>CM031572.1:11291395-11610322 GCA_018467065.1 Ephestia elutella
GGCACCTTACAATTACTATTATGATTAAATCATATTATGATTATTCATTTTTATGATAATTTGTATTTATTACAAAACAATTATGTTAAAAAAATTATTTAAAAAATATTATTTTAATTTTAATTTATATTAATTATGATTATGTGAAAAAACATTATTTCGAACTATATTATTACAAATATTTTTATGACAATCATTAGAGACCCTTGCGATGGCTGACCCTCGCGTCAACTCGTGAACGGGTGTTGCCAGGGGGAACTGGTCTGCTGGATTCTGATTCGACTTTTATTTTTATTTTTTGTTCTTAACTATTTCATTGTGGTTACTCGATCACAAACTTAACATGTTTTATATATTGTTTCTTATATTTTATTTTTGACTGTACACAATCTAGTGTATGTATAGAGTTAATAACTAGCCCCTCTGGCATGTTAGGCGACCAAGACTGTTTCATGAGTTTCTTTCGGCATTTCTTCTCAGCAGTGGTCGTTCCGAAATGCTAGTAGTTTGTAGCTTTGAGACATAATAAATTATGATAAATAATTAGTTTTAACGTGAAAAAGAGCCTTCTTTGAAGGCCAAGTTTCAATTAAAAAATTGACTTTGACTTTGACATACATATAAATCACAAAGTAAACAAATCTTCTAAAAAACGTCGAAACTTTAATATGGACGAGACCACTTTAAGCTTCCTATTGTATTTGAGTTAACTTCAAACAAAGTTTCTAAGAAACATCCATCTAATTTGTTGCTCTAAGGGAAATAAATAGGATACAATGGTTTCCTTTCAAGAGTTTGCGGGGAACCGTAAAACAGAACTTTCTAGTAGCTAATACGAATTTGTTCAGTGTCGTACAACTTGTAACTTGTAAATTTAAATTAGTTCCGAATCCAACAACGTGTACTAACAAATTGGAGTCAACGTGAAACGATACGTGCTGATAAATCACATGACTGTATAGCCTGTATTTGGTAATTTTTTTCGGGTAACTTTAAATAATTTACAATTAAAAAACCTGAAGTAAGTAACTAACTGAATGAAAATCTACTCTTTATGTGGTGTTTAAACATTTTCTATAAATTGGTGTATGTATTTTATGCTAAAGAATGATTCTTATAATATAAAGAGAGAGACATTCAATAGCTCCAGATCCAGATGAGGGAATTCTTCGACTTTCAACAGCGACAAAACGTAAGACCTTCAAGCACATTGTCTTGAAGCACTTTTTATATGGACAGTATCATATAAGTTGGGAGCAGTAGAAAATATAACATTGTCTATCTACCTCCTTCCTTCAGTAAACAGCGAAGATCAAAAATAACCGAACTGAATTGTTATCATTCAAATGAATTTAATTAAGCAAAGATTCTCAAATAATTTATTTAAATACCAATTTAATACTTGCTGAAACTTCCGGATTCAGTTAAATGAAGCGTCTCTGTCTAATTCGATCCAAAGTACCAGTTGTGAACTTGCAAAGTTCAAAACTTATCTAACTTAATCTGACTCCGCATTTTGATCGGATAAACCTGAGGAGAGAGGCATCGATTGAGTTGCCAATCCAATCTTAGGTGTCGGCAGACAGAATCTGAATTCAGACAAGATAATCTGTAATAACATATATATTAGACGTGACGTTTCACAGAACGTTGTATGCCAGAATCGTTAAAGTAATAAGTTATATATATATATATATAGTTACAGTAAGCTTTATTTTATTCTCTATTATTATTTATTATCTATTATTTTATATTATTTTTTATTTTATTTTATTTTATTCTCTCTTTTCATTCAATATGATACATACGAGTACAGTCGGGAGCGCATGAAACTGACACCTCACCGAATCCTAGTCAGGTTTATCAAACCCTGAAAAAAAAACATCAATCACATCGATACTTATATATGGACGATACCAATTTAAGCTTTCTATTGTTTTGAACTAAGAAAAAATGCAAGATGCGAATTGTTATAAGTCCCGCCATACGTATAGGAAAACATAAAATTTTAGTGAGACAGCGAAAATTTATTTAATTATAATTCTACACAATAAACCTTACCTTCTCTAGTCTATGCCTAAATATTCTATGGTAGCAAATACTATATACCTACCTCCCATGTATGTATATATGTGTGTAAATACTTTATAAACTCTACCGAGCGTTTATATAATATTTGGTGGTAGTGATAAGTAAAAAATCGTTTCTCTTCTACCAATAATAGAATAGAAACCGAACAAGCTGACCTGATACACTGATGACAGAATTTTGATCAACGTGTCGTATCAAGGAGCAGATTTCCCTTGAGAGCCACCGGGCATAGCCAATACGCAACTGTACGATTTTTACTACGCTCTGCGAACCTTGCCGTTGGATGTCATATAAATTCTAATACTGAATTCATTGTCATTAACGTATTATCGAATTCGACTATTGAGTTACAATAGTCGAATTCGATAATACGTTAATATAGTACCTCATATACAGTTGTATATGAGGTTACTGTTAATAAAATATAGTATGTATGTATTTCATTAATGGACCATGGTGTAGTGTATTTTTTCTTTGCCATGGTCCATGATTTATTTATTTAAAACTTTATTTACTTTTCAAAATTATTGGTTTAACTTACCAGGCGGACTTTGCTAACAGCATTCTCGACCCTGTTAACCTTAAGGATAAAAAGAAATGATGGGTATGGGGTAATGGCGTCAGGAAAATTTATTGTTGATCGGTAATCAATGACGTGGCCAGCCAGTAACGACCTAATTTATTTTATTTGGAAATTCTGACTCCGACCAAACACATTTGAAAAATTCATTAAATTTTTGGATATCTCAAAAATATTTAATTGCTAAATAGTAAAAAGTACAATAGTCGTGGTAGAAATAACAAAACAAACAAAGAAACAAATGTCGGGTCGAAAGTTGACTTATGTGTTTTTGTTGGGGACATTTTTGCCCCGCGGGATATCCCTAATGTGTTTAGGTTTCGCCCAACAACATAAAATATGTACCTATACCAAAAGAAAAAATACACCTTATAATCCAATATTCCAACATACAGAGAAGTATCAAATTATGTATCTCATAAAAGCAGTTTTGACGTTTTTTCTTTCCGAGTTAGTTATTCGGAAGTACCTAATTATTAAGAATTTAGTATTTGTAGAATGTGAAGAAAAACTTTTATTAAGCCTTTATTTGATAAATATTTAATCTCTGTAGAAATAAACTATTTTCCTATTACTATTTTCCAAATATTAAGTAGGAGTTAATTACTTTAACATATTATTCAGATGAGGCCATTAGAAAATAGCAATAAAGAAAAAGCAATGCATTTTCTAAGCAAGATTTAGTGAATTCCCACTAATTATAGGTAATCTGTTTATGTAGGGTTTTCCAACGAGGACCCGCAAACTTCGACAGTTTTAAGAGACCGCTCAAGTGGCAGCTGTCAAAATTGCAGCATATAAAATAATATAGTCAAAATAATGTTGAGAAAATCATCACTAAAAATGATTTATTAGGCTGTGCCTCGTGGTTTCGATCTTGCAGGAATTTCGGAGTTTCTTATAGCATTAAGCTTTATGACATGAATGATGTTCATACTGAAACATTTTTTTTTTTCAAATTGGACCGATAGTTCCTGATATAAGCGTTTCAAATAATCTACGAAATAGCGCATTTAAAGGTTAGATTCAAATATTTTAAATAAATCTTGTAGATAATAAAAGTATCTTGTAGATAAATGATACTTCAGTCAGGTAGCCAAATATTTTTTGACTTATCTAACAAACCACAATTTTTTCTCTCTCTCTCAAGGGCGGAAACGACTCATATTATTTTAAAACTGAACATTTTTTTTTTGTCAGAATATACAAAATTTTCTTCTGCCCTTGTATTACACTGTTTGTTTTGCAATACTAACGTTTCGGAAACTTCCTAGCAACTTTTGCTGCGGTTAGTCGTATTTTTGTGTTTACGTACAAAACACTGAAACGACCCAGTGTTACATATTCACAGCATGCATAATGTAAAAGATATAAAAATATCATAGTTTTATATACGTAGTATCATAAAAATATACCTACGTAAACTATAGATCGAGGTTATAAAAAAGTACCCATTCGGCGGTTCTCAGAAGTACATACTTTAGGGATTATCTACGATACCTTCCGGTGGGATTTTCTAACTTTCGGGGAGGGGAGAGGGGGGAGAGTATTATACTTATATTCTTTTATGTAACTTTATTTTTAGAATTATCTTTGTACTTAGTAATTTCTGAACTTGGAGAAAATAAGAATATATTGGTATATTTGGTATGTCAATAACTATAATAGTTATTGACATACCAAATTGTATATAAAAATATTTATTGCTATCTTTTGCCCACAACATCGTCGACACGGATACGGACAGGTTCTGAGCGGCGCATCAAGATGGAACCCTAATCAAATTTTAAGTTAGACCTTCAGTTATATAACTATCAAACCGCATCAAATTTCATTCAGTAGTATTGTCCTAAACATTTAATCTTAATTATTAAGTATATCAGACATAAACCAGTTACAATTTTATTGTATAACTAGCTGTCGCCCGCGGCTTCGCCCGCGTGAGTTTCGCTTAGATAAAAAATCTTTTTGTGTTTCAAACTGTTTCAGATTTTCGATTTTTATACGTCTACAGAAAATGTTCTTCAGATTAATAAAGTTTTGCTAAGGCGCCATTTCCATATAATATGTTATAGTGTAGCTGGTCTCTTGGAGTTATTCATCAGATGTTCCAGATCTTTCAATTTTTATGCGTCAGCAGTAAATGCTCATCAAGTTGAACGATTTTTGCTAAGGCGCCATTTCCATACCTTGTTATAGTGTAGCTGGTTTCTTGGAGCTTTTAATCAGATGTTCCATATCTTCAATTTTTATACGTCAGCAGAAAATGCTCATCAGGTTGAACGACTTTTACTAAGGCGCCATTGCCATATATGTTATCGTGAAGCTAGTCTCTTGCAGTTCTTCATCAGATGTTCCAGATCTTCAATTTTTATACGTCAGCAGAAAATGCTCATAAAGTTGAACGACTTTTGTTAAGGCACCATTTCCATATTTCTTATGGTTCAGCTGTTCTGTTATGGTTCTTCATCAGGTGTTCCAGTTTTCAAAATCAATTATAGCCTATATGTTGCCTAGGCTTAATAGCTATACAACAAACAAAGTTTCATTCAAATCCGTCCAGTAGTTTTTGCGTGAAACGCGTACATACGTATACAGACAGACAGACAAGAAATTCCAAAAAAAATTTTTTTGCTTTGTATTATTCTTTTTAAGTGTCCCTCTATCTATTTCAGTCAAAAATACTAAATGTACAGACAAAATATTTTTACTGTTTTATTATATGTATAGAATAGATAGATGAAAATTATTTTAATGCTTTGAGGAATAGGGGTAGACTAAAAAAGGGAGCAGGAAAGGAGTGACGAGTGAAATGGCAAGCGACAGAACATAATGGAAGAAATTAACGTACTGTGCCACCTCAGTGGGAAAATGGTAAAGAAGAAGCTGAGAATTTATAAAATTTATTCAAAAAACTAAAAAAAGTCATGTTTTTAATGCCCACCCAACATTAATAAATAATACTTTCATTGTGTTCTAGGCACACACAATTTTGTCCATCACAAATATTATGAATTATTTTTCCTGAAATCATTAGGTTGAGTCCTAGCCAGTTGTTTACTTTTTCTGATAATAGCGCCATAAAAAGTGGTAGTCCTCAACTGTATGTCAAACTTTTCACAATGTTCTAATAAAGTCGGGTAAAGGTATTTCAGAACAGCATGATCTAGCGTCGGGAATAGGTGATGAAGAGCGTGGTCGCCGAATCGAGTGATCGATTTGAAGTGGTTGCCGGCGTAATCGATTCTTTCTACCATCGTGTCCATTTGGTGGATGCCCCAATCTAACGTTTCGGCCCTGAAATGAAAACAACGCTGAAATTTAGAATCAGAGACAAAGTGTAGTTTTAAATTCACAACATATATTGCTAATTTCAGTATCAGTGAATGAATACTGAATAACATACAGGATGTTTTGTCAAACACCAGCAACCTCTCTAAGGGTGAAAGTACTCATGAATATGAGCAACTTTTGATATGAGACCGATTCTGAAATCTCAAAAAAAAACAGCTGTCCAATATATTTTGGGCGAGTAGGTATTGTATAAAATGTATGGAACAACTGATTTTTTTTTTAGATTTTAGAGTCGGCCCTATATAAAAAGTTGTTCATATTCATAAGTATTTTCCCCCTAAAGAGTTTGCTGGTGTTTAAAAAAACACCCTGTATTATATACCTACGTATTGTTAAAAAATATGTATATGCTCTTAATGAAAAATAAAAAAAAACATCGTAGAGATTCCAAAACAATTTTCCTCACACGTTTTCCAAACTTGCTAATAAGGATTTTACGACACCTGGGAGCTGTTCTGTGCATTATCAACTTTTAAACAAACATTCGTACCAAGTTTTAATTTAATTTATACACAGACATGACGTAGAATGGAATGATAAGCACCTTTCCTTGTATTCCTCCAGTCTTGGTAGTTAAAACTACCAGTCTGAATAAATATATGGTACAAACTTATGCATTAACTAAACTTTTACTATTCGAGTCGGAAACTTTGTACAAATAGTTTTAACGTTATCTGACAAGTTGTGAATTTGTAACTTCGATATTTTTTTGCTTTACATCCAACTTTTTCTTTAGACGACAGTATTTTAGATAATCTAAACATTTTTAATGATTAGGTTTTAGAACTTGCTTACACTAAGCGGCACTTATAATTGTTACTAAAGCTTGATAAATACATAAGTAAAAACGTAAAGACAGAAACGAGTACATCTCTACTCTAGTTATGGCATATTTACTCAAGCTAGTGCTATTACACTACAGTCATAGAAAAGAAGAAGATGACCGAAGTTATAAAAAAGCCGGCCAAGTGCGAGTTGAACTCGCGTGGAGTGGGTTCCGTACAATGCCAATTCTTATAGGATTTCCTGTAATCTACAAGCAATGAACTATATTTTGTGTTTTTTTCAAAATTTTAGGCTATAAAGGTTCCGTTTTTTTATTTTCGTACGGAACCCTAAAAAAGATTTGTACAGATTAAATACCTGGGGAAATCGCCATCGAAGAAATTGTTATGGTCGTGGTGGCCCGCAGTCAGTCCGTAGAAGACGAAGAAGAAGCTGGACCCCATTAAGGTGGCAATCCACACGCCCACCACCCACGGCAGTGACATATCGCTGAAGTACCACATCCACACAGGAATAGTTATCGGTATAATGTGGGACCAATTTATACTCTTCCCTTCAAATTTTAGGAGCGAGACTACAAAACTGAAAAAAATATCATGTTGTAGAAATCTAAGTCTGTATGACGTCAAAGTAGATCTTGATCATGATTGCTAAATAGACATTCAACGGCCTAGGCATAAAACGAATAAATATGACTTTTGCAAAACGCTATAAGTCCATCACGCATCTCTCTCTCTCTCTCTCTCAGCCCAAAGACGTCCACTGCTGGACAAAGGCCTCCCACAAGGATTTTATCCATGGAGGGTTTTGCCGTAATCGCCACGCTTGGCAGGCGGGTTGGCGATCGCAGTGTGATGGCATAGTACGCGGAAAGATGCTGCTGCCCATCCTCCGGTGTTTTAAATCCCTTAGTCGCCTCTTACGACACCCACGGGAAGAGATGGGTTGGTGCTATTCTAGGGCCACACCACAGGCCTAAACACCACAGGCCATCACGCATGAAGTACACCAATTTCAAAAGGTGAAAATGATTTCACAATCATCGACTCCAAGGGCTCACTGATCTGATTTTTCGACTAAAAGTAGCCTAGGTAGGTATATCATTATCTAAGGTTCCTTTTTTATACCACAGCTTAAAATAAAAGGTTCAGAAAAATACAAGTTATTAGTTCTGAAAACATAATACTCTAATTTTATGTAATTGTGTAAAACCTTGTAACTAGGCAAATCAGTGTTCATGTCGTGCTACGAAGCGAAACGCTAGGTACCTACAATGATATTGTAGGTACTTATTATAAATCTGAAGTAAAACGCAATTCATCTAAACTGAAACTGCTTACTATCCATGATTCTTGGCACGAACAAACTGATCAAGAATTTAGCTTATTACGAGTAAATAATTTCTTGTAATGTCACGGATTCTATAATAAATTATATAAGTATGGCAGAGTCCAGCGGAAGATTCAAAATTTTGGTTAGGTATTTCACTTTTGAATCTTTGGTCTTACGCCTCTTGTAACATGAATATACGATTCACTAAATTTTATTATTTAATTAACTCACGAAATCAACCTTTTCTTGCTACTTGAGTGTTCATAAGAGATTCCCTGCGTGGTGGTTTCAAAAACCGAATGCTCGATTTTCATTATACGAGCACTACAAATATAGATATAGTTAAAAACTAAGCATAATTACTTACTCTTTTATCATGATAGTCAAAGATGCAAAAGCATATACGACTGGAAAGTAGAACGCTCCCAAACGAGCCCAGAAGGGTTTATTTCTGTACGGCATGAACTGTAGAAAAGGTTCGATCATGCTCAGTTCTATGTCTTGCAGTGTGTTTGTGTGCATGTGATGCGACATTGCATGGGAAATGCGCCAGTCTCTGTAAATGAGAAATAAGGAAAATTAGTTAATACATTTTTTCGTTTAATCTATTTTTTGGCTGCTCAAGAATGAAAACTGACGTTGTACTTTGGGCTGTTTTAATGATATTTTGTGCACTGTAACATGTACTATGGAGCTCTTCTATAGTGGGAATTTAATCAAATCAAGTTATCTTTTACTGCGACATTGCATGGGAAATGCGCCAGTCTCTGTAAATGAGAAATAAGGAAAATTAGTTAATACATTTTTTCGTTTCTATTTTTGCCTGCGCAAGGAATGAAAACTGACGTTGTACTTTGGGCTGTTTTAATGATATTTTGTGCACTGTAACATGTACTATGGAGCTCTTCTATAGTGGGAATTTGATCAAATCAAGTTAGCTTTTACTATAACAAAAAGACTTTCCTATCTTTAGGAGGTTAGCTTCTGCTATATTATTGCTGCAAACTGGGGTCATTTCAATGTTACAAAAACAAGACTTGTGTCAGTCGTTTGTGTATTCAACAGGAAAAATGTAATTCTGAATATAATTTAAATGTTGAGATACTTACGAATATGACAGCCCGCCAAGGTTAAATAAGTACATACGCCAACTGTCAGATCTATGGAAATAATTGTGGGCGCAAGTCATCAAACTGCTCAGCGCCAAACTATTCAAAACTGTAAGAGAAGCACCCAATACATAACTCTTGGTCCACGCCCAGCAACTGACAGGACTCAAAACAGCACAAGCCAACAGTAACATATCTGTTACCATGTCACTTTTTCTACTAACATCCTTTGGCACATCTTTCAACTTATGCATAACTTTTAATTTAAGAGTCTTATAAAATCCGTGCTCTTCAAAAGTAAAAGGAGAATTTCTTGGTACACTAACAGTCTTTACGAAGTATTTGGGCAATAATTCCTCGGCTATTCCTCTTAAATGGTGAGTTTCGAACTGCTCCGTGATATCGGTTCCCTGAAAACAATATGAAGCAGAATATTACGCTTGGAATTCAAGTTGGTACTTGGCTTAGAATTAAGTTAGTTCCTGTTCTTAGAATTGAATGAAATTTAATTAGTAGAAATAAGCGTTAATGTGTTTTGCATTAATGCAAGTGATTAAGTACTTAAGGTTGCTTAAATATTTTTTAAAGTTAGATTTAAATATGAGTAACATCATTAAATAATTTAATTAAACCAAGTAGGTTAAACATTATGACGAATATTCAAATTAGTCATTTACATGTTCATTTCATATTTAGATACCTATATGTATTAACTATTATTGTGATACAAAATAACTATGTGTAGTTTATGTTTAGTCTACATTGTAGCAAATTTTTATTGACTTTTACGATTGTTCCATATAATCCACCTTCAAAAGTAGAACTTGCTTCATAATTGCTGTTGACGCAATCATTAAAATAACCAGTTCTTTATTTTTTGCTTAGCGTTGTTGGTCAGATTGTGTTGCGTTAATAACATGATTTCGGAACTATTTTTATAGATCGAGTTAGCAATGGGATACGGTAAGATAGGTACAATTATGTTCTGACAAATTTGTCAAAACGGGATAGATAAATTTAAGCGTGGGTGTGTGCTTCTGAAGTACTCCAGAATTTCTATTCTAATCATAATCATAATCATTTATTGCTTCCTTAATGTAACAAATAGGTCTATTAGCTAGCCTATCACCAATTTTGAAAAGAATCTGTAGATGGCCTATTTCTTTAAGTTACTTTTAGTGCTCATGGAAAAATCTTTACAATACATTATCTCCAACCTATTATTTATTATTTCATATTGTTTGTTATTATATTGATCTTGCTATATTATTGAAATTGATCGAGAACAATCATAGAAAATTACTTTGGTATATAGTATCCATTGTGATCCTCCAGGATGCTTCTCAATGAAAGCAGTCAGGTCATAAAGATTGTCATGTATCCTCCAGAGATCCTCTGCCCCATCCTGCTGTCTCTTCCCTTTCAACCACTGCTGCGCTAATTTAGGCTCTTCATTCCTGAGTATAGGATACTTCAATTGTGGAAAGCTTGTCTGTCTTTCGGGATTTGGAAGCATGATCTGAAATTTTGTAATAAGGCCCAAATTTAATTTTTCTTTAGCGACATTTATTTGTTTATTACTCATCAGGTCACCTATCAACAAAATATATAAATTAATCAAAGCGATTATACAGATAATCGTAATCCTAACTAATATTATAAATGCGAAAGTGAGTTTGTTTATTTATTTGTTTGTTTGTTACCTCTTCACGCTTTATTTATTAAACCAATCTTTCTGAAATTTTGCATACACATAGTTAGAAGTACGGAGACGGACATAGGGTATCTTTCATCCCGGGAAAAAGCATTGTTCCCCTGGGAAATTCACGCGGGTGAAGCTGCGGGCAAAAGCTAGTTCATTATAATGCAAATTTTGACGTCTGTTGCAGAACAACCTTGTATAGTACAGTACAAGTACAATATAGACATGCAGTTATATTACACTTGTTTAACAATGAACAATGAAGTATACTTTTTCTTTACTTTTTACTCTTGTTGTCAGTATAGGCTGTAAGGGCAATTTTTGTGCTCTTTTATGCCTGATGACCATGACAAAGCAAGAATATATCGTAAACATTTATATCACAAAACAACCTACAAAAAGAACTCGGCCAACAAGTTTGGCCAGTTTTTTTAATTTCAAAGTCATGCATAACTAAAAGGCTTCTGTGGTTCTGCCACTATCGCTCGTAGATACGACCAGCTTACCAGCTTTGACTCCAATAGCACCACATAGAATACATTTCATACAAAAATAAAACACCTATATGTAAAAATATTGATCGCTAGGTGAGATTGAAATCGGAGCCATTCAAATCGGTGCACGAGGAATACTGGCGACAAAATCAAAAATTCTTTATTGAAACTGACAAGATGCATCTTAATCTGCAAAAACACCTTGCATTTGCAGGTATCACGGTGACGTTGATGCAAGTTCAGGTAAAGGGCAAGTTCACTCCACGATACTGAGTGTATTACTCAGAATAATTAACTTTTGCTCTGTGACCATGGAAAAATACGATGGCGTCCAATTACAAGAGTTATCAGCAAATGTATGTTTTTCTTTGAGAATATTTACCAAAATAACTATAACTTAAGTAACAGTTAGCAGTTTACGTTTAGTAAGTTATGGTATCCGTAAAAAAATTAAAATGAAAATAAATAGTACCGTTGCTGACAGTTTTTTGTGATGATTATAATTTGTTGGTACCTACTTATCTACTTGTACCTTACCTTTAAATTTTGACTCGTTGACTAGAATAATGAAATTTGAATAGAATGCCTAACAGTAAATTGCAAAAATTAAAATTAAAGTTACCAAGATAACTATAAGATAAGATATATACTATAAGATAAATAAGATATTATATATATAATAATATACAAATCTACATGATGATATATTAACAATACACACATTAAACTCGCACTAAACAAAAGGAACTATTTTTAACGAATATAGAAAAGAAATTGGAAGGATGAAGAAAAAGATACGAACTTGTTTATCATAAAAAAGTCACTTACCTATATATTTATAATTAGCACCAAAACAACACAACCACAATACCGACAATAATTTTAATCTAGAATTGTAGCAACTTGGTTAAGTTTTCACCAAAATTAATAAAACTTGTTTGATTAATTAACGGTTTATTTGTATTGCGCACGCCCATCGCGCAACTTTGACTGATATCAACTGGCCCTCGTTGGTATACATTCTTTTGTATCGCTCTGAACTTGATAGTTAAGGCAATTCGCACATTACGCCACAAAAATGACGTTTCCTTTATTTTTTGGTATGTTTAAACGCTAACGTAGCCATCAGTGGGACACAAAATCAACAGGCTAACAAAAATACGTTTAAACTATTTATATCTGCGGTTATTGTTGTTTTTTTTTAAATCTAGATAATATATATGTAGGTAAATATTGATTTTGAATTGATTTATCCATTTTCATGGTTGTTTATCTGTTCATCCGTACTTCTTCTTCTATATATTTACTACACTATTAATTTGTTTATCTTCTATTTACATTTTTATCTATGAGTTGATTGTGCTTTATCAATGTCACAGAATTAATATTAGTACTACGTACAGAAAGGAAACTCCCTGCCCCTCCCGCAATATGGCACCCCCCGCTCCTTCCGCACTTCTCCCCCGTTCTTGTGTAACTGTGGGACGTTCGACTATGAAAACGCACACATTGACGTGTTACTGACGTGTTCACGGATATACAGTTCAATTTGTAGTAGTAGTAGGCATATTTGACGCGCCGTTTCTATGAAGCGCCCGCCCTGTGTCAATGTAGAGTAGTAGTTGTATTGAAAGAAATTAGATATCTTAACAGTTCATTTTTTTTCTAAAGCGATTTTTTCTTTAAATTAAAAATTCGGTTTATCAACCGTATCGCTAAATGTATAATAAGCCTTACCCTAATTAGACTGCAATTATTTATCGTACTTTGACCGGGTACGAGAAATCGTCATTAATTGATGTAGAATATTATTCCTTTTGGTTTTGGTGCATATATCTATTAAAAAACACATATCCATGATGCGGGAGTGTAACACAGGAGTTAGCTGTCATAAACAATGGTTTTTCCTATCCTCTCCTCATCTCCATTTTTTCCTTCTTTGTATGTTAATGTTTAAAAAAAAGTAGGTATGCTTATTTATCCATAAAACTTATTGTAAATCTTATCAGGTGTACTGCTAATCCGAACTAATATTATAAATGCGAAAGTGAGTTTGTTTGTTTATTTACTATTTATTTATTTATTTAATTTAAAACTTTATTAGACCAAAGCAATACAATGCTATAAAAAGCGGACTTAACGCTAACAGCATTCTCTACCATTTAAGTACCTATTTGTTTGTTATCTTTTTACGCTTTATCTACTGAACCAAATTTCCTCAAATTTCCTAAACTACGAGTAATATTATAAAAGCGAAAGTGAGTTTGTTTATTTATTTGTTTGTTTGTTACCTTTTCACGTTTTATCTACTAAACCAATCTTCCTGAAATTTTGCTTACACATAGTATTAGAAGTACTGAGAAAGACATAGGATACCTTTCATCCCAGGAAAAAGCAGTGTCCCTGTGGGAAATTCACGCGGGCATAGCCGCGGGCAGAAGCTTGTAAATATATAAATAAGCAGCGTTTCAACAAATAAATGTTTCGTTACAAGGGTTCACCATTAAAAGGGACCTCTCGACGCAGATTGAGTATATTGACGTAAATCAGGGTCGTGGTCGTTTGTAGTACAAGAAGCGAAAAGTAAACACGCCGAATTTGTATCACGAAAAATAGGGAATAAAGAAAAACCTTTTTACAGACCTCGAAAATACTTAATAAGTAGGAGGTAAATGATGCCAGAATGCGATTATTTATATGAGCTGTGCTTGTGTTAAAGATTCTGCTCCCGTGAGTTTCGGGATCCTAAATAATTAGCCTTAAGAATATAACTGAAATACACAAAAAACAGAAAAATTACATTCAGAATTATAAATTTACTTCTATAAATACATAGGTATTAATATCATTAGGTACCGTGTACACACTAAAGCAATGTTATTGGCATAACTTACAAATAGAAACAAAAACATAAATGCGTAGGTAGGTACAAAAGTCAATGCTCTTCTGTTCGACTACCATGACTAATAAAACTTGCTTTAAAATAATATCTATTTCATTAGCGATAGCGTTAAAAATCCTAATAATCACGGTCCAGAGACACAAAATCACATTGCATATTATTATATCGTTTATTTTTTAATTTTTATGAGCTTAGAGTGGTTTAGATTATGAATTTAAAAAGTCAATGCTGTCTTCTCTACTCAACGTCTACACAACGTCCCCCTTCATTGCAAATTTTTCTTTTCCATACTTGAGCACCCTCCATTATCCTAAATGACTACCTTTCTCTATCTGACTTTTCTTCATCAAGTTGTGTTTGAAATCTTTCCTTATGATTTTGTACTGATGTCTCTAGATCTCCATTCTATAAGTTCATCGCTTGGACTCCGTGTCCTACACCAATATGCACTTTAAAACAATAGTGTTTAGAAACTAAAACTGGATTTTACCATGATTCGAGTGGATTTAGTACTTCAATCGAATCAATACTCGTGCGATTTCTCCGTAACTCGGAATATCGGTAAGAAGGTTCAGTGGAGAGATCTTGGAACTTTATTTGAGTGAAGTGCTTCGGGTAAATTAGCTGTCAATAAGGTACTTGTACTCAAATGTTTTCGAAATTCTCCTCGATTTTGGGAAACCAATTTATTTGAGGTATATTGTGTAAAAGGAGTGGTTATTTATGTAACTTTGTGGTTTTTATCGCATTCCGTTATATTTTCGATGGAAAGAAATATTGTGGAAATTGATTTCCATTGCTTCTGAAGGAGCCTTTATGATTGATAAATTCTCAAATTCATAACTCCTTCTAATTATGTACCTTTCTATTATTCACTTTTGTATTGTAATGTTTATTGATTTCCGGGGTTAACTCTGAGACGACTTATTTTAGAAAATGCTCAAAGCCACCCTTTGCCCTCTGAACTTCCTAAATGAAAGGAAACCGCACAATTGGCCCGAGTTTATCACAATTTTGATACTTGAAATCCTTTCTTCGTTTGAGAAGTTTCGTTTACTTGGAAATTTTGCAATTTAGTCTGTTTCGGGCCATGATTCACGAAACAAATATTCGTCAATATAGAATAATTAAGAACCGTAATAAATAAATAAAAATAAATAAATTTATATGTATACAAATCACACTGATTGACTTAGCCCCAAGGTAAGTTCGAGACTTGTGTTATGGGATACTAACTCAACGATACTATAATTTATAACAAATACATATATAAACATCCAAGACCCAGGCCAATCTAAAAAAGATCATTTTCCATTTTGACCCGACCGATCGAACCCGGGACCTCCGCCCGGTGTGACAGTCCGGCGTGATGACCGTTGGGCTACGGAGGTCGTCATTCTCTTAATGCTGTGGTAATATGGAATGCAGCAACCCACCTCTCGTCATGAAAATACTTGCTGCTAAGCTACTGAACGCATTTGATTGAGTTAATAATTAAAACATCGTAAAACGGATTGCCACAAGCCCTTTTGATCCCAAATCGCATTGATTGCGTCCAATAAAATGGAAAACTGGGCACTTTCCACGAATTCCCACCTTATTTACAATGTTTACTCAATCCCTATTGCTACGGATACCAATTAAGGAAATTACAAAAGGATAACACACTACTTTCCCTCGTTGTGAACTAAATTGTTTTAATCCACGGAAAAAGTTTCTGTAGTCCAAAGTAGTTAGGTTATCCCTTTTTTTGAGTGAATAATCACTCAAAAAAAGGGATAACCTAACTACTTTGGCTATTTCAGGAATAACCAAAGTTTGACAAAATACTAATAAAGTTAACTTGATTTTAACAAAAAGTTTACTGTTATTAGCCAACTGGGTTTGGTTACATATTGCAAAAAGTTATGTAGTCTCTTTTTTGTGTTATGGATTGACGAAAGTTTGGTTGTGTATAAGTAAATATTTTTTTCAGTGTTGGGTCATGAATCGTACAAGTTTCATCATCATCATAGCAGCCTTTGTTTTGTGTTTTGTCCGTCATCAGTCATAGACCTCCAAGTAATTAAACTGTACCAAGTAGCTGGTTATCAAATTCGGATATTATAAACCTAAAATAAGATCACATATTGTAACTTCTTACGAGTCGTAACGCAGATCATGAATTTAGGCAAAAGAAATTAGAGATACATATAATAAAAATTGCCGAATTGAACGAAAACAAATAAATACTTACAAGGTGTACCTAATATAACCACCGTATAAGTCATAATAAATCATATATTTATTTATATATTATCAATGACATCATTTTTATATAGCACAATTCATTTAACTCCATATATATCTCTCTCTCTCAGCCGAAAGACGTCCACTGCTGGACAAAGGCCTCCCCCAAGGATTTCCATAACGACCGGTCCTGCGCTGCCCGCATTCATGCGCATCCCGCGACCTTCACCAGGTCGTCGGTCCACCGAGTGGGAGACTCCATATATAAAAGTCACCAAATCCAAATACCACAATACAATCAAAGTAACCAGCATAAGAAATTACTCACACTGACCTTTCCGCACTCGATCTCCGCTTGTAACCCAAAGTCATTCGAATTCACTTCCAATTCCAACCGTCAAACGTCACAACACATTTCAGTGTTGCCATTCTAATATTTTACATATTTATTATTACTTATCCATTTATTTCTTTTTAATTTGATTTTGGGAAACCTAACAAAGGCAAGAGCCTTGCCTTTATTAATTGTATTTATTTACCTATTTATTTAAAAACATTATTGCACAATTTATAAAAATTATAATGGCCAAAAAATAATATATCAAAATAGAGAGTGACAGTTCTGTTATATAATTATTCTATAGCTACGGGTATTGATGAAGGCGAACAACAATTGAGATTTACACCACCTACTTTATTGAATTTGTTCTCTATTCCCTTCACTGAATGGCTACTATTTGCCTTTTTTATACTGGGATTCTGTATTAAATGAAAACACTGCAAAGACGTCTAAACAATGAGAATCTACACATGCGTAAATAATGAAAAATATGTTATGGCGAATAGGGAAATCTATTTATTAATAAATAACTACTACCTATAAATAAAAGATTTCCTGACTTGTAAGGTAAAAGTGCGTTGTAATATTCTTGAGTACCAAGTTTGATGCAAGAAACAGAAAGAAAGAAAAAATAAGTAGGTACTTACCTAAGTAAAACATGTAAATTAAACAAATGAAAACTTGTCATCCCTACAAACAAAACGTCGACGTATATTTAAGAGAAAAGTGCAAAAGCGAGCTATATTTCATGTAGCGGGGTATTCGTAAATCTCTTGGAAGTTGTTTGAAATTAAGTGCACTTTTGTTGCTCCTCGGTTTCCGTAAATGAAACATGATGGAATTTTGGCCTCATAAGAACGAGCTAAAGAGCTACGAAATAAATGGAGAACTAACTCTGGAACATGGAGAATGAAATAGATGTGATGAAAAGAATAGTTTAGAAAATGTGTAGTTACCAATAAAGTACTGACCCAATTTTAGAAATAAGTAGCGCGCTAAATATGAAATAAAATCTAAGTACTTAGCAACCTCATGTTAAAAACTTCTAAGTTCAAGATTGAAAATAGATAATGGCGAACATTTTCCTAAAATTTTGAATCAATATTAAGCATTTTTAGATATTCAATTCCATATGTTTCCAATGTTCGTGGGTAAAGCAGTTTGTCACGACGTGCAAGATAACGCCTACTCATTTTATGAGAGCAATATCGCTCAAGCGCCAGTATTAAATTTATTTAACGACGACGTTTTTCCTCCTTTTCTACTGTCTTGGCTCTTTTATTAGGCTATTTTCTTTTACTTACAAAATAGTTCAGGATTTTTCAAAATTAATATTTAAAAACCATCATCATTTTAGCCACAGGAGTCGACTGCTGGACATAGCCCATGGTCCATGGTCCTTCCAACTGGTCATTTTAGAAATCCATGGGCCATGGATTTCTAAAATGACCAGTTGGAAGCGGGTTGTATCCAGAGCGCTTCTCTGCGACTTTTGTCAGGTCATCCGACCACCGAGAACTTTTTGCCTTCTCGGCATTAGGATCTTCGCGCCCACTAACAGAAATCAGACATGTTTTGTTGAAACTACTTCAATGAATGCTCATTTTATCGTCGAAAACGAATTATATAATCATAGTGTAATATGGCTCAAAGCTACAAACCACTACTACACTTTTTATATAAACGAATTAGAAAAACGAATAATATAACGTTATCATTCTCACATCTCTCTCAGCCGAAAGACGTCCACTGCTGGACAAAGGCCTCCCTCAAGGATTTCCACAACGACCGGTCCTGCGCTGCCCGCATCCATGCGCATCCCGCGACCTTCACCAGGTCGTCGGTCCACCGAGTGGGAGGCCTGCCAACACTAGATACGTTTTCCGGTTCGTGGTCGCCACTCGAGAACTTTTCTGCCCCAACGGCTATCTGTTCTACGGGCTATGTGCCCCGCCCACTGCCACTTAAGTTTTGCGATTCTGCGGGCTATGTCGGTTACTTTAGTTCTCCTACGGATCTCCTCATTTCTGATTCGATCACGCAGAGAAACTCCGAGCATAGCGCGCTTCATCGCCCTTTGGGTGACCTTGAGCCTTCTTATGAGGCCCATAGTAAGCGACCACGTCTCAGTTCCGTATGTCATTACTGGCAACACACACTGGTCAAAGACCTTAGTCTTGAGACACTGCGGTATTTTGGACGAAAAGATATCGCGAAGCTTCCCGAACGCTGCCCAGCCGAGTTGGAATCGACGGTTGACCTCTTTCTCAAAGTTGGACTTACCTAACTGAACTGTTTGTCCCAGGTATACATAATTGTCAACAACTTCGAGTGTAGAGTCTCCAACCTTCAGAGGAGTGGGTGCGACACGGATATTAAACATAATTTTCGTCTTGTCCATGTTCATTTTTAGACCCACTTGTTGAGAGGCTCTACAGAGGCCATCGAGCATTGTGCCTAGGTCTTCCAAGGACTCAGCCATGACTACGATATCGTCAGCGAATCAAAGGTGAGTGATATACTCGCCGTTGATATTGATACCGAGTCCGCTCCAGTCCAGAAGCTTGAAAACATCTTCCAGGGCGGCGGTGAACAGTTTCGGAGATATCACGTCTCCCTGTCTCACCCCTCGCTGCAACTGGATAGGTTTGGAGCCTTGATCCTGGAGACGGACCGACATGGTGGCGTTTTCGTACAAACACTTCAGCGCTTCGATATATCGATAGTCAATTTGGCACCGTTGGAGAGACTGTAGCACAGCCCAGGTCTCGATCGAATCGAAGGCTTTCTCGTAGTCCACAAACGCCAAGCATAATGGCTGATTATACTCCTCAGTCTTCTGTATAATCTGCCGCAGCGTATGTATGTGGTCTACGGTACTAAAGCCTTTTCGGAAACCGGCTTGTTCGGGAGGCTGGAAGTCGTCAAACCTGCGAGCGAGACGATTCGTAATGACACTCGAAAACAGTTTGTAGACATGGCTCAGAAGTGAGATAGGCCTATAATCCTTCAATAAGGTTTTGTCACCTTTTTTGAAGAAAAGTATCACCACACTTCTGTGCCATGCCGTAGGCGTTTGTCCCTCGAGTATGACGGAATCAAATAGCTTCTGAAGAGCTTTTAATACCGGCGTTCCACCTGCTTTCAGAAGCTCAGCCGTGATTCCATCATCACCCGGTGCCTTATTGTTTTTTAACTGTTTGAGAGCCATTCTAATCCATACTAATATTATAAATGCGAATGTTTGGATGTGAGTTTGTGAGTTTGTGAATTTGTGAGTTTGTGAGGATGTTTGTTACTCAATCACGCAAAATCTACTGGACGGATTTCGATGAAATTTGGTACAGAGGTAGATAATGACCTGGAATAGCACATAGGCTACTTTTTATCCCGGGAAAAAGCACTGTTCCCGTGGGAAATTCACGCGGGCGAAGCCGCGGGCAAAAGCTAGTCTCATATAGGCTGACGTCCGGGATATCTTCGGTGTAGTGTCGGGTCAATCTGGCTCTTGGATCTTTGGCCAGATTACTGACAGGTGTGCGTACGCTGGTGTATAATTGTCCGTAGAACTTCTCAACCTCTTCCAACAGCTCTGGCTTCGACAGAAATGATTCTGCCATCCTCAGTCTTCAGCTTGGTCAGTTGGCTTTGACCAACAGACAGATCCCTTGCAAACACTTTTGAGCTCCTTATTTCGCTTAATCGCCTCTTCAATACGGTCAGTATTGAATTGGCGTAAATCGCGAGTTAGGGACTTGGAGATCTGTCTGTTTAGACGTCGATACTGAGCAGCATCGTCAGAGGACTGCAGAACCAAGTTTCGTCTTTCTTCCATGAGTTTGTTGGTGAGGTCCGAGATCTTATTGGTTCCTTTTGAACGGCGGGTTTTGAAAGCCTTAGACCCAGCTGTTTGGACAATTTGCACAAACCTGTCATTATAATTGTCCAGATTTTCGCAGTCTCCCAGGCATTCGAAGCGATTCTGCAACTCGAGCTGAAAGCTCTCGGGGTTTTAGAGCTGGATAGGCGCTGGTCGGAGCGTAGACTTCATCAGTCGACACCTTTCGAGTTTTATTGGTGATCGCTTCCTGTTTTTACGGCATTGATCACAGAGACATCATTGAATATGTGCCTCTTCGTCGACAAGATGAAGTCAATCTCATTTTTTGTAACGCCATTAGGATGCAACCATGTCCACTTTCGCTGTTTTGGCTTTTTGAAGAAGGAGTTCATTATAAAGAGGCCCTCCTTCTCCATAAAGCCGGCCAGCAGATGACCACGTGCATTCCTCCTTCCATATCCAAAATTCCCCACCCTCAGCTCATCATCGCTTCGTTTGCCCAGTTTCGCGTTAAAGTCCCCCATCACAACGGTATAGTGGGCCTGGGAGCTATGTATGGCTCTAGAAATATCCTCATACATAGTCTACCTCGTCGTCGGAGCGATATGAGGGCGGTGCGTATACTTGTATTACCTTCAACGAATACCGTTTGGTGATTCTGAGTACAAGGTATGCTACCCTTGCCGAAACACTCTCGATCTGGACCACGTTGTTGACGAGGGACCTGTGGACGATAAACCCGACACCACCCTGGGACAGTTGGTCGCCCTCCCGGAAATAGAGCAGGTTTCCGGACTTGAGGATCATGGTGTCCTCCCCCTCTCTTCGGACTTCACATAATCCTACAATATCCCATCGTAACCTGCTCAATTCTTCCTCCAGTTCAGCGAGCTTCTCGTCGGTCCGCAGTGTGCACGTGTTATAAGTTGCCAGGGCCAAAGGTCGTCAGGGTTGGTAGCCTGGCATCTGCCGGGGATTCTTAGCACCCCCTGCCCCGCCATTACCGTGACCGCTACCAGAGTCTGGGATAGCGGGGCCGCCGGGGACTAGGGGCCGTGTTGTGGGTGTATCAACCATAGGGGGGTTTTGCCGTAATCGCCACGCTTGGCAGGCGGGTTGGCGATCGCAGTGTGATGTCACAGTACGCGGAAAGATGCTGCTGCCCATCCTCCGGTGTTTTAGATCCCTTAGTCGCCTCTTACGACACCCACGGGAAGAGATGGGTTGGTGCTATTCTAGGGCCACACCACAGGCCAGCCACACCACAGGCCAGACCATTCTCACATACAAAATTCCAAAGGTTTTAATAATTTATCTTTATTTCTTGGTAGGTAACTCAATTTCGTTTTTGTTTCCTTAACTTAATTTGATGGAATAAAACCAAGTGTAGTAGTTTCTAAATAAATCAATTTTATCGAGTCACGGTTTCTGGCTGTAGCATAAATTTTACTTTTACACAGTACAAAATGGACATTACAAAGTATAATTAGCAAAGCACCTGCCTAAAACTGACACAACCAACAGAATGTCCAAGTCCTCCGGAGAGTCCATTAACAAGACACCCAAAACCGGCTATTTTATAAACTTATTTGTAATAATCTACAATTTAAATTTTACGAAAACTTCGTCGCCCTTAGGGAATTTACATTGGACCTCGGGAATTCGGGCGGTGCTCTGAATTTTCATATGTAAACACGAAATAAAGTGGCGCTTGAAATCGGTCATGCCTAACAAATGTTAATTTCCGACAGGTAGATCAGAGGACTTCTCAGAAACCGTGATTTTCTCGTTTTCAAATCCAGTATGTCGATGTATTTTACATGATACAAGAAAAAAAGAAATTAGAGAGCCCTTATATGGGTTTTACCGACCCATACCAAAGAAAAAATACACTACTACTGGCTAATAATAATGAGTTTCTTTCAGCGTTTTTCTACTAGACCGAGAGGTCGCGAGAATTTTCGTAACGATCAGGGGAACGGCTAGACTTGCTTTTGTGGGTTATAGAGTAGTCCCCAAATGTGAATGATGTTGGTCTGCCGGCTCTCAGTGGTTACCACTTCGTGCTACTAGGCCTGGAAGGGGCTTCAAAAAGCCCCTGGAAGGGGTTGCGAAAAAAAAACGATCAGAGAAATGGTTAGTTTTAGTACATATTCAAAGTATGGCATCTCCGCATGTGAAACAAGTTGGTCTGCCGGCTGTCAGTGGTTGCATTTGAGAGCTATTAGGCGCGAAAGTCACTGCATAGCCCTGCATAGCTTCCAGGCCCTGTAGCTCGAAGTGGCAACCACTGACAGCCGGCAGACTGACATCGTTCACATTAGGGGACCACTCTACAATCCATAAAAGCAAGTCTATCCGTTCCCCTGATCGTTACGAAAATTCTCGTGACCGCTTAGACTATACGGGCGGTGGCGTCTCGGTAGTGGCCGTTCCTAAAGAGTTATGATATTATTAACAGTGAAAATTTATGTGAAAAATATACTTATGTTTACATTTTAGTTCTTCTCTCCCTTTGTCTTGGACCGTGCTATGTTTATTTTGTAATTTTTGATATCTATGAATTTAATCTAATCGTAGGTATCTGAAAAAAATAGACATGACACTGCTAGCTATTTTCAATAAACCTATGGCATAAAAATAACATTTAATACCGAACCTAAAAATATTATTATCTCAGTAGGTGCCGATAACCTAACTCTAATGGACGAAGGGTCATAAAATACTTATTGTTGAGGAATTTACGGTGGCCACCGATGGCTCCATTTTTATATTTCATTCTTCGCTCCACAGGACACGTTAATTGAACTTCATCTCCGAGGAGCAAAACTTTCATATAAATAAAGAAAATTCAGAATTGAAGCTTTAATTTTACATGACTGACTGACCAAAAAAGGAGTGTTATGTTTTCAGGGTTTATGTATGTTTGTATGTATGTAAGTTTCTTTATTCCACCATAAGTCCTGAATGGCTGAACAGATTTTGATGTGAGAGGTATTTTTAGATTCCTTGTATTCCTCCGAGTGACATAGGCTATGTGAGTCGTGTTTTTTATTTTTTAACAATTAGCTTGTACCTTTAATGTAGGGCAGTATGTCATCCTAAAGTAGAGATCATTTGACGTGGCCTAATAGTTCATTGATCCATAGTATAGTGTGAATCCTAATTTTACTAGCGGCACTTTCTAAATGTATGAAAATTTATCAGTTATGTACCACGATTATCGTGTGAAATTCATTTAACGACTTTACCATTTCTATAATCTCATTAATATCTATAGGTGTCAAAATAATTAAATTGCAAATGTGACCTTTTGCTGTTAATCTTTAAATTTTAATAATTCAAATCACATGTCGTAAGTGGATTAGAAAAGGACAAAAAATATTAGCGTACAAAAAGAGGGGTCTCTACTTAGCAGGCGGCGGAAATGGGCTAAAACGATAATGATGAATTTAAAGTTAAGCTCAGTCAGATTTTAAAAATATTTCGCAAGATTGTGCAAGCGATTCTCTAAGGAGTTTTTTCACCTCTTTCCGTGTAGGTATCATATAAAACAAACCTACAAGCTGAATTTCAGCATCCTTCGCCTAGTAATTTTAGCTGTGCATTGTCTGTCAGTCAGTCAGTAATATTAATTGATATACCTAATCATAGATCAAAGCTTTGAAAGCTTTGATTGACCTTTGTCAAACGGATATATCTTTGGGATGCAATCGGCAGTCCTGATGGAAACACAAGGTCGACATAACATACGTGACCGATCCTGAATTACGTCTCTGACCCCATCCTTATAATCTCCTCAGGCTGTGGTGTTAATTGGAAACTGATCTCAGGGGACACAAGTTCGAATTGGGATCAGTAACCTTTGCAAATTGTTTGGAATGTCACCTTAGGCTTGGTCTGTATATAAATTAGAAAATAAATGACCAGCATTCAACGACCCGCAGTACTGATCGAGCTTACGTAGACATGGGAACAAAAATAGTTTTTTATTCAATTAAGCCAGGCTTTTGTATAATTCAATTAAGCCAGGCTTTAGCCACTTTGAATAAGAATATTATTGATGTAATCTAATTTGTAGCAAAAATAGATGAAGTTAATTAATTACTTTTAACCATAGTATATTGTAAGGTGACGTCTTTGGAGAAAATGCAGCATTGGAGTTTGTTGCGCCGCCTCTTCTCCACTTGCACTTTGGAGGCGGTAGAAACCTTAACTTTAAGTAATTTTATGACGTCAACTAACTAAAAACAAGTATACGACGATTTAAAAGTGCTATTTTTTAGCCCATTTAAATAAAATCATTTTCATTTTCCATTGACTTAAAAAAAATACTTTAAGCTTTTGACTAAGACTACTAAAGCTTCCAAAGCATAATAAAGTAATACTTCATACCTGTATAGAAGCGCAGACAAATATACACATAGGTACAATACCACGTGTAGGCGACACCGGTAGGTCAAAACAGTCAAAATACACACGCACAGTTAAGAACTATATAATTACGAAGGATATTTACAAAAACACAATAAAATCAATAGATAGAATATAAAACTAATTAAATGTGAAAAATTATAAATCGTCAATTTTCACGGCGCGGACGAAGAGAAAAAACAAAACACAATCAGTTCTGAAAACAAAAACTTTTAAATTGGCGGCAGTGCATGCAGCCAGTCTTTTACTTTTTATATAAAAACTAATAACAATATGTGTGCAGTGCACTGTCTGCTGAATTTAATGTGCAAATTTAATAACAGAATAATTGAATTATCTACACCTAAATATTTACACATATCTTAGCGAGCGCGTCGCTAACACTCCCCACCCCAGTGCTGGTACAGCACTCAATACCTGATGGATAAGAGCGACGCGTGCCACCGATCGCCACCAAGCGCCAGTCCTCGTCTTCACGTCAAAGAATTGACGCGACCATTTGTACCTGGTTACAGTTATGTATGTTATATACCTTTGGTCCAGGTGTTGCGAGGACTATCAGGATCGACATAGTCCATCTCCATCTGTTGGGTTTAATCTTCTTAGTAGCGTATCCGGATGGACTTCCTTCAGCCATGTGCGCCAAATATGTACCAAACACTCGGCGTTAGGGATATGATTTATGGAAGTTCATAGACTGTTTTTGAATCAACAGGCAAACTGTAGAGCTACTAAGAAGATTTAAAGAGAAAATAAAAATAAGAACTACTTACAATACATAAAACAAACTGATATCATGCCCCCACCCCATTGGGAACCACCAGTGGGCATGATATGAGAAATGCCCGTAGCATGTTATTGTGGGCACCGTATGTGGTGGGAGGAACGCTTACTAACTAGTTCTCACCACATCAATGTTGTTCAACACTAAACAGAACTTGCATGTCATCTATAGCTGCAATTACGTTTTCACAAAAAGCGCAGCGTGACCCAAAAGTGATGACACCAAGCCAACTGCAGTGTTGTTGAAATATTTATACATTATCTAAATACTTACTTACATTACATATTATACATATACTTATTTACAAAAATCAGGTGTGTCAAAAAAACTTAATTATTTTTGACACCAAAATGAAAACGTGTCAATTCAAAAGCTCACCGTTCTGTAAAATCTATATTTCGTTGTAGTTTGCCTGTTCCATTTAAGTGGGCCTGGGTTAGGAACTGACTGTTTCCATAGGGAACCTCCGTCCAGAGTAGACCAGTAGAAAATTAGTTATACTCTCTGCATGAGAGATGACTCTTACGTCAAAATTTTGACTAGAGTTCTTACCTGGCACTCCTGTGAATGGCTGGCTCACCTCCTTAAGGCGCTTTCGTAGTGGGCGCGGTAGCGGGCTGAGGCGGCGGCGGCGGAGTGTGCATACGTGCTCGCTGTCATGAGCTCTAGAGGCGGCGGCGGCCGGCGGTAGCTCATCACTCGTAGCCACAAGCAAAGTCACATGCAATGGCGACTTTGAACTACGAGGATGAACGTATTGCACGTGCGGCGGCGACGGCTGTGCCTTACTGCGCAGACACCAGCCCAGGGGAGTGAGAGTAGCGGACGGCTCACTCAGTTTAACTAAGAACTTATCTTCTGTGAAATTATCCTGTCCCACTAGCACATTTGTATTTACATTTTCTGTACACAAGAAATCTTTGAAATGTGCTAAATAATTACAATATTTACAATTAACTTTTGAATATTGTTGGACAGGTAAATTAAACTTAATGACACATCTTATTCTAATGTTGAATAGCTTATAATACATATAAAAAAGGTTTATATTGCCTACAACTAATTTACACACAAGTTTGCTATCGGACCACACACCGCGCACATTCACAGATCCAGCGCAGCCAGAGACGCCGGCGCGCATCGTTAAAGTTGAACACATCAACGACACATTTGCACCATTATCTAGAAGTGCATGTGCATTGAATGCACCGCGGCTGGTATGCAGACGAACCGGCACGACTTTTAGTAACACTTTGCACTCACTCGCGTATATATGCGTCACTGTTTCGGTAGTGCTATTGTCGGCAGCTGGCGACGTCTCCGTCGTCTGCGGCGTCTGAGAACGGCTGGATGCACTCCGGTCGCGTACAAAATGCAGCAGTGTGTTTCCGGGCGCACTCGCAGTGGCCCGGTCCTTGACAGCACTCTCCAACATCTGAATAGTCGCGTTGATGCCGGGGGCCTCCTCTGTAGGTGGCAACATACGGGGCACATGAGGCTGCGACTCCAACGGCAGAATTGTGGTGTGGCAGGTCCTGACGCGAAAACGTCGTGGTGTGGCGGTCGCTGACGGTACATGCAGCTGTATGTAGCCGGCCCGGGGGGTATCCAGGTACGGGGGCTGGTTCCATCAATTCGTCATGAAGTTTGCACCTTACACTGTTCTACGTCACGAGTACCTTCATCGGGTGGACTGTACAATATCGCGTTCTTCCAGCCTGGGCTAGGTCCGCTTCAACTGCTTATCTATTAATTCCATCTTGATTCTGTGCTTTCTGTTTTGCAGCATCCAACAATAGCTGCGCCCTTCTTCAGCTTTAACTGATTTGACGTTGTACTGACCTTTAGACCTAGACCTCTGTATGATGGCACGCTCGTAACACTCGGCGTAGCGGCAGCGGGGAGATTTAAGCTTTTCGGCCATAGTTGCCGAATTATCCAGCACATTGTGCGATATTCCTTCGATCGCGAATCATTTGTTCCCGCTCGACGACGTGCAGAGCTTTGTGTACCAACCATTTTCCACAATTTATGCGCTGGTTACAAACTTAAATAGTGGAATCCGGCTCGAAGGAAATTTTGTAGGCGACACCGGTAAGGTCAGTGAAACAGTCAAAATACACACGCACAGTTAAGAATCTATATAATTACGAAGGGATATTTCACAAAAAACACAATAAAATCAATAGATAAAAATATAAAACTAATTAAATGTGAAAAATTATAAATCGTCCAATTTTCACGGCGCGGACGAAAGAGAAAAAACAAAAACACAATCAGTTCTTGAAAACAAAAACTCTTTTAAATTGGCGGCAGTGCATAGCAGCCAGTCTTTTACTTTTTTTATATAAAAACTAATAACAATATGTGTGCAGTTTGCACTGCCTGCTGAATTTAATGTGCAAATTTAATAACTTAGAAGAATAATTGAATTATCTTACACCTAAATATTTACACATATCTTAGCGAGCGCGTCGCTAACACCACGTATTTATTGAAATATGCACCTTTGTTAAAATTAGAACAAAACACACACTGGGCTATTTACATAAATTCCGCTAAAGTGTACACCTCGTTTTTCCTTTGAACCCATTTGAATGTTGAACCCTGATAGTAATCAATAGCATTTCTGTGAATCAGATAACTAGACACATTCTAAACAAAAAGAGAGATAGAAAGATGAGAACTGGCAATAATGATGATAAATATGAGAGACTAGAGCCTAACATTTAGTTAATTCGTTAGTAAATTTGAAGTGCTATCAACGAAAAACTAAAACGTTAAATAAATACAAGAGAGATCATCGAAGACATACTACATATTGGTAGGTAAAGCTTTATGCTGCCGCATGCTGCGAACGCTCATATAGGCAGGCACTTTTTGTACAATTAATTACTTTGAAAACCATCATGGCGCCGATTCCCTCGTTAATTGAGAGCATGTGGAGTATCCCTCGCTTTTTGCGATAAAAAACCCTGATTTTACACTCTGCCCACTGTTGTTTTGATGGATTTTTAATTTTCTGAGTGAAAGCACCAACATGGAAGAGAGTGTATTTAGGCTTCATGACACAGAAATTTAGTAATTATCAAATTGGAACACAATGACATATTGTTCGAGTGGAATGTACTAAAATAAAGAAATAATAAAAATCTCGAAGGCGTTTGGGATTTTGTGCTGAAATCTGTTCTTACGTTTTTCTAAATATTTTTCTTTCAATATAAAAATAGATTTTAGTTTGTTGGTTTGCTTTTTCTGCGTGGCAACACGCGATCAAAGGAAGTATCTATTCATGCAATTGTACTTCAAAACCTCAATATATCATAAACTGAAATATAAAAAAAAAAAAGCCTACTGCAAAATTTCAATTAAATTTTCGTCTCAAACAAACGAAATAATAAAAAGTACGCCGACATGTTTTATTTCTTTCTCTTCGCAAAGGAGAATTTTATTAGAAAAGTCTGGAGAGAAAAAATAACATAGCAATTGAAAAACACATTTATGTGCACATTGTTGTTTTAAACAGAAGACGAGCGTTATAGGAAAACTTCCGGCACAATGCATTAAATAAACAAGAATTGACTTTAAAACGTGTAAAAAATTTATCTACTTATGGGAATTTCCGAATTCTGGGGCGCCAAAAGCCTTCTTTTGAATGTAGCTACATTACGTACGTACGTAATGCATTGTGCTTACAGTAGTAGTGCTTTAATGTGTACGTACATTGTGAGAAAGAATGTTTTCAAATCGGACCGGTAGTGTTCCAGAGATTATTTCATCAAACAAACAAATATACAACCTCTTCAGCTTTATAATTAGTATCATAATCAACATAGATAAGTGCAATTCTGTTTGTAATCTTAGTAAGCCATTTCCATGCTGTATCCTCTCAATGTTTGGAAACGCGTGAGCTTATTTCATCAAACAAACAAACATAATACCTTTTTTCAGCTTTTTATTACACGTATCAAAGTACAATTTAAAGTTATAAGTTATTATAAAACATAGGGGAAGTGCAATTTCATTTGTAATCTTAGTAGGCCATTTCCCATGCTGTGATCCTCTCAATGTTCTGGAACCGCGTTTTTTTGCAGTATCATTCCAAACCCGCGAAAAATTGAAAACCACAAAGTCAAGGAATAAGTTAGCCACAAACTAAGTAAATGTGAGACAGAGCGTAGCGATAGTCTAAATAAGCCTTTCTAAGTATATTCAATAAGTTTTCGGCGTACCATGCTGTCTACGAATAGAAATTTCTACAAACGTTTTTCTCACATAAACCTTTTTGTAAAGCTGATGTGCTTTACCTTTTTAGGGGTGAAAATCTTTAGTAGGTATCAACTTTTCGTTTAACTTGCCCGACTCCTGAAATCTCTAAACACAATCAGCTGGTCTATACATTTTATATGTATTAGGTATTATTGAACCTATTTAAGTCCAAAGTTGATCATGAAATTCATGTAGTGTTTTTACCCCTAAAAAGCTTGCTGGTTTACCAACCACCCAATATTTTCTACAATAGTAATTATAACATTTTTTACTTATTTCCCAAAGAAACTAAAGATTGAATATACTCGTATAGTCTCCTAAACTTTTCCTGGCAGAAACGGAAGTCAGTGAACGTGGGTTCACTAAGCTCTCATACGTCAACACGGATCAAGTGGGGCACCCATGCTAAACCGTGCACATAAAACATATGGTTAGAGCGATTTTCACGGCTTAGGAAAGATCATGTGTTATCATTAGTCAATTACTCTGTTGCGTGTTCTATACGAATATGCGGTATGAGATTGATTACTCGTAATTTAAGCTTTTGTCAGCGGCTTCGCTCATGCGTGAATTTCCCACGGGAACAGTGCTTTTTCCCAGGATGAAAGGTATGTCGTTCTCTAGTACTGGTAGGTGTATGAATGAATGGAATGTTTATTTGAATTAGCTTAGCACACACATGCTTTATAATTAGGTACATACTTACATCTAAAATACAAAACCAATTGGCAAAATTTCAGGGAGACGTCAGAGACTTTTGCTTCCTTTCTTTTTTTAATTATTTTTATTTTTCAAATTTAAGAATAGGTACTTTTATATGGGACCGAATGCAACTTTTATTACAAGGGAAGAATTTTAGGGAATGAGACCGACTCGTTAAAATATTTGCCTGCAGCGCAACCGCTCCTTTATTTTTGAGGTTGGAAGATAAAAATTCGGAATAACAAACCATGGTGTTTAGTCGTTCAGGAGTTCCCGGTAGGTTCCCCTTCCCTCTACCCTCTTTGTATTAGCCGCCCTGAACTTTCGTTTAAGGCGCAAACTTAACTCCCCTGTATCGTATTCGAATGTAGAGATCGTAAAATGAAGAAATGTGGTGAAATTGAAATTCGGGTGTGTTGAGAATACGCATGTATGTTTTGAAAATATTCTTAAAAAGTATTTAAATAAAAATGGATATTTCCTTATTATTAACTAGCTGTCGCCCGCGGCTTCGCCCGCGTGAGTATCGCTTAGATGAAAAATCTCTCTTGGAGCTTTTCATCAGATGTTCCAGATCTTCAATTTTTATACGTCAGCAGAAAATGCTCATCAGGTTGAACGATTTTTGCTAAGGCGTCATTTCCATATATGTTATAGTGTAGCTGGTCTCTTGGAGCTTTTCATCAGATGTTCCAGATCTTAAATTTTTATACGTCGGCAGAAAATGCTCATCAGGTTGAACGATTTTTGTTAAGGCACCATTTCCATATTACTTATAGTTTAGCTGTTCCATTATGGTTCTTCATCAGGTGTTCCAGTTTTCAAAATGAATTATAGCCTATATGTTGCCCAGGCTTAATAGCTATACAACAAAAAAGTTTCATTCAAATCCGTCCAGTAGTTTTTGCGTGAAACGCGTACATATATACAGACAGACAGACAGACAGACAGACAGACAAGAAATTCCAAAAAAAATTTTTTGTTTTCTATTGTTCTTTTTAGGTCTCCCTCTATCCATTTCAGTCAAAAATATTAAATGTACAGACAAAATATTTTTACTGTTTTATTATATGTATAGATTACTAGATATACCTTACCATTCTAATATTGTAAATGTGAAAGTGTGTCTTTTTCTCCTTCTTTCATGTCGAAACGTATTAATGAATTGATATTTTTTTTTTGTGATGTGTATATTGGAGTGACATAGGCTTTTTTCCACGAGCTGAGCTGCGGGCAACAACTACCTAGATAAAGTATATAGGAGTTTATCAGTGTTACAAAACTAGGGAAAAACTGGTCCATGAAAGGGGGAAGCATTTTGATGGCTGCCTATTTCCATCGAGCATTTAGGACTCCCTGTTTTGACATTTGTATCGGATACTTTTTGTATTTGACGCTAGTCCCTTATAACGTAGTGATTACATTATCTTTGGGAATATTTTTACTTTAAGTAATAACATGAACATTAAAGCACACTCAACTACTCCTTTACTTTTTGGATAGTCGTGTTGAAATGGAATAAATAGTTTCCATATAGAATTAGAAGCTTACTATTTTTAGGGCTCCGTACCTCAAAAGGCAAAACCAGAACCCTTATAAGATCACGTTGTTGTCCTTCTACCCGTCTGTCTGGCAAACATTTTTTTTTCTCAGGAACGCTTCAAGGTATCAAGTTGAAATTAATATTGAATTCTTTTTCAGCAAAAAAATAATAAAAATTATACGTTAACGCAATCAGGAGTTATTACCGAGAGTCTCGTCCGGGACCTTGTCGGGTGCGCACGCGTCTAAGCCTGCTCCTCGAAACAATAGAATGTTGAAAGAGTCCGCCTCTGCAACATTTATCCTTTCTACCTACGGCCGCGCTGTGTTGTGTGTTGTGTGCATTCGTATATTGTTTTTCGAAAAATAGTCTACCGGTGACTATTAATTTGTGCCAAATTAAATAAATCTAATCTATATACAATTAAATCAAAATAAAATAGTGTTATTAGCGCCCGAGTGAATACCCCGACCCCCGTGTCGTGAAGAACTCTAAGTTATCAGTGATTTCCAAATAAATATTAAATTTCCCTGGCCCAAAATATAAATCCGCGATAATTTTTAAAATTAAATAAAAGAAGTGTAGTGAACGAAGAATTTTGTAGTGCATGCGATCATTTGAATTCATTTTGCCAGTGAACAGTACACATATCCGTACCTATTTTGGAAAATTAATATAACTCAACACTGTAAATTTTGCCACAATTAACTCTATCTTAACCTAGATTGTTAACCTAGACTGCTTTATAGTACCTATACTCCACCTTTGAAACTCAGGACAACTTACTGCCGCGTCGCTGTGCCTTCGCAGTCTGTTTTTCGCACAAACAGTTCGCCTTTCGTGATTATATATTTGTGTCAAATTTGTGCAAAGTCTAATAAATTTTAGTCAATATAAAAATCGGTGACTTTTCGATCTGTGTATTATTGACTCCGGCCCCCGGGTCGTGAAAAATTCTTAGCTACCAGCGATTCCCAAACAAACAACTTTTCTTGTGCTGCGTATGTGTTTGTGGTCCAAAACAACAAATCCGCGATAAACATTAAACTAAAGAAGTGCAGTGATCGACTGAAGAAGAAGAAAAATACCCGCGACCTGGGAGTTCTACGAGTAGGCTGAAACAATCGGGTGAGAAGTTTCCATGCACGCGGTTTCACTACCCTACATTAAACACTCCCAAAAACTTCGAATGAATTCAACTCAGTCTAATCATAAAATTAATTAGTACAAATAAAACTGTGCAGTGCATGTGACGTAAGACCCGCATGTGACTATTTGAAATATTTTTTCCAGTGAACAGCACATACTATTACTACCGTACCCATTTCCGCAAAAACGTTTCCATTTACAATCTTTTGATCTGATATAACATTGATCCCGAAATTCGAACCCATTACATATATATATCTCACCATTTAATCCGGCCGCAACTGACTTTGCCCGTCTGAGGTCGGACTTTAGTATAGTTCTAATTAAATACTGCTTAAGCCCCTTAAATTCAGGGGCAGACAGCCTTACCCATTAAACATCCAGTCTTTTGCATGCTTTGATTATACTAAACTTAAACAATAAATTACTACACTCCAGCATTTAAATTCGACGGCAACTGATTCCGCCCGCTTTTGCATTGAATATAATCTAAACTACGTCCATCTAACATCATACTCCTACCATACTCCAGCAATTGACGGTTTACAACCTAGAATCCATCCTAGAATCATTTTGTTAATTATTTCTCCAAGCATACATGGTTTCAAGAATCTACATATAACCATCAAACTTTATAACTCTAAAATTTCAGCTCTATGAATTCAATCGCAATCGGGCCTGTTAGTTTGTAGTCGGATCATAATCTGGATATAAGCCGGATACTACCTATTCCCTCAGGGTTTATATCCTAGCATTCTAGTGAACTTACCATAACTTAGATAATAAGGTACCTAACAGTTTATTTCAGCCTCTCAAACGCAGCCGCAACAGGGATGTACTAATAATAATTTAAAAAAACAATAATAATAATATACTCATATACCTAAGCAACCCAACTCCATCCGTTGTCCTCGCGACGTGTGCGTGTTTTAACCAAATCTAGATGTAGACCACCTAACTCTCCGCGTCCTAAACCTAGCCGAAATCAATTCGTCCTCTTAGCCAAATAATCATTTAAAATTAAACAAATTAAACTCAGTCGAGCTATTTATCAGAATATCGATCCAAACGCGCAAGTGTGCTAACTAAACCTAATCGTCCATATATAACCGAGATCCAAACCACCTAATAGTTACTCCGTCTAATCATAATTACTCCGCCTGTTTCTAATTTCGAATGGAACCTAGACCCACTATATATCACATGCGATAGTTTAATCCATTATATCTATTCCGCCAGTTTAAATCTGGAAAAGCTGATAATAAATCCGAGAAAAAAATCCCCACGGGAAACCGGCCCAATAAAAAGCCATTTAAGCCAATAAACAACAAACATAAAGTGGTAAAGCCCAAAAGCACCACGCCGACAAAGAAAAAATACATTTCAAATACTAAATAACCCAACTGCAAACAACATCACTAAACATCCAGCAATAAAACATCTGCTAGAAAACATAACAGACGCTTTCTCACGGAAACAAAACGAAAGAATCACTAAAAACTCTTTTAAAAATTACGCAGCTGGGGCAGTTAAAAACCCTCACCCAAAATATTCTAAACCCATTGCGCTTCTTATCGCTAATAAACAATAGACAAACATCTGGTCCTAAATTCACAAATAATGACCACCATAATCATAAAAGACATAATAGTCCGAGAAATGGTCAAAGACGGCAATTGCCTTTTTAGAGCTATAGCCGACCAAATAAATAATGTACTTGGGCTTACATTTGATCACCACATGGTACGTAAAGATATCGCAACTTATATTAAAGATAACAAACTTGTAAAACGCGTTCACCTTGCATTACAAAAACAATATCTTCGAATTGGCGGACTGCCCTTATACGAGCAATCAGCCACCACATAACGAACTGATTGACAGATACATCGAAAAGCAATTTGATGACGGGTTTTGGGGAGGCGAAGATGCAATAATTGCCGCAGCTGAGTATTATCTAGTTAACGTACACATCTTCGGACAGTACCGAGACCCAATCATATATCGTCCTTCAGGAAGCCCAGTGGAGGCAAACATATACCTATACTTCGAAAACAACCACTATGATAGCATCGCAGACATTACAAATCTTACCCAAAATGAGAATAATGTACAAATCAACGCACATAATCAATTACTCCGCGAACCCGGCAACAAAACACCACCTAGCTATAAATGCAGAACAAATTATCAAGATACAACACAAAGTCCATTATCAAGCGGATCCGAAATTATATACAGTCAAATCGGCCCTAATGGGCTCCGTCCCTCCCTACCATTAGCAAGTCCTATATCTAGGACATACAACTCACTTTCAATCGCGACCTGGAACGTAAAAGGCTGTGCACAGACACAGACTAAAATCAAGATTGATAAAGAGCTATCCGAACGTGATATAACCATAGCAGGGCTACAAGAAACCCATCTTGTTAACGGAGAATACAAATCCAAACACTATAACTGGATATTAGGTAGCGGAAAGAATACGGTAGAACGCAGAGGTGTAGCAATACTAATCAAGAACGACATAAATCACGAAGTAATTCAGGTATACCGCGAAAGCCAAAACGTCCTTGCGACACTTCTTCGCATTAATCTCGCTAATGTCACAAACCAAATATATCTTTTAATCATAACAACCCATGTCCCAGTAAAATCAATGTCCTGCTTCACGCAGATAGGGAATTTAATTCAGAAGGCTCCGACCTACGCACACCCTATCATATTAGGCGACTTCAACGCACATATAGGGAAAAAGGACGTCAAGGGCTCTTTCCCTAAGCAAATCGGGAAAAACCTTTATCACATGGACTCCAACACAAACGGGAGATACCTTCTTAACCTTATACAACAACAACAACTCACAATAAATAGCACATTTGGTAGATCTACATGTCGTACTACGTTTAAATCAGACAATAAAAAAACAACAATGGTATCGCAAATCGATCACATCATAACTAGTATGAAAATGAGAATATACTTTCACAGCATAATGGGCGAAAACAACCTAAGTGTCCACTCGGACCACAAACTAGTATGGGGCATCATCCGGACATCCTCTTTCTCAAAATCAACAAGGCATGCGGAAACTCCTCATATTAAAAAACTAAATTTATTTTATTTTATTTTATTTTATTTTATTTTATTTTATTAAAGAAACCAACAGCGTATACAGTTTACAGTATTACAGTTCTTAATCTATAATAAGGCCAATAAAAGGTTTCTCTTTCTATAACGATAATATTGTCGATTAAATGGTAAAGAAAATGTAATGATGGTGCACTAAATAATACCCATGAATGTTAAAAGTGTAACTAGGTATGTATGTTGTAAAGAATTAATAAATGTGACCTAATAAATGTGACCTAATAAATGTGACCTGTGGAATGAGTTTACATTAAATTATGAATACGAATAAGTACATAAAAATATAAATAAATCAGGATTTAAATAACAAACAGAAGAAAGAAAAAAAGTTGTTAAATTACATTGGCAAGCAATTGTAGTTTATCTATATAGTTAACAAAAATAAATAAACACAAAATTAGGAATGTTTAAGTACCTCGATTATTTGGTGCTTAAATTTTGTCTTGGAGCTTGAAAAAGGGTCAATATTAGCAAATGTAGTATTGTACGTATAAAAAATTCTCGCAGTTATCATATTTTGGGACTTTTTAACTATTTAACTACAAACAATATGACTACGAATCATTACAAGATGGCACGCGTGAAACTGCTTATCATAACATAATAAAAAAATTACAACAATTAAATCACTCAACCCCAATTCCGAGCCACTAAAATGGGACATCTTGAACAATATATTAAAAGAAGCGGCCCACGAAGTATTACAAAAACCAATCGCGAAAACAAAAGAAAGTAGGCTTGCACTTGCTACTCTGCAAAAAGCTATCTTCTTAAAAGCAAAAGACCCTCAAAACAAAACTTTACATAGTAAGGTGACCGAGGCCCGCCGCAACTTTAAAAAGTCCCTTGAAAACGAGAAAGCTAAAGAAGTAGCACTATTTTTCAAAGGGCTTAGCAAAGCTCATAAATCGAAGCGTATGAAAATCACTTATAAATACTTTCGTAGCCATAAAAGAAAATGCTCCAGAGCACAGACTAAATATTATATACCGATGTCCAACTGGATTGCAGATTTAAAAAAGAGCGAGGGTCAACAAGTTGCCACCGTGGGGGAAAAAGCAAGGAACTATACCACCTGGAACCACACACCACGGAAGATATACAAAACGTTATAAAAAGTATGAAAAATGGCACCGTGCCGGGCACGGACCAAATCGTACCTGAGCTGTATAGATATGCCCCCGAGGAGTTCACAGTAGAATTATCTAAAACAATGGCATTAATCTGGCAAACCAACGAGGTCCCTGAGGAATGGCGCCTCACTAAACAAGTACCAATACAAAAAATAGCACACCCCAAACAAATCAACGATTTTAGGAAAATATCCATCTGTAACGTTGGGTACAGAATATACGCCAACCTCCTTTTAAAAAAACTAGATGCCTTAACCGACGCACTTGGAAGCTACCAAACAGCTTTCCTAGACAATAGATCAACAGATGACCATATATTTACACTGCGGCGGATACTAGATACAAAATGGAGAGAAGGAACAACTGTGTTTGTAGCGGCACTGGATCTAGAAAAGCATTCGACAATGTCAGTCTGGAAGTTCTAAAAGATATACTCTTAACAAGAGTAGGCGCGCCACTTACTAACCGAATAATAAAAGCGTGTATGAATGAAAAAACATTCATCTCATGGTGCGGACAATCATCTCATACTATCAACAAAGGCAAGGGGTAAAGCAAGGCTGCCCACTATCCCCAAGACTATTTACCATAATCATAGACGACGTTCTCAGGACGCTCGAGGAGGAAGACGAGGCAGTAAAACTCGACCAGGATACCGAAATAACGCTACCTCTAGTACTGTCGTACGCGGATGACCTAATTTTAATAGGGGAAGACTTGGAGGTTCTCAACCGTATCACTCTAAAACTAAAATCTTTACTGCAAACAGTCGGCCTCACAATAAATGAAACAAAAACTAAATTGGTAGTTCGCGACCCATTTTTCCCTTTAACCGACCAACAACCGTGCAGAACATTGGGGGAGTAACAATCGAACCAGTAGCAGAAATTAAATACCTCGGTACGTACATAACAGCCTCACACAATCGAAAGGCTACACTTAAAACACGTTGCGTAAAAGCCATCAAAAATTCTAAGTCACTAATACCTTTCATAAAAAACAACAAAATCGAATGGAAAATTACCCTGCTTCTCTATAAAATGGTGATCCGACCCTGTATGACCTACGGCCTTAACGTAACAGCGCTTACTAAAGCCAAACCGATCCCGACTCAGACAATATGAGAGGCAAATATTACGTAGCATGTTAGACGTCTCTAAAAACCCACCCAAAGGAAAAATAAAAGACGTACTAGGAGGAAAAACCATAACAAAAATAGTAAAAGTACGAAGGATTTCATACTATGGGCATATATTAAGACGAACAAGCCCTCACCTTCTTCACGCAGCCTACAATCACAAAGAAATCAAACGCAAAGTTGGACGTCCCATTTATTCCTGGGAAGAGTCTCTTAACCACGACATACGCCATTACACGAATAAAACAAAGGAGGAATGGACGGAATTAGCTAAAACAGATCAGAAATGAAAAAGGCAGCAGAAAAAATTTATGCCCACTCTGAAACAGACACGGAGACGGACCCAGAGCCAGATGAACCAATGGAGGTCACAGTAAACACCAACGACCCGCCAGGAAACTCTAGCGACGAAACCATGAGTACCCAAAGAAGACGTAGACCACCAACCCCAAACGAACCGCCCAGGACCAGACAACGACATCATTAAAATCTTCTGCACCCACAGGAATCAAGCAAGCGACATGAAGACCCGGCCGTATCATCAACGCAGCCCATTCATTCCCTTCCATGTATATATTACACACCAAGTATAGTATCTATTTCCTAATTTATTGGCTTGGTGCTAGAATCCGGTCGATTGTAAAACTCCTGTCATTCCAATTTCCTGGCTGCCCCGCCCTACACTCCCAATCCTATCTACGTGCCCAACTGGTTTCTCGAGTTGGGGATTAGGGTTTCACGTCTGAGCGGAGTACTCCTCCACGGCACGAAACCGAGAATGTCCATAACGCTCAGGCTCGGCTCTCTCGCGGAAAGTACACTCCTCGGAGGTGGACCCAGCCCTAAACTCTTGCAGTTTAACCACTGGCTGGGAGGGCACAGAACAGAACAGAACAGAACAGAACAGTTAACGCAATCAGGAGTTATTACCGTAAATATTTGAGATTTTTTTGAATATTTTGTGATTTCGGACAGCAATCAATACCTATAGGGTACTTCCCGTTGACCTAAAATTATGAAATTTGGCAAAAAGCTAGTACTCAAAGTACTTACACACTAATGTACAAGAGTGAATCTAAAAGTTGTAAATATATTGTTGGAAAAAAGTGTTACAAACTTATTTTTGCGCTCGATTCAGTATGAACCCTGGGGGTCGAACTGCAAAGTTAAGTTTGTTTTTAAAACTAGTTGGTCTTTTATTTAGAGCTATAATGTGAGATGCTTTGCGTGTACGGAACCCTCGGTGCGCGAGTTTGACTCGCACTTGTCCGGTTTTTTTTCATTACTTATTCACTCCACGAATATGAATGTAATAAAAGGATCCATGCGATTATGGCTTTGGCCTAATGGAAACCCATTAGTTTATAAATAAAGTATTGTTTGCATCTGTTTTTCGATAACAAAATCCTAAATGCTAGACTTTTTAATTTTTTATGAATTTAAGCAAAGACTGTATTTTATTTACTAAGCATTATGGGTGATAGTCTTTTATCTCTCTTTAGTCGTATTTCCTCATGACTGAGGGTCGTGGTCATTATATGGAATGAAACACACACAACGACTCTCATGGCAATTTTAATGGAGTGGTTTGACATTGCCTTCTTCATTTCACACACTAGCTGATAATCATCAACCAGAGTGCAGGTTTCCTCACGATGTTTTCCTTTACCGGAAGCAAGTGAAGGTCGATGAAAACTAACATGAGTCAGATTGGTATACAAACTCATATAGCCCGGGCAGGATTCGAACCTGGGATTTTGTATCCACAGGCGGGCGCCCTACCACTCGGCCACCACCGCTTCAAAGTCTTTATAGAATATAAATATTTTTAGCGCAAAGAAATAATATATTTTTTGGTAGATACTAATACTTATATCAGAAAATATTTAAGCTTGAGCTTACTCAAATTAATAGTTTATGAATGTGTTTCTGGATAATACTTTTTTCATCCTACCAAAAACAATTTCATGAAAAATGTTGCCAAGGCCACAGACCACAGAACATATAAAGAGGTACCTCTTTTATATGTTCTGTGGGCGAGACCATATAGTTCGCACTGTCAAAAAGCCAAGCTTCTAACACGCCCTAACTTTACAAGCTCTACATTTAGTAAAAATATGTGGCTTGGACGTTTCGCTACCAATATTGAAAGACATCATATGCCCCTATCTAGCTCATAAAAAAACGATTTCTGTGATTTCTTTTTTTTATTTTTTTATTCATTTATTAAGTTCGCCAGCTGGCTTATAAACTGGCTTATTTCCATACTTTTATTAGAAAATTACAATTTACAAAAAAATAATTTTGTACATATTATTTTTTATTAGTTTCATACAATACTAAACATTTTACGTTGTCTAAGATGGAAATTATACCTGCAGCAGGGTTTGACAAATATGTGTTAACCGTTCGTAGGGGAAGGGATTTTACGATCAATTAAATTTAGTGGTCGCCTTAACTCAACATAAAATAGTCGACGGATTCCCAAGATTTTGTGAGAAATGCTGCAGATTTCCTCGAATAAATGAGTGCCTTCTAGAGATTGCGAGTGAAATATCCAATTTATCAAGTGGTAGATTTGAGACGAAGAAATTCAGACGAGGAAATACTTACCTAGGTGAATTTGTTTGCATTGTATTTATTGTCTTGATTATTCTAGAAGCTACTTAGATACATCATAAAACCAGAATAAAATTTCTTATAGGTTACCTTGTGATGTAGAAACTCAGGGTCGTTTAGTAGATATATGTGTTATTGATAAAATATAAGACCTAAAACAAATATAATGAATGGTTAGAAAAAGATAACATATTGTAGACTATAAATTAAAAATAAATTTCTAAAACAACTAAATACACTTACCCTGTAAGGTTCTTATAAATAATCAGATAATTATTTATTAAATTGTTGTAAGTAATGTATCGCATTCAGAAATTGAGCCAAGATTGAAACCCAAAAAGAAGGTAATAAGTATGATTTAAATTTCTGACAGATGAGAAAAAATAAAAGGTATAAAATGTGCCAGCGCACGCAAAATCGACGAAAGAGGGTGACCGCGCTAACATTGATGGCTCAGCGACCCAGAGAGAACCTTGAACTCCGATAGATCAGTCTTTTCGATTCTATGCCACTTCTTACCACACTTAGGACTTATATATAATAAGTAAAACGTAAAATGTATAAAGTTTAAAATTAAACAAAAAGAGTTGAATATCAGAACATTCAATAATTTCCATAATAATTAATGTGACATTTAAATATAATTTAAGGCTGAATTTTTTTACAAATATTAATCTTCCTGGGTACAAATACCATTGGCGAATTCCGACGTGTGTCGAGATGAAATTTCCCTCCAAAAATTCCCCTTGCATTTATTAGGGTGTCTCCGTAGCAGTCGAAAAATGTAATAATATCAGTTATCCCCACGAAGAATAAATTATTATATTTCAGACTATGAGAAAGAATAAATCATTTGAATTAAAGGGTCTAATATTTCAATGAAATATACAACTAAATTGCTAAATTCATATATTATATGGGCTTTGCTTCGAGGCTCCACTCCAGTGGGAATTCCGAAACAAAAAGTACCCTTTGTGCTATTCTGGGTATTTTTCTACCCGTAGTAGGTTACTTACCTGGATTTTTTATTATATAAAAGAAAACGTAATTTATAAGGGTAAATGTTTTAATAAATAAATGCAGAATTTCCTTTCTTACCTTAGAAATAGGCGATTGAAACCACAGTTACCTATTTTAAACGAGTATGTATTATGGCGGCTACAGTCGAAATAAAACCCAATGCATAACCGATAATACAGCAATTTATAACTCCATATATTACGAAGCCCCAACGGGACCCTTATGACAATCACTGTATCGTACTCGTATATGCTGAATGATCTGACACACCTGTGCGAATTGTGTTATGATATATTTTAAGGAGGAGGTTTCACTAGTCTTATGTAAACGCAAACTTTATAAGTACTATACAATATTTTAGCTATGCATAGACGTTGTAATTGAACGTTAGTAGGTAGGTTATATACAAAACCTAACTAGATTTTTTTTATAAGCGTTTATTTAAGAATTTATTGGGACTCAATAATAAATACAACATGTGAATAATAAAAATAAAACTAGATTATTATACTATATGGTTGAAGTTTCTTCTCATCATTCGTGTCGACCAAAGTCGCCTTTTTTGAGTTTTTATCTCTGATTTCCCTCAAATCAGAGATAAAAATCCTAGAGAGATCAGGATTCCTCGCGGCAAATTTGGTGTTCCCCAGAACTTTAGATGTAACGATTGAGGTGTGAATAGCAGCCTGTGTTTGTAGTATATATCTATTATAGGTACTTATTAATTTTATAGTTTATTTTTACTAGCCTATAGGTCTTGTGTCCCACTGCGGGCAAAGGCCTCCCCCTTTATTATAATAACAAATTATAATGTAATAATTGAATAGTTATTAAAGTTTATTATTATTAAAGTTTAGCATCAACCAAATTTAATGCTGAAGTCTGACAAGAATTCTGTCCACGAAAAATAATTCAGTCCTCTCACACCTTGACGAAAAAAAGCAAGAATTCTTATTTAAACTAATACTACTTATATCAAATGTTTAGTATAATTTGAATGTTTTATATACAAAACTGGACGATAAAATAAATAACAAAATTAGTTTATTTTCATGATAGAGTCGGCAATGTCCACAGTAAACATAAGAGATTTTTCACAGAATTCAATGTGTACGTACCTCTACAGAAATCTGATTCATCAATTAGAAATATGAATTCAAACGTCTATAATAAAGCAGCAAGACTAATTATAACATCAATTACAAAAAATATAAATGCTTAATCGTTTTTTAATTACATCGTTGGAGCAAAACTTCTGTTTGCAGACATTGTGAATTTTAATATCAACTAAATGTAGCTGAGATGGATAAATTCTTTGCAGTAAAGAGGAGGATTTCGTCTGATGAGCGCGATGTTTGAGATAATTACGCCTTTAATTTGATGTCTGGATGCTAACGAGCTCTGGCGCCTAAATGTTCTCCTCATAGTTAGTTTGTATTCTTTCACACTACTTATATTAATTATACCAGCACTTTTATTAATTTTCTTCCACCCTAAATTACTTTCTTCAGATTATTGCTACAATAATGCCAGCTGTTAGCATTTAACTTTAACTCTGTTTTCATATCTTGGTTCTTGACATCTTAAAAATTTCATCAACTATTTCGTTCACGAAAGAGCAAAGAGCGGGAAACCAAGTGAAACAAGCTAGCAAATTCCCGCTGTCTTCACTACAATCCGTTCGATGTTCACTAGGGGTTGACAGGAAAATTCGAGTAGCGTTAGATTGAAAGTTTTTGAAATATTTTTTCCAGATATCCTTCATTGTGGCACAAAAGAGCCAGCTGAAATGGACGGGCACGCACCAAATTCATCGGCTCGCCGCATTTCCTCTTACTATTCCATTAACGCACTCAATTATACAACCCTCATTTAAACGAATGTCGCTCGTGATTACCAATCGCGTTGCCCAAATTGTTTTCGTTTACTCTTTGGTGCACGTTCTTCATTAAGTTGTACCTTTGTGGAAATTTTCCTTCGTTTGGTCCAAGATCATATTTTATTTTATTGTCATATTAGACAAACAACAAACAGGAAACTCTTGTGGTATGCGTGTAACTTAAATAGGCGCTACAAAAATGAGAGATGAATTTTAGCGTTTCTTCGTCGATTTAAACAGGGATTTCTATTAAAGATTTCTGATAGAACTTAAATTAATTCTGTTGCCTTCTGTGTTGCTTTCCTATGAATGTAATTTTCGAGTTTGTTTTTCATAAGTACTAAAATTTTTTGTGTTTAATTTACCAATTCTCTAGTTTTGCAAAAAGTCATCACCGTCCAAGTAATCCTTCACCGGATGCCTGTATTTTCCATTTTGAAAATGAAGTACTTGATTTACAACTAAGCGGACCCTCTTCAACGTTGGGACAAGAGTGATCTATAAAAATAACTAAACATTGCTGACTGTGGGTAGTCAAATGAAAAGCTTTTAAGCCCGCTGACCCGAGTGGTCGAAGAGAATAGCAAGTTTTATTACAGTTTCAAATGAGTTTGAAACCACATTCCTGGCACCTTGTCTGCTTTTGTATTAGGGTTTTAGTTGTCAACGTGTACAAAAGGATAATTATGTTTTTGAATTGCTAATACAAAATTTCTATATATTATATGTACTTAATTTAATGCCGCTCTTATTATAAAAGGAAGGTAGGTTGACCGAAAACCTAGCGGCGAAGCATAAAATTTAAATCATTGCATTTCAGGTTAATGCTGATTACATAATTATTATTTATTACTAGCTGTTGCCCGCGGCTTCGCCCGCGTGAGTTTCGCTTAGAGCTTTGTGTTCCAAACTGTAGTAACCTAAACTCCAGTACTCAAAATTTCAGCCATTTGATTATTCCGTGTCCCGCGGTAATATATTAGGTACTCCTATTACAGTCGCGGTGTTAAAATGAATTAAAAGTGATATTTCATTCAATAAACGTCTAAAAATCTTTGTCAGCTCGTTATCTACAATTTCCCGTGTACGACAACTTCCACCCCGGGCCCCCTTTTTGTCCTATCCCGTGTCCTGTCTATTTATAGGTACGTCGTCAGAAGAAAATGTTCATCAGGTTGAACAACTTTTGCTAAGGCGCCATTTCCATATTTGAAATAGTGTAGCTGGTCTCTTGGGATTCTTCATCAGATGATCCTGATCTTCGATTTGTATACATCAATGGAAAATGCTCGTCAGATTGATAAACTTTTGCAAAGGTACCATTTCCATATTTCTTATAGTTTAGCTGTTCTGTTGAGGTTCTTCATGAGGTGTTCCAGTTTTCAAAATCAATTTTAGCCTACTAGTTTTCGCCTACGACTTCGCCCGCGCGAATTTCCCACAGGAACAGTGCTTTTTCCCATGAAAGGTACCCTATGTCCTTCTCCGTACTTCCAGCTATGTGCATGCGAAATTTCAGGAAGATTGGTTCAGTAGATAAAGCGTGAAGAGGCAACAAACAAACAAACAAACAAACAAACAAACAAGCAAGCAAGCAAGCAAGCAAGCAAGCAAGCAAGCAAGCAAGCAAGCAAGCAAGCAAGCAAGCAAGCAAGCAAACAAACAAACAAACAAACTCACTTTCGCATTTATAATATTAGTTAGGACTAGCTGTCGCCCGCGGCTTCGCCGCGGCTTCGCCCGCGTGAGTTTCGCTTAGATGAAAAATCTCTCATGGAGCTTTTCATTAAATGTTCCAGATCTTCAATTTTTATACGTAAGCAGAAAATGCTCATCAGGTTGAACGACTTTTAATAAGGCGCCATTTCCATATATGTTATGGTGTAGCTGGTCTCTTGCAGTTCTTCATCAGATGTTCCAGATCTTCAATTTTTATACGTCATCAGAAAATGCTCATCAGGTTGAACGACTTTGTTAAGGAACCATTTCCATAATTCTTATAGTTTAGCTGTTCTGTTAAGGTTCTTCATCAGGTGTACCAGTTTTCAAAATAAATTATAGCCTAAATGTTGCCCAGGCTTAATAGCTATACAACAAAAAAAGTTTCATTCAAATCGATTCAGTACTTTCGGAGATTAGCGTGATCATACATACAGACAGACAGACAGACAGACAGACAAGAAATTCCAAAAAATTTTTTTTGCTTTCTATTATTCATTTTAAGTGTCCCTCTATCCATTTCAGTCAAAAATACTAAATGTACAGACAAAATATTTTTACTGTTTTATTATATGTATAGATATATTGCCCACACTTAACAGCTATACAACAAAAAAAGTTTCATTCGAATCCGTCCATAGTAGTTTTTGCGTGAAACGCGTACATACATACAATACAGACGTGATACAGACAGAGACAAGAAATTCCAAAAAATATTTTTGCTTTCTATTATTCTTTTTAAGTGTCCCTCTATCTATTTCAGTCAAAATACTAACTGTACAGACAAAATATTTTTCTGTTTTATTATATGCATAGATTATAAGATTTTATGTATTTCTCTGAATGGGTCTGTAATCAGAGGAAGATAATTAGGAACCATTTTCTCAAATACTTTGAACTTTCTTACCAGACTCTACGTTTTCAAGAACTCAGCCGATGAATAACATATCTCGACATCTCTTCATATTGAAATATTTATTTGTCTGCTGTCGTATTCGGATGTTTGCGTCGCAATTCAAGCATTCTCCATTCAGACACATGCAAAATGGCTATAAACATTTCCCCTTTCAGTTTATTCAGGTATTCAAATTGGTTATCAAATAAAATCTTTTGATACAGTCTCTTAAGGAATTAATAAGCGAGGCGGGGTGTTATGGAAAGAGATTATGTAGCTTTCTCACACTTAAAAGGCTTGAGAGGTACTCGTCAATGTGAGGGACTGCTTTGAACTCGTCTGTATAAAGCAATGTTCTTCAAAGGCGTTATTTTTCCGCAGGAAGCCGCCGTCGAGTATTGTGGGAATGGAGACAATTTCCTTCTTTTTGATGCGAATGGTTTTAGTTTCTTTCTGCCACCCCGCCGGCGGCTGCGACTTCATTTCGCTGAATGACGGGCTCCTGTTGACTACTTTATTGAAATTCAGCGAATGCACATGTAACTCAATTTAAAAATTATTGCTTCATTTATACCTACTATGTTTTTAAGTGTTAGTAGATTAATTTATAGTAAAACAATTTAAACTGCCTCTGGAGAGTTACTTGTTTCGAAGTAGGTAATTTAAATTAAAAATATTGTACGGTCTACAAATATTTCCCTTAATTTTTCAACTACCAAAGTTCTAAATCTGGTTTGATTAGTTGAATCAATTAGGGCAAAAAATATAATATACTAGCTTTTGCCCGCGGCTTCGCCCGCGTGGAATTTCCCACGGGAACAGTGCTTTTTCCCGGGATAAAAAGTAGCCTATGTGCTATTCCAGGTCATTATCTACCTCTGTACCAAATTTCATCGAAATCCGTCCAGTAGATTTTGCGTGATTGAGTAACAAACATCCTCACAAACTCACAAACTCACAAACTCACAAATTCACAAACTCACAAACTCACAAATTCACATCCAAACTTTCGCATTTATAATATTAGTATGGATGTACTAGTAAAACTCAATCGAGAGCATCCTATTTATTAGAAGTCTGTTAAAGATTTATCCGTTTATGTATTAATGTAATTAATTACCAACCATTTACAAAATAAAGTAAAACAGAAACTATCTCATATAATTTATATATTTTCCATTTTGTGTCGAGATTTGAAAACATTCTGTTCGTTCGATATATTTTTATCCGATTGGAAGCAATGTTGCTGTATATGGACCATTGATACCTAGAACGAGCTCAATTTGGTCCCAATACTGCAGGGCGGTAGAACAAATATAGATTTGAACGAGATGCGAGACTACATCCAAAACTACAGACAACTTACACAAATAGACTATGCTAAGCAATAGTTATAATATAGATCTGAACAACTTTATGGATAAAATATTGTTTTATTGTAATAGATATAGTTAAAAGATTTAAAGTATCTGGTTGTATACAGTCAAAAACAATTAACAATGATTGATCGATAAATAAGAAACTGAACTTTAATTAACATTCCTGAAGTATTTTTCAGATTTTGAAGTTGGTTCAAACATTAATCCGAAATTCTTTAATGCGCAACTATACAGATTTTTCTATCTATCTAAATAAATTAAATTTTGCTAGCATAGCTAGTAATTTAATGTATGCATAAAGCTATTTTTTATACATTACATTTTCCAACTTTGACATTTCCAGACTTTGACCTTGACATTCGCCGACTTTTACATTAAACGATGTATCGATCTATTTTCTATGTTAGTCTTTGCTATGAGATTCAGAGATAAATTTTCAGATACCAGCAGAATTCTAGTTTGAGAATTTTCATATAATAAGTATTTACATTCACTGTAAGCACTTTTATGGAACATGTGATATTAGATCATGAGAATAACTTCTGCCTTATTTATTTTCAACCGACTTCCCAAAAAAGGAGGAGGTTATATGTTTCGATGTATGTATGTTTTTTTTTATGTATGTTCGCCGATTTCTCCGCCAATTGTGGACTGATTTCCAAAATTATTTTTTTATTCGTAATGGTGTATTCCCAAGTTGGTCCCATTTTAACCACGTCAGAATCTGTTCGGTAATTTTAAAGATACCTAACAAAATATAAAAATACCAACATTGCATTATAGAGCAAAAGCCCGCGATAGCATGCCCTTCCTTATTTTGTTAAAACTCAAGATTTTCTGTGTATGTCCCTAACATAGAAATAGCGATTAGCGACTATAAAAGTTGGTGCATGATTACTTAGGCAGATTACTTGTAGCAATAACATTTAAAGTGGTAACTCAATTTCCTCAAAGTAAAGTTTTTTAAAGATTTTATTTTCCTAATAATATTAGAAATCACGCCATCCATTACCAAGCAATTGGTGCAGATATAATGTAACCTTACTAAATTATAGTTATACTAGCTGTCGCCCGCGGCTTCGCCCGCGTGAGTTTCGCTTAGATGAAAAATCTCTCTTGGAGCTTTTCATCAGATGTTCCAGATCTTCAAATTGTATACGTCAGCAGAAAATGCTCATCAGGTTGAACGATTTTTGCTAAGGCGCCATTTCCATATATGTTATAGTGTAGCTGGTCTCTTGGAGCTTTTCATCAGATGTTCCAGATCTTCAATTTTTATAAGTCGGCAGAAAATGCTCATCAGGTTGAACGATTTTTGTTAAGGCACCATTTCCATATTACTTATAGTTTAGCTGTTCCGTTATGGTTCTTCATCAGGTGTTCCATTTTTCAAAATGAATTATAGCCTATATGTTGCCCAGGCTTAATAGCTATACAACAAAAAAAGTTTCATTCAAATCCGTCCAGTAGTTTTTGCGTGAAACGCGTACATACATACAGACAGACAGACAGACAGACAGACAGACAGACAGACAGACAGACAGACAGACAGACAAGAAATTCCAAAAAAATTTTTTTGCTTTCTATTGTTCTTTTTAGGTCTCCCTCTATCCATTTCAGTCAAAAATATTAAATGTACAGACAAAATATTTTTACTGTTTTATTATATGTATAGATATAGATTTGTTTTATAAAAGCTTGTAACGCCCGCCTTATCCGGGCTTATGCATGTGGTCGGCCTTATATCGGCAGAGCACCTCTTCGCAATTCTCTTTGATTGAATTATTGCTTAGCAACTACGATTTTGTTTGAAATGTAAAGAAGTGGAAGATGTAAAAACTATTCTTTAATAAATATTTGAGAAGTTGTGGTGTCTTCCCTCCTTTTATACTGGCGCCCAACGTGGGGCTAAATAGACAGCTAAATATACTAACAGCTAAATAGGAGCCTCATCGAGGCAATTCACTCCCGAACAAGTGATGACGTGCCAATCGCTGCACCGTCACTACATCCAGCCGCGAGCAGCGTTGGGAATGTGATGCCCGGCGGGAATTTTTCGAAATGTACGGCGCGATTTGACGGCAGTTCCGGCGACCCAGAAGTGCTGGAGGCGTTTTTGGACTCCGTGCAAATTTACAAGGAGTGCACCGTCGTGTCAGAACAGCACGCTCTAAAAGGATTGCCGATGCTGTTAGAAGGCAGCGCCGCAATTTGGTGGCGCGGTGCCCGCGCCGGCGTCTCGACCTGGCAAGAAGCAGTGACTCTCGTCTCCGTTCTGTTTATGGCGTACCGCGACCTGCCTATAAGTTGTTTAGGGAGATGTTCTCTGAAGAACAAGGTGATGGTGAACGAGCAGAGATGTTCGTTTGCCGTGTACGTGCACTTATGGTAAGGTTGCCGTACAAGTTACCGAGTGCGGCGGAGGTAGATATTGTATTTAGTTTATTGAATAGACGCGTACGGAAGAGAATTCCGCGCGAAGGTATTATAGACATAGATGATTTGTTAAACAAATGCAGATGTGCGGAGGATGCTCTCGCCGAGATAGGTCCGATTATGCGTAAGCCCGAGGTAGATTCAGTTACGCATAGGTCCAACCCCCCGGAGCGAGCGAAGCGGGGGCTGTGCCCGCCATCGCATCTAAAGCACGTGCACAGACAAGTGTGGTTTCGTCTGATTCAAAGACGCGTTACGCTTCGACCGATCGTAGGGACGACAAGTGTGGGAGACGTAGTCAAAATCCGACTGCAATCCGTTGTTACGGTTGTGGTCAACTAGGTGTCATCAGGTCAAAGTGTGATACTTGTAATACGAAAAAGAATGTTGGTACAGCTGGTACATCCCAAAATACACGTCCAAATTTTAATTCGGTCACATTTACTGATGTATCGTTCAGTAGCGCCAATATAGGTATTGTCGCATTAACATCACAGCCAACGGTAAAAGTAAGTATCCTAGGCTGTCATGGCACTGTGGTTGTTGACACTGGGGCAACACATTGCATAGCTAGCGCGGCACTTTACAAGATCATGCTAAACAACGGACTTTTATTCGAAGAAATTTATCCTATCGTTCGTTTAGCAGACGGAACCTGTAATAGAAGGCGGGTCCTTTTTACTAGCGTGTCAGTTGGATTAGGAAACCGTCAAACGCAAACAGAATTTATGGTCATTCCTGGTGGCGACACTAGGACATTACTGGGGCTTGATTTCGTGAGTCGAGCTGGATTGGTACTCAATATGGCGTTGGGTACCTGGTGGTTCGCTGATAGCCCTAATATTGTTCACGATTTCACGAATAGAAGTGAGTGTGATGTTGAGGAACGCCGCCGAGCGTCGCAGGGCATTGAGAATACCGCGAACTTCGCACACCGCGTCGCTGCGAATTTCGCGCCCAATAGTTACAAGCAAACTGTACACTCCCCGATGCGTGATGGTGAGGCACGTTGCGTCGCGCTACAGAATAGCGCCTCCGAATTTCGCACACCGCGTCGACGCGAATTTCGCACCCAGTAGTAATAGGCGTTTCGCGTCGCATCTCGCACCACAGAGTAGTGCAACTGCTACAAACGTCGTGCATTGCAATGCCTCGTACTCTGCGCCCTGTGTCGTTGAGAATTTGACGTCGGGTAATAGGGTAGATCATACGTCCGTAAGCAGCGAGGACGTAACGATCCAACATGGTGAGAATATCACTCACCCCGTGACACGGAATAAGGAACGTAACAATGACGTCGTTCGTTTTGTGCGGTATAGTGACGTAGTAGCTGGTAGTTCTGCAACTCGAGTTGACGAACAGATTGGTTTTGGGCAATGCGATGATATCAATGATTGTTCAACATCATTTGAGGCATTATCGCATCCGGTGCTGTATGACGACAACCGTACCCATCTCGGACTACCAGATGATAGGGTAGTTACGGGTCTTCTTTTGAGGGATGACGAAGGTAACGAAATTGTCGTCGAGCGATAGGTGTGTACTTAATAATTTTATAACGAGGAGGAAGTCTCAATTCGATGATAAGGAGCACCAACTAAATTCGCAATCCATAGGATCAAGGTAAAAGAAGGTCAGGAGCCCATTGCAAACCCTCCGTTTAGATTATCTCCAAATCGACGTGAAGCACTTCGGAAAGAATTAGATCAGTTGTTAGCTGAAGATGTTATAGAGGAGTGCGAATCCCCTTGGGCATCGAATGTCGTGCTAGTTGCTAAAAAGAATGGCACATTTAGATTATGTATAGACTACCGGAGGTTGAATGCCGTAACTGAACCAGATCGATATCCTCTCCCAAGGGTGGAAGATATATTACACGCTGCCAAAACTAGTGAATATATGACAACACTTGATTTGAAATCGGGTTATTTTTCAAGTGGCAGTCCATCCTGATGATCGGGATAAAACCGCGTTCACTACCCCGCACGGTACTTACAGGTTTAAGCGCATGCCAATGGGCTTATGAAATTCGGGTGCTACTTTTCAACGAATGATGGATCGTTTTCGATCAAACTTAAAGGTGTATCTATTTTGGCATATTTGGATGACCTAGTGTTGTTGTCCCCAGGTCCATTTGAGAGGCATCTGATGGATCTGGAGATTGTGTTCGATCGACTGGCCATGTTTGGCCTTCGTGTTAATCGAGCAAAGAGCCACTTTGCTAGAAGTTCTGTTAGGTTTCTTGGACATGTTATTACACCTGGAGGTCTACAGGTGGACCCAGAAAGACTTCTGCGATCACAAATATGCCCGTTCCACGTGACGTTAAACAATTAAAGTGTTTTTTGCAAACGTCTAGTTGGTTTCGTCGATTTGTACCAGATTATGCAGGAATTTCGAAACCACTTACTTATTTGTTGAAAAAAGACATTTCCTGGCAGTGGGGACTTGAACAGCAAGAAGCGTTTGAGATTATCAAAACTCTGTTAACTACGGCACCGATCCTTCGTCAAGCTGACGATACGCTACCTTTATCCTTCGCACGGATGCTAGTGGATATTCTTTAGGGGCTGTGTTAATGCAGGGGGAGGGATCGGATGAACGCCCCGTTGAATACGCTAGTCGTCTTCTCACGAGTGCTGAGAAGAATTATTCTACGACCGAGAGAAGGCGTTGGCAGTTGTATGGGCGGTTACAAAAATTTCGTGGGTATATTGAAGGTGCTGAGATAATTGTTAAGTCGGACCACCAACCTTTGCGTTGGCTGATGAGTTTACGATCTCCTAGTGGTCGTCTCGCCAGATGGGCCTTAACGTTACAAGAGTATAACCTCAGGATTGAGTATGTACCTGGTCGCTCGAACGCTTTAGCTGATACACTGTCAAGGTTGACCAACGCTGACGACGCAGAGCTCGATATTGGTTTGGCAGTTGTCGACATATCAGCCAGAAGCCCTGCTGATATTCGTGAAAACCAGTTGAGAGATTCGGAGATCAGTAAGATTATACAGGATATAGAGTCCGACGATTCCTTTAGAGGGAGACCCTGGTCAGACAGGGGTTACGTAATATCAGACGGTCTCTTATATAGATATGGTTTAGAGGATCACGGTGATGATGAGGCGTGTTTAGTGGTGCCGAAACATGAGCGGACTCAAGTACTTGCAGACTTTCACGATGCTCCTACCGCAGGTCATCTTGGGGTCGAGCGTACGTTGGGCCGTTTACGATCACGCTTTTATTGGCCAGGGATGCGTTCATATGTAGTTGAATACATTAAAGGTTGTATACCGTGTCAAAGGTATAAAATCGATAACAGGAAACCTGCTGGTTTATTGCAAACGCCAGCGATGTCAAGGCGATTTGAGGTTCTATCTGTTGATTTATTCGGACCCCTCATAGAAACTCCGCGTCGAAATAAGTGGATTCTTATTGTGGAAGATGTAGCGTCGAGATGGGTCGAGTTGTTTCCACTCGAGATCGCAACAGGTTTTGAGTGCGCTAAAACTCTTGTAAATGAATTGTTTTTTAGATATGGAGTACCTCGGCGCCTTATCAGTGACAATGGTGTTCAATTTGTTAGTGAGGTGATGCAGCAAGCTTGTCATGTGATGGGAGTTAGTCAGGTGTTAACTCCATTTTATCATCCCGAAGCTAATCCCATTGAGCGTAAGAATAGGGATCTGAAACCTCAATTAGCCATTCTTGTAGGGGACGATCATACAGAGTGGGACACTAATCTTGCTGCGATTAGGTTCGCTATGAATTCAGCTGTTACAGCCAGCATTGGTTGTTCTCCGGCGTATCTTACTTTTGGTCGCGAGATGCGTGCACCGAGTGATGCCACCACTGACATGAGAGCAGTTATTGAGTCGGATAATTTCGTTCCGATTATAACGCCTTATCTTAGACGTTTAGCTGATAAATTAGTCGATGCACGCGATGTTCATGAGAAGGCTCAAGCTATACAGAAACAGTATACAGATACAGGCCGCAGACTACCTCCCGATTATAAGGTCGGTGATCTTGTGTTATTGAAAACGCAAGGCTTGAATGATACAAGTCATGGTCAGTCTTCAAAGTTTATACCACGTCGTGATGGCCCTTATAGGATAAGGAGTATTGTTAGTGACACTACTTATGATATTGAAAGTCTACGGGGCAGCTACGTAGGCAAGTATCACGTTTCGAATCTGACACCTTTCGTGGGCGAGGTTCAAACCCCTGTTCGCGAGAAACGCAGGCGCGGTAGGCCTCGAAAGCTTAGACTTACTAGTCAGTAGTTGGGGTCGCATCTTACTGACTAAGGGGGAGGATGTAACGCCCGCCTTATCCGGGCTTATGCATGTGGTCGGCCTTATATCGGCAGAGCACCTCTTCGCAATTCTCTTTGATTGAATTATTGCTTAGCAACTACGATTTTGTTTGAAATGTAAAGAAGTGGAAGATGTAAAAACTATTCTTTAATAAATATTTGAGAAGTTGTGGTGTCTTCCCTCCTTTTATAAGCTTAATTTTATATTACTTTGGGAGGCCCCAAGGTTGCTTTTTTTACCTATAAAAATCATCCTTACTATCCATATTACCTGCATAAGCAACTAAGATCCAAACTTCATACCTAGTCGCTAATATTTTTTACCCGTATATACCACGCAGAGAAACATTCAGCATTTTTAAAATAAGGAAGGTTTGGTCGTCTCGGGATCTCGGTCTATTTATGTGCCAAAATAATAGACAATTTGACATGTTCTGACATTTCAAATCAAACTGACATAAAAAAGTTTCGAATTCTTAATTCTTTATTTTCGGCTAGTGAAAGAAAAGTTTTTATTAAACTAAAAATGATAAAATAAAACTTTTTTCCAAAAAAAATGAACCGACTTCCATCATAAAACTTAAAATCATGAAATAACAATAAAGAAAAATGTATTAGCATTCTACCTACTGAATGAGGTGAAGTCGGTGCCAAATTGAATATTAAATAATCTAAGTTAATATTAGAATCATGTATAATATATAAAATACCTAGCTAAACAATTACATAACACCCTTACTCCTGCACTTGGCACCGACTTCACCTCATTCAGTAGGTAGCATGCTAATACATTTTTCTTTATTGTTATTTTATGATTTTAAGTTTTATGATGGAAGTCGGTTCACTTTTTTGAAAAAAAGTTTTATTAAGTTTCATAACGCAGCTTACAGATTACTGTCAAGCAACGAATAAAAAGAAGGAATCGAGTCGTCTGATATAATGGTAAATGGGAAATTACTTTTCCCAAAATTTTCAATTTCATAAAGATAACACTTTTCACAAATTTCAAAAGATACTCCGTCGCCAAGATCAAGGGAAATCGAGATAAGTAAATCTCAGCAAAATATTTGTAAAAACATTTTGCAGACATTGCGGTTGTGGTATAATCAGCAGCAAATCAACCTCCCTTAAATTCGAATCAAATGCGCCGCTATTACTGCTGAGTAACTTGACGTGCCGTTTACTGTACATACATAATCTGTTTTCACAAAATGTATAAATAATAAAAGCATACAAAAGTTCCATAAGTTTTCAATATGTTTTTTATTTATATTACAGAACAATAATAAAAATAACTCACAATAACAAATAATGCTTATAAATAATGCAATAGTGCAATAATCACAAAAAAATATTTAGGAAAAAATCTTTTTACTTGCTGGTTTAAAAGAGACCTATCTACTATCGGATTAAATGCCCACATCTTAATTGGCAGTGGGTAGCTAAAACCCCTAATAACAGTGCTACGAAATACTTAACAGCTAGAAATTAAGCTTTTCTGCTTACTGTTTTATTTCTTTAGATATAGAACTTCAGAGCTGCATGTTGTGTTTAAGAATTACACGTTAAAATAGGTAGGTACCTATATTTTTGACAAAAGAAATAATCTCCCAGATTTACCCAACAGCAAATATAACTATATACTGTGTATTCAGCTTGTGATTAACTTTTACATCAGAATAAGACCGGGAAGCGACTATGTATATTTAAACTATGTATCGATGAATCTTTGTTTCTGTACTTTAGATGGACTCGGAGATTCTAGCGATAAAAAAATTCAATTAACATTTTAGCATCAATCCTGGACCTCCGAAATAACTCACGGGCAGAATTTCATGGTTGTTTGGGAATAATGAAAATTGTTTCCATCGTTGACTAGCTGTAGTCCATGGCTTGGAAGGTATGAATTTCTAGAACCATTAAAATACTTTTTAAAGGTTCTAGAAATTCATAAAATTAATACATATATTATTTTTTTCTATTTGTTTTGAGATTGGGAGCGATATATTCCAAAAATTTGCTTTATATGTAGTTACTATCTGTTAAATATTATTTATGTTTTTTTTTATACAAGCTACAAAAATCGGGTGCCCTTTGTTTCAAAAAAATTGTCCCTAATTTCACTTCGCCGAACCTTATTGGCTTAAACTTGTTATGCACAATTATTGTCTCGCCTAATTGATGTTTTTGCACAATAATAATTTAGCCTAATAATTATTAGATGCAATTTTTGAGTCTCTATTGTTAGATGTTCTAAAATCGTTTGGCTTTTAATTTTTACACGTAACGATATCCTTGTATAAATTTGTTTGAGACAATTATTACTTACTATAATAATCACTTCTTATAATTATAACTAATTGAATTAAGTAAATTTAATTATTACTATTAGCACCTTCTCACCGGCATGGTACTGTGACATGTCTATCACAGCAGTGCCGGAGATAAGGACAGTCCAGTCTGTTGTCAATCATTTTCAGAATGATGTTAGTAATGCACTACTAATAATAATTCATAAAAGTCTTCATAAGTCACAGATCCGACTTAGAGCACCCCGACTTCATGTGGCTCAAGTTTGCCTTATACTAGAGTGTTATTCCTTAGCGCGGAACCAGAAGCTCGCGAAGGAGGTCCTGAGAGAAATGAGGGCACGAGGCCGAAGCGCAGCGAGGGAGGGAGGTGGCGAGCGAAGCGAGCCGGTGACTTCTCGAGCGTAGTAAGGTCGAGTGCACGAATGAATCGAAGGGCCGACGGAACGAGTCTTCTGGTGGAGCCACCCAGAAATACTTGCATGCTGCATGCAAGTGCATGCTTGCTTGCATGCTGCATGCTTGCTTGCTTGCATGCTGCAGGCTTGCTTGTATGCGTTTTAGTTCACACGCCCAATATAACTTTCTTTTACGTCTCGACATTTTTCAAACACAAATCCATCAATGTTTAATTTTAGTCCCCCCTATTAAATTTAAATACTTTGTAATAATTATCAAAAATTATTATAACAGAAATAATTAGGTGTTAAGCTTTGTGCTTAATTGCTTTGTACGAAATATTAATTAGTATTTGTGAATATTAGAAATAATCAATTATTAGGCCTCATGACTTATTTCCGAAGTAAATATACGGCGATAAAAACTTAGGGGAATCAAAAATAGGCTAAACTAAATTAGATTTCATAAAAATGTAGGAAAGAATGTTGTACTAAAAGTTTGTGCACCAAACTACATTAGGAGTACAAAAAAATAGGGGAAACAATAGAGACCCACAAGAATCTCATACAAGTAGTCCCAATTATAATGAAAATACTTTATTCTACCTGAGTACTCTATGAAATGTGGTAAGTGAAGTATATATACATAAACAAATAACAATTACCACAGTTTAAAGAAGTGTTTCTAACACTATTAAAAAAATTGAATGTTTGGAGTATGTAATTAATTTAGAGAGACGAGTTAAAGGAACGTACAATTTACGACAATATTTGCGCAGTCGGTCGCGAGCAAAACAATGATCATAGTAAAAGCAGATCCAGATTTACATTCCTACTATCTGTATAACTTTTGCACGCTTTTGCCAAAATGTATTTCTATGCGCAGGTAACCAACAATACTCGTAAATTTGAGTAACATGAAACTAGGCACTCTGAATTTGTACTCAAAACATGGATATATAGATGTTACACATCATATTTTATTCCAATAAACAAATTATTTCATTTATGCACATTTTGCAAATTTTAAGTATCGTGCTCATCAATTTAGAGTTAACGTCAATTTTAAAAATAACTCGATAAAGTGATGTTGCCATAATTTTATTAATTTTGAAAAGTATTCAATGTAATCGGGTGTTATATTTAAAAATATCAGAAATATTGTTTTTATTTTCCATTCGCCTCGTATATTGCCGTAGTGAATAATGAGACGCATGCTTCGAAAAATTTATTTCGAATAAACTTTTAACTTGATTTATGATAAGAATACGAATGTTGAGCTAAAAAGTTTTCGATTGCTCCAGATTTCGAATTGAAAAAGACGATAATAGTTTCTTGGTGCAGCCGCACTGAAACTTAACCGCATAAATAATAAAAGTTTATTACTTCATGAAGCTTTGGTGTGGTTTTCAACTGACACGATAACTGTCCCGCGGGTAAAGAGATATCATTATTTTATTTGATGTGTTATCTTATGTGTGTTTTAGTATATAATAGATGATGTTATTACAAGTGTTTGTGGAGTAGCATTTTTCAATTAATGTCTTACATCAAAGACATATCGTCCCAACTACCGATCCCCACCTTTAATTCCTTTATCAATATGTAAAAAAATACAAAATATAGTAATATCTTCTATTATATGATACCTAAAATAGCACTAAAATGTCACTGCGAATATTAATTATTTAGAAATATAAGTGTCTTACGTACAACTTTCAAATACTACATGACTTTAATATGTATTCATCGAATAAATGTTATTCATATTATTTGCAGAGAAGCGTTCTCAAAGAACACGTGAAAACACAAATGCATAGGTAATAACCCACTTTTTATTCAAAACGCTTTCATATTGATGTCATCCTCATAACAAAGGCTGACATCAAGGATATTTTACAAATATAATTTTGTGAACGTTCGTCGTATATTTATTTTTATTTTATTTTCCGACTTCTTTTAAAAAAGAAAATCAGTAGATTTTTTTATTTTTCTTCTTTTTATCTTCTTCTTGATAATAGCAAACAGTATTTATTTAAACTCTAATGAATAATAATTTATCTTAAAAAAAAAAAAAAAAATTAAAAATATTTGAACTGCCTAGAATAAAATTTATCAAAAATAAAATTTCGTGAAAAAATTCTTTCATTCGTAGAGTTTTGTTTTCATGTACGTATCGTTTGTTTTGTAGAAATAATTTACTTTATTTTTATATCAGGCAAAATACAAATATCTTGGTCGGATATATTATCGCCGTAATACTTTATTTGAAGTTTTCCTCTAGAGCCAGGTATTCGCGTGTACTCGAGCGTCAAATCGACGATTCTGATGCGAGTTGATATCTTCGTCCTTTGACGCTGTATGTCTCCGAGATAAATTTGTTTGAGTTCGGATTTGTTAGGGAGTCGAATTCTATCCACAGATTACGGCTTCGTCGATTCTTTTTTTGTGCACTTATTTGTCGATTTAGGGCCGAAAAATATTCGGTGTGTAAAATTTGTATGTGATTTCGCATCTTTCAAGATTGATGTTATAAAAAAGTTTTTTTTTATTATTTGGGGAGTTCTATGATACGATTAATACTATAATTTAAACTCTTTCAGGGCACACTTTTTTTGATTTTCATCCATAAAAAGTGTCTGAAATAATGTTTATGTATTGAATTTATACATGTTCATTTCCGGTGTAGGGTATGACATAGAGCATTAAAAAATACTCTGAAAATCTTAATTTCTAGTGAAAAACGTGGTAAGTTTGCTAAACACCAACCCTGAAAAGAATGCAAACAAAAAAGTTTTATTGAGTATGTGTACACATGTATGGTATGTGCAAAATCTACTGGATGGATTTCATTAGATCATATGGATCATGGGTAGATTAATACTTTGAATAGCTTGCATATCGAAATAATCTGGAAATTTCCACGGGAAGGCTTAGTCCAAGGGTGCACAGCTAGTATACTTCCCATCACGTGAAAAGGCGTGAAGGTGTAGGGTGAGGAGGGGGTGAAACTTGCGCATGGGTACGACTGATACATCAATCGCGCAAAATCGCAGCGCGCCGGATTTCGAGACCGCCCGACCCCCGCGTTTCACCGCATAGACCCATATATCGCCTACTGCGCAGCTTAACCGCTAGCGGAATTTTTTACGTGACGGCAACTATATCTACTATTATTTGTATTATTTTAAAGAATCAGAAATATACTAAGGTATAAGGTAGAAAGTAACTGTACCCTTAAGGTATAAGTAATTGTACCTTGTTCACACTAGCTAAATTCGACATATTGTCAATTAGGCAATTTCAATGAAAATCACACTCAACAGTCCTACTAAACGATAGGTAGTTATTTGTCCTCAGTGACTAAGATTGATCGTCTCGAGACGTCAATCATGCTTTGAATAACCGAAAGCGATTCCCACGACGTATTTCTATCAGATGATTGATGCCCCACATTGGAGTATACGTTTGTAAATATCATTACATTTCATAAGTAAATATGCTTGTAAGATATGAATTTGAAAAATATTGCTTTGTTGTAGAGTATAATAATATATTTGCCATCACAAACTATGTTTTGTATCTATATTAAGAATACCAGGCATGTGAAGGTTTCCATAAGGTTTTGCGTTTTGTTCGTAAATACATATTTGTACCTAAGATATGAATTTGAAAAATATTGCTTGTTTGTGGGTATAATAACATTTTTGCCATAAAAAAGGTAGACAAGCAGGTTGACGACTTTCAGCCTCTCCGAACAAGCCGGTTTCCGAAAAAGGCTTTTAGTACCGTGGACCACTTACATACGCTGCGGCAGATTATACAGAAGACTGAGGGGTATAATCAGCCATTATGCTTGGCGTTTAGTGGACTACGAGAAAGCCTTCGATTCGATCGAGACCTGGGCTGTGCTACAGTCTCTCCAACGGTGCCAAATTGACTATCGATATATCGAAGCGCTATGAAGTGTTTGTACGAAAACGCCACTCATGTCGGTCCGTCTCCAGGATCAAGAGGCTCCAAACCTATCCAGTTTGCAGCGAGGGGTGGAGACAGGGAGACGTGATATCTCCGAAACTGTTCACCGCCGCCCTGGAAGATGTTTTCAAGCTTCTGGACTGGAAGCGGACTCAGTATCAATATCAACGGCGAGTACATCACTCACCTCTCGATTCGCTGACGACATCGTAGTCATGGCTGAGACCTTGGAAGACCTAGGCACAATGCTCGATGGCCTCTGTAGAGCCTCTCAACAAGTGGGTCTAAAAATGAACATGGACAAGACGAAAATTATGTTTAATATCCGTGTCGCACCCACTCCTCTGAAGGTTGGGAGACTCTACACTCCGAGAGTTGTTGACAATTATGTATACCTGGGACAAACAGTTCAGTTAGGTAAGTCCAACTTCGAGAAAGAGGTCAACCGTCGAATCCAATTCGGCTGGGCAGCGTTCGGGAAGCTTCGCGATATCTTCTCGTCCAAAATACGGCAGTGTCTCAAGACTAAGGTCTTTGACCAGTGTGTGTTGCCAGTAATGACATACGGAACAGAGACGTGGTCGCTTACTATGGGCCTCATAAGAAGGCTCAAGGTCACCCAAAGGGCGATGGAGCGCACTATGCTCGGAGTTTCCCTGCGTGATCGAATCCAGTAAATGAGGAGATACGCAAGAGAACTGGTAAAGTAACCGACATAGCCCGCAGAATCGCCAAACTTAAGTGGCAGTGGGCGGGGCACATAGCTCGTAGAACAGATAGCCGTTGGGGCAGAAAAGTTCTCGAGTGGCGACCACGAACCGGAAAACTGTAGTGTTGGTGTTGTGAGGCCTCCCACTCGGTGGACCGACGACCTGGTGAGAAGGTCGCGGGATGCACGCATGCGATGCGGGCAGCGCAGGACCGGTCGTTGTGGGAAATCCTTGGGGGAGGCCTTTGTCCAGCGAGTGGATCGTCTTTCGGCTGAGAGAAGAAAGAAGAGGATGACTATCACCTAGGTACCTTACAAACAGCCCTCGAAAATGCATGCATTGGAGGTAAAAAAAAGATCCTTTGAGAAAAATTGCAACAATATAAGGATCGCTTTTTACTGAAGTCGTATACTTTGCCTTCTTTACTACACTACACAAAATAATAAAAGAAAAATACTGCCGCATCTTATTTCCTCATAAAAATAGCCTGGGTCAAGAGGCTTCTACGGGTTCGCTATATACCTTTGTTAGAGAGAGCTTAATCTCGTAATTTGTCCTAACAAAACCGTCCTCGAGAGGGCGCTAATATCATCCCCTCAACACACGTTTCGTCTTATTATTTACCCTAATGATACTGCTTCTTCCGCGGTTAAAGTGGGCCTTTGGGAACACGGAAAATATTTAACCTCCGGGCTAACTCTAAGGTAAATTATTCATGTTACTTACGCGTTGCTAAAGATATAGTCGACCATTCATTCACAAATGGTTTTTAATAGGGAGTACTTAGCGAACTTGGTAGTAATAATCACCGAAAAAGACTACGAATGCGTGATTGACTACAAACTCAGAGGATCTACAACGTAGAAGCGGTCACGCGAAGGATTGGAACATGTGCTCTTTCGGACGTCAATCGAGCGGCCATCACCAAGATTTATGGACATCGATTACGATTTGAATATCTATGGTATAAGTGGAATGTTTGGTTATTTGATCAAAAGAATAGAAGTTTTGGGTAAATATTTTGCTTAGCAGAGAAAATCCCTACTACAAAAATTTCAACCTCTACACTTTTCTAAGCGTTACTCTTTCTAAGTAAGCTTTATTAATATCAAGATTTAGTTCATAAAGACGGCATCCGAGGGCCTCTTAAACGCAAGCTGCAATGTTAAATGGGGTATGCTCTAGTGAAACTATAAAGATAACCGCACTCTTGTGTATGCACTAGAGTGCCGAGAGAGAAATGGCATGTAAACCGATAACAAACCATAACACTGGAAGGAACTTTTCAATGCATTTTCAACTGTAATGGAAACGGTTTAAAACTCTCTTTTTGTAACAACGAAATAGGTATTGTCACGATTAATTTTTAGGTCATCTATTATGTTGGAGTTAAATTTATTATTTGACTTGAAAAGTGGATTGTTTCGTTTCAAGAATTCTTATAATTTTGATAGGCTCTGTAAACCGCTCCGAAACTGGAAATCACTAGCAACAAAAAGTCGTTTAATTTTTTTTGTGTAATAGTATGTTAACTTTAAGAAATTACCTATGCAAAAAAATCCGTATGACAGAGGCGAAGAAGTGGCTTTAATTTTATACTTTGTTTATTAAATTTATATTTTGCCACTGAATATATAATTAAATAAAATGATGATAACTCGTACCTACATAAATTTATAATATGATTTTCATATAATTATTTTAAAAAAGATGAAGTATATTTTTAATTCACCTTAGCAAAAGAGGACTTGCGATTTCTAAGAAGATTTCCTTTCGTATTCGGTAATAAAATTTCTTAAATGAGTTCATACTTTAATATTTTACCGGCTTATCTTAATCCTTTTAAACATTTATAATTTAAAGTTTCGAAGAACAATTTTACGCTGCCTGTTTTAACCAATTCCCTCGAGACAGCTTAAGTTTTTGCTCTTAATTAAATTGGTTGTCATTAAATTACAAAGCAGGTTTGATACAGATTGCTACAATACATTTTTATCTTCTTTTTACTATTACGTTTTTAATATTTTTCTTAAAAAGCATGAAACTTATTTGCAGTTTATAATCGAAAATATTAATAAAAAACTTATAAAATTTTACATCTAAGAAAAAGATATATCAAATCTTTCAATCAGATAAGATAATTACCTTTTTTATAATAAATGTTTCAATATGTACGATTCATAATTTTTTAATGATGTATTTCACGAACGCTACATATTATTTGTTGCTTAAAAATAAGTATAACATTGACATACAGAAGATGATGAAAAGCAAACAACATGTAAACATAAAAATGGAAATGAGATTCTACAAATGTCCTGTGAAACAGCAAATAAAATGAAGATGAACATAAACGGATCGAAGAGAACATAAACATAGTACACTGGATAAGCCAGCAAATCACTGAGCAACAAATTTCTGGGTAATAAAACTTTTTGAAAAAAAAGATTGAAAATTGGAATCTATAGCCACGGATTTTATAATTATGACTAGCATAAATTTATGTTGATCAATCTACACGATTAATCACATATAACTAAGAAGATATATTTAATATAGCAAATGAAACACGGATTTTTAACAAAACTTTATTTCTTATTTCGATGAAAACATATAATATTAGTAATATTTTTGTTCGTAATGAAAAGTTTAAATGAAATTTCGAGACAGTTTAAGGATTTGTTCATTTTAATTAAAATATAGTTTTGTCATAAAATTAGTAAATTGCAAAGTGATTGGTTTGATACAGATTGCTACAATTACATTTGTTCCTCTTTGTATTCCTCTCAAGGGTTAAAGTGTTTGGCAGTAGGTATAATGGTGTATATAATGATTTCGAAAATAGGAATAGCTAAGGTACGTTATTGCATCAGAAAAAGTGGCAGTGGTTTCTTTAATCGGACCTCAGCTTCGACAATGCTATTTAAATACCGCAGTGTCTCTGGATAAGGAATACTATTTTGAGTGGTATTATCGACCGAATGTAATATTACAATTCGTATTGCTGGAAATTATCATAAGAAATCATCGCAAAGTACAGAAATACGCATCTATTGAAGTAAAAATTTTGGATTAAGAGGATCAAGAGACTATAACAGTCTAGTTTGTAGAATATAAGAATAACATTTTGCCATAAAATGTGTATTCGATACTCAGAAATATACATTTAGTACAGTTTAAAAATGTGTTGCGTTTGTCGAACGAAACATATAATTCACACTATTTTTGGATATCCTATGCTCAAATCGGATGTTAAGAGAACTAGCGCAGATGAATTTTTTTCATTGCGGCTCGTAAAAGTTGCAGTGTGCACGTCAATATATAGAACTGATAACGCAAGCTATTATAGTTGATTAGCATTCAAGTTTAACGTTTTGATTGATTGAAACCAGATGTTTTTAAAGATCTTTTAGTATACGTCTTCACGTCCTGTGGACTTAAGGCGCACTGCAGCTTATATCCCTTCTTGGTTGATATTCCTCAATTCACCAAGATTTCGTCAACTTTCATAATACAGCGTCTGTGTTTCTGAGCACATACACCTTATTTTAAACCAGAGTGAATAGGCTGCTTTGGTAAGCTCGCTACAAGAGACCTCGTTTCTGTCTTTGGGCAAGATTGTGGGCAATAGAAAATATTTTGAAAAAAAAGTATCTCCGTACTTCATTTTTAGATAGGTTGACTTGATATAAAAGTTTTGATTATTATTAAAAAGTTTTCGTGAAAAGGCCTATTATATTCATTCGATTAGAAACGATAAAATGGAAGTGTTCTTTTGTTCGTACAAATGTGCGATATAAAAGCAGCACGAAGTGTGTCGCACGTCTTGATACATATTCCTTGTGAAAATATGTATTGAAATTAGAATTCTTTGTAAGATGGGCATTGAATAAAATCATGGTAAAATTATAATAGGTACGGCACATGATCGTTTTGGAGATTTACGTTAGAATAAAAAAATTACAAAAGTTTTGTAGCAGTTTTTAACATTAAATGATGGCGTTTCATGTACTCAAAAAAATACAACATAAAGAATTTCTGTGAATTCGCTATTTCATTGTTAAAGTAAATGAATTACTTCATTTGCGGTTATAATCTTGGTCATATAGGCCTGGGATCACAATAACTTAATTATGTAAGTTCGTTAGGGTTAGAATTGACAACAATTTAATTTAGTACACCGAAAAAACGGGAACGCCGACGTCTTGTTTACGCCCTTGCTCGTTAATTATGTTCAAAATATGATTGATGCATTTTATTATTTACTTATTGAACAGTCGAGATCTTGTCGATTAAAGAATTAATTAATAATTGTCGTCGTTGGTTTTTTTCAAGAGTCTCTTGTCTTGTCATAGGTCACATAGTCAGAACGAAACTATAAACTTCTTATCTTATCTTTACCTAATCTATATTTTGAGATGATATGAATGCATTTTTTCATAATGTAAGAAACATTAACTTCAACATAATTTACTTACTTATTTAGAGACCACGATAAACGTCCAGCAGAGATTGAACGATATCAGGAAGCATGTCGGTCACAACTCGATAAGGCTAGAGACAGGAGTCATATATGGAAGATGTCTATGTCCGAAGAAAACAAAGGCTGCAATGATGATGATGATAGGTACAGATATTAAGTTTCTATACTTTGCTGCAGCGTATCGTCTCACATGACTAATAGTTCGATTCATTGACTTCGTTCGTTTGGAAATAAAAAGTTCTAAAATCTGACCTAAAAATATTTTTTTATAATATAGTGATAGATATGACATTGGAACCATCAAAACACGAGTCTACTTCGTAAAACTCCTGCGATATCTATCCCTGGTGTTGCTGTTTTCCATAGGCTGGGCAGGTGATCTTACCACGATTATGTACTTATGTAACACATATACTCTGCATATTATAAAACCTCTTCATGTATATAAATTCAACTGTAAATTAGATGTTCTGTAAGTACACATAATTCTATATTGCACAAGTTTGTATAGGTAAACACGCTAGTCCACACATGTTAAGGACAGCTGAGTCCATCCAAATCCGTGGCTTCACGGAAAAGTTGAGGTTTGAACGGTAAACGAAATAGTTGGTGAATTCGGGCTTTGTATTCACCAATGGTTTTATCTTCTCGTCCAACTAAAACTTTCAATTTTCCGTTTAAATTTTGAGCGCTTTTATAAAATATTTATTTAATAAACTTGTGGCACTGCAAAATAAAAATTAAAAATTTCATTTTGTCGAATTCATATATACATAGCTGTGATAGGATATTGCAGATGACTTGGTTATCATATCGCATAGACATATACCAGTGTATATAATGAGTCTTTGTCGTATCTTGAAAATGATGTCGTGGGAATCGACATTTTTATCTCGATTTAAAAAAAAAAACATTTGGAATGCTTTTTCAAATCTTCTCTATTTTGATCTTCATAATGTTGAAAACAACAAATAACAAAGAATGTCTCTTTTTTCTGATCTGTAGTTTGTGAATATAAATACTCAAAAGCATTCAAAGTAGAGACGTAATCAAGTCTCATACGATTTTTATTTTGACAAATCTAGCACAACCCGAATAAACACATGAGGTTATTTTATTTTTATTTTATTTATTCTATGTTATTATAATAAATTAAAAACTAAAATACAAGCTAAATTATACCACTAAATTCGTCTTTTCTGTTTAAATCAAGATCAAACGTATAAAAAGGCTGGTCATTGTTATACTGGCTGTTGAAAAGAAGCTACGTTGGAATCATTTTTTGAAATACTCAAAAGCTTACTGAAATACATAATTACAACTATATATTGCAATAAGAATATTTAGTAAGTTAGGTTATTTTAAAAAAATATATAGATAGTAATATCTGAAAATATCTCTGTCATTCGAATTTTCCTTGTGGAATGCATCCTTCAAAGTGCATTGGATCATCGATCACTGCTGAAAAACGATTAACAGAACTCTGCCATAGATTTATCGAATAGAATAATGGAAAAGAGTATGCGGGTTGGAAATTCTGACAGTGAAATATAACTTCTAAACCCTGACAAAATGAATGTATTATACTTGATGTTTAAAACCGTGTGTGTTAATGTTGTTAGAATAGAACCAAACCACGGACAAAATCTAGAAGAATCATATTTTTGATGTAAAACATCTATTGGCGTGAGTTGGCAGTAAAATCGACTCGATTTCCGTGACGTCAATGGCATGATGCCGTGTCACGATGCTCAGATGTTTACATCTGCCAGGCGACATAACTTTTTATTAAACTAATATTTAGTTAATTTACAACCAGAATACTTTTGTCAACACATAACATAAGTGCTACATAACATGCAATATTTTATTACTTGTTAAAATCAAGTTAACTTTATTAGTATTTCGTCAAACTTTGGTTATTCCTGAAATGCCAAAGTAGTTAGGTTATCCTTTTTTTGAGTGCAGACCAATGTAATCTACTCACCTTGCCTTCTACAGACTTCATTGATGTGTCTGTCACTCAGTCGCATTGATTCGTATTCAATTTGAACAAGACCTTTTGACGTGGAACGAGGCCCTTGGCCATGTCATTATGTTCAGTGGATGCGTGAAATCGAATCGCTACTATCTATTTACTTTGGGTTGGATTATATTCTGTTTTGCGAAGATTGTCTTACCTACTCGGTCTTCGGTTCAGTGCCAATGAAATACACTGGATTACTTGATAATGTTAATAACCTTTAGGGGTAACCATACTAAAATACACTAAATAAAAAAGGGTAATTTAGTGTATCTATATATAAATATAAATGACTGATGATTTAAAAAAAACTGTACTTTAGTTGCTGACCGACTACCTATTAAGAGTTACTAAAATTCTTCATCAACAGATTCCTTCTCTAAGATTCTTTATAGAACTGGAATCAAGTATAAAAATGTAGAAATACTAGGGTTCCGAAGAATAAGGAACAAGTTTCGTCATGTTGGGCTGTATATTATTAAGAACTAGTACTAAAAACTTTAATTTTATAAATATACATATTTATAGATATCTGTAGTAAAAATCAAAACAAAATTTTTTTAGTTTCAACAAATTACCTATAAGATTCTTTTTTCATGTTATCAATAAGGTCTTTTAAAAAAATATTATAAGTATGTGACGACCATTTTTGTTTAGGTTTTTATTTAACAAACTAAATTTTGTTAGAGAACGAGAGGAAAAGGAGAATGTACATAAAAAAATTTAAATGTAAATATAATGAAATTAAAAAGTTAGTGTCTAATGTGTAATAGACGAACACTTCGTTTATTTTAATGAAAAATATTCGTAGAACAATTTCATTCTTATATTATTGGTTATTTTCATTAAATTTTAGAACTGAAGTAAATATGAGATCATTTCCGCATTTCACAGGATAGGTCTTATACATTCTACGCTTTTATTATTTATAAACTACATTTTTAATTGAAGTTATTATTAAAAATGTTCATTTGATTATAAACAAAAACCACTGATGGGCCATTTTTATTTATATTTGTAAAACAATACAAGTAAAATTACCTTGTTTAGAACTTTTCCAGAGCACGTGATGATTTTAAAGTGTAACTCAACGCACTTTCTAAAATTTGTCTCGTACAGTTATTTTCAGTACCTGCTGCAAATCTCCAAATGCATATTTTATTTAAACATAGTAATCTTCGACTCTCTGCTGCTTTATTCAGCTTTCAGTATTGTTTAGAATGAAGGCTAAAATGTTTTATTTTTGAACTAAAACCAACTTCACGCATTGTTTTATGACCCTTGTGTTGTAAACTATTTACCTTCATTTCTATTTTAGAAATGTTTAACAAATATAAATAGACAAGTCGAAAAGAGTACTTGTGCAAGAATCTAGTCTCTATAATTTCACCACCTCACAGTTAAAGCGAAAAGCTATTACTTTTATCATTATCGTCACAAAAGAGGATTTTCCACATAAAATGCTTGATTTGTTACTTTTGAGCTCACCAAACAAATTTTATTTTATTTTATTTATTGTACAAAATATAAATTTGTCTTACCTTGTTTGTTTAATATAAATAGATACAACATTTCTATTCTTATATGTAACTAAACATAAACATAAGAATACAATATTTGTTGTGAATTAATCTCTGATATTCGTTTTTGCTAAAGCATACTTCAAAATGTCCATCATCACTGCTAGATTAAAGTGCCATAGATTTATCATATCTATGACAAAAAATATTCATTTTTAAAAAAATATTGTAAATTCCGAAAATACGGAAGTAAGTTTAAATTACCTTGTTTTTGTTACAAATAGTTTTAACTACTAAACCAGCTCGTATTAAACTGTTTCTCGGAATGACATCTTGTTAGCCTGCTGATTCGTGAATCTTTCTGTTTTCTGTATAATTCGATTATGGTAGTGTCACGACGTTGTCTGAATAATAAAATAAGGGACTATCAATTTGGGATAAAGAAAAATATGTCTTCTGCGAAATGGCCGTAAGTTTTCATAATGTAAGAGCAAAAAATGAAAGATTTTTGTGCATAGCTTATGCCGATATTAAAGGATAGACAGACAGATTCTTTATCCGTTAAAACCGAACGGTTTTTTTATCGTATATTGGATTTGCGCATGAGAAAAATAAAAATGGAAATTATCATTTGCGAGGATTTTCGGCTAACACCAAGAAAATCGCTATTTATATAGCCGTTCACCGTATTTTGATTTTTGAGGTTTGGACCATGGAGATTAAAATCGTATTATCTTATCATACACATAAAGATTTTCATACGCTTTTCACCAGAGGAGGTAAATTCACGAATATGTATATGAAAATGTTTCTATTATTTTATATTTTCATTGCATGCGTTTTAGCGTCATATGCAATCCTACTTCCGACTAATTTATCAAATGCGATGAAAAAGCTTGGATGTTTGTGTGTGCGGATGTTTATTACTTAATCACGCTAAATCTACTAGACGAATTTTGATCACATTTGGTGCACGGGTATAAAAAACTGGAAAATAAATACAAAAGCTACATACATAAAAATAAATACAATTTTAGTACACTGATGGTTTAATATCAGTTATATGAATTATATAACCTTGTTAAACAATATTCTACGGGATATTTAAAAAATATTAAACAATACTAAAAAAAGGTCATAAAAATAGTTTACAAAAACAAAAACGAAGCTTTTATATTAAATGCCACAAAACCATCTTGAAAATAAGTCCCTAAGTATATAATAATAAAGTGTACATCATGTTATCCTGCATAGACCGGTATCTTAGAACATCTAAGATCGGTATACAACGATATAAGACAATTTGCAATGAATTTTGGTAGGTTGATGTTGTGTGGCCTGGACCTATAGACTAAGAATAATTAGTGCCTTGACTCCACTCATTAATGTTAATTATTGGAATTCCGTCCACGTAGTAATTATTCACAGTCTTTGGATTCGGCTAATGAAAAGGTTACTCGAGAAGAAAGTTTCGCGTCGTCTGATGTCGTACGTACTTTTTCCTTGATGAATTATTCATTAATCGGTTTATTTTTTTCTCGAATATTAGAGAGGACCATTGAAACAATTTTTATTTAATAAAAAGGATATTTGCTCCATAACCTTTAATATTTATGACAATAGAAAAACAATTCATTTTAACAAAGCTGCTATCAGCCTACGACCGAACGAACGAAGCTTAATGCCTAGGTTTAACAGCCTAAAGCTGTCAGCTATCGAGATAAAACTGTTCTATAGAGAGTATTACAATTGGAATCCTTTTCCTTTATTATTGAAGCAGTATTATAAAATATGGCGCACGTTTTATGATGACACAGTAGGGCTTCAGGGGCTCTCGTACCATACGGATGTCTCAGCATCCTCAACCGCTTATGTCATCGCACAGGTGTGTCATATCTCACTGTTGCGTATACGATACAGTGATCGTTATAAGGGCACCGATGGGAATAGCGTTATAAGCAGGTATGGTGATTTTTTCCCGGTTTGTTTATTCTACTAATATTTTAAATGAGAAAGTTTGGATGTGAGTTTATGAATTTCTGAGGATGTTTGTTACACAATCACGCAAAATCTACTGGACGGATTTCCATGAAATTTGGTATACGGCTTGAAAAATACCGGGAATAGCACATAGGGTACTTTTTATCCCGAAATCCCTACGGGAGCGAAGCCTCGGGGCGCGGCTAGTAGATGATATATAAAAGAGGTCGAAATAATATTTTGTTTTGTCACAAAAGTTGTATTAGCGCACAGCTAAAAGTCGAGACGTGTCCATTTAAGTAGGCCTATATTTCAAAGAAATCGAAGAATTTTGTTTATACAAGGCTTTTCTATTTTAATATTGTCATATTTATTTTCTAATAATGTTTGAATTTAATACCTATCTAAGACTTGCAATCAATTTTATTAATGTAGGTTAATAAATTCATATGTCGTGTCGTGTGATTCACGTTATTACGATGCCAATATATCGGATATATATTTTGAAGGATAATCATGAATTCGAGATTGATCCTTATACCTGGAAAAAGGATTTGCTTTTGATTCCCTCGGGAAGAATCTGCTACCGCTCCAGATAACTCCCTAAATGTTGAATTTTAATGACGTGGTTTGACGAGGTTATCGATTTATTCTGTTTTAGTCGACGCATATTTTTTATAGGCTTAAAATATTTTTGTCTTTCGTTATAATTTGTAATTTTGTTTGGTTGACGGGAAAATTAAACAACGGATTAGTAACAAGACTGTAGACTGAATTGCTTAAAATGCTTAATTCACACAATATAAAAGATAAATAAAAAATAACTCATACAGAATTGCTTAAAATGCTTAACTCACACAATAAAATCCGCGGTCAGACACTAGTTACGTAATGTATCGTGTTCATTGAAGGCGGGATAATTAACTCGACAAACGAACATCGCAGTTAGTTAACGTTTTAACTAGATTCCGTCAGCTCACGCTTTGTTTAACGTTCATGTCTCTTTTATTTGTTTTAAGCTTCTGCCAGACGACGTTATTTATTGCGACTAACTAACCATGCGGCTCCCGAAATTAAATGGAAATATTTGGCTTGATTTTCGCAAACCAACAATTTTGTTTAATTTTCCGATTGGTAAGTTTTAAGTTATTTTCAGTAAATTAAATTGAAAACACTATTTGTGAGTTACGCAAAAAGGGATCTCAATGCCAGGGACCTTCAGGTCCCTTTTAGTGCAACCACTCACATTTACGAGTATAGGGTTTGTTCCACATTTGCGCTAGTGTTTTCCTCTTTGTGGGGTCTACCGCAAGGTTGCGCAAAAAAACTTAAATACTAAAGTAAATCTATTAAGTGATATGCTAAGTTGACAGAATAAATATTAATGACATTTTATTATAATTTCCTTATACATTTCACGTTAAAGTCTTAGGATCTCTATACTCTACATTATTAGAGTTATTTGCTGTTATGCGAGTGACAATATCCCTAGAAAAAAAAATTCTATGTCCAAATATTAATGTGAGGAATATGGGAATTTCCAGGACTGAACATGCCCTTAAATGTCTACAAACATTTTTGGGCAAAGTTCATTGCCTCAAAACACTTATTGTGTTTTTAAATAAATTTATCAAGTACTACTTTATTTCATACATTGAGATGATCTTTCTGCAAATTACAGAAAATAATTTTCAGTTATAAAACCTCGAAAAACTTCAATAAATCGGGAAATTCGCAAATTCAAAGCCGTTCGCTGGAAAACTGGAAAAATAAATCCTCTATACGTTTCGGGATTGCGTCTGTCCGCGTCAGTGTCTCATCAGTCATCGGGTTGACAAGACAAATGACCGCCCCGGGGCCTGCTAGGCCCGCGGTCCCAATGCTCCTGCCCAGTTTGATTAACATACAACCGCGTCACTCAAACTATTGTAGTTACTCAGATTTCCTTTATTTCTGTCTAGCAAATATAATAAATAGTCCTCCACATCACAAAAGTTGTTTTGGTAAGAACTTTAGAAATGTATTTTTGACAGCTGTCAGAACTTTGGCCCTATGCCTACTTGTTAAGATTACTTTCCTAAGATTGTAGGCCTAGGTACACGAATAGCCTAGGTAGATTGTAAACGAAGCAATATTGGTTAAAAATGGTAAAAAAACTTTGGTACAAAAATCTACATCTAGGTATGTAGATTTTTTGTATAACTGTTACTCTGTCGTATATTATACGAAAAAATAACCCTATTTACTCTGTCATGTGTCAATTGACTGCGATACATAACAAAGTATCAAAAGAAGTTTTCCCCCCAATAATGTGAGATTATCCGGTTCCGGATATCCGGTTATTTACCGTCTCCGCGCGCTATGTTTCCGCAACTTCAATAGCCTCGCGCTAGGGGAAGTCACGCTCTTTTTGAAAATAAAAAGATTACAGATAAGTTCAAATCTAAATAAAAATATAATGGGAAAAGCAGAAATCAGAAATTCCTAATTAAAACTTGGCCTTCAAAGAAGGCTCTTTTTCACGTCACAAGCAAATCATGGTATCAGCGTTTAAACATCATTGAATTTTGGACTGAATTGCGAATAGGCGGATCCATACCCGGATCCAAGGGAATTTGTTTGGATTGCACTCTTGTCGTGCTCGTAGATCGTCCGGTGTTGATCCGATGCGTTCATTCCATTGCATGCTGGATGGATCACATTATGTCAGTGCCATTGTGGTACTTTCGAGCACGGATTTCACTGGAATAATGTGACCAAGGCTTTAATCACGAAGCTGTTCATGCTTCAGATGAACTCAAATGGTATTTGTTAATGACAGTCGTACATCAAGTATGAATAATCTGACACTATGTTAACTACAATATTCATAACATAAAAGAAGAAAGTAAAATAATTAAGTAGAGTACCTACCTAATTTTATTTATTTCTTTCTGTAAAATATATATTTTGTCCTATGGAAGATATAGAACGACTTCTATGTATCCAAAGCAAATTAATTATCAGAACTAACAGTACAAAAATAGAAGCCAGCAATTTTCATACCCAGGAAGTTATTGTTTGTTTCAATACAGAATAACTTTCCAGAAAGGAGGAAAATAATACATTTGTATAACACTTTTGTGTTTTTCCAACTTGGATTTGCATTCGTTCCTAGTGAACGATATTATTTTAAGTCAGCCTTTGGGTGGCCACCGATGCTCATGTATCTCGGTACTGTCTACCATAACGATAAAACGTTATACTATATATTATGAACCGGTAAATTGGAATGATTAGATAATCAACTAATTAACTATAATAATAATATAATAATATATTAATGATTAATTAACTATAGATATAGTTAATTAATTGGTAAAACTCTTCATTGTGCAGATTCATTCGTACAGAAATTGGAACCAGCCTCATCGTCATATTCCTTACCATGTCCCACTATTTGGGGTCGGTGCAATATCTTTCCATTTTAATCTTTCCATAAGTCTCTTTCCTGTCATACAAACATTCGTTCCTTACGCCTTTTTTGACCGAGCGAGCGAAGCGAGCGAAGGTCTCTAAATCGAGTTGGGGGCGAAACACATTGTTTGTATGTATGTATGTATGTATGTTTGTACCGCGATAACTGCCGAACCGATGGTCCAATTTTGATGAAATTTGGTAGGCATGTAGGAAATATCAATAGAATTTTGAAGTTCGTTGGGCATCAAAATCGGTTCAGTAGTTTTTGAAATATTAATAAAAATGTCCGCGATTATGTAGCAAACGAAACCATAGCGTGTTCTAACTTTGGATAACGCCATCTAGATTTTATTTAGGGAACTGAATTAAGTTAGACTAGTCGTTCGCTGCGAACGTAGACCTCGCGACTATTAAAATACAATATTTATTTTCACAAAAAATTAAATATCTCAAAAACGGCTGGACCGATTTTGATGCCCAACGAACTTAAAAATTCTATTAAACATCCCTACATATATTCCAACTTTCATCAAAATCGGAACAACGGTTCGAGAGTTATCGCGGAACAAACATACATACATACATACATACATACATACATACAAACAATGTGTTTTTCGCTCCAACTTGAATTATAGCCCTCGCTCGCTTCGCTCGCTCGGTCAAAAAGTCGAAATCAATAAAAACGCGAGTAATAATCGCGAGGTCTAAGTTCGCGGCGAACTACTAGTTATTAAAAAAATTGAGTGCGTTTGACCTCAGTCTTGCCTGATAGGAAGCAAAGATGAGGTAGGGTGGTAATGTAGGTGTGGTCAAACTCAAAATATGCCTATTCACTCTTGCCTTGAAAACCCCTGAATTTTTTGGTAATAAGCGACGCGGGGAAAGAATTCCATACCTTACCGGTTCGCATCATAAAGCAGGAAGCGAACCGATTGCTTGGTCTCCCTCTTCTTCAATTTGGAACAAGCCAGAAGTATGCAATAATTTGCAGCTGGTACTTCTTCCCACTTGTCTGAAAACCGACCGAGTTCCAGTAACACTAATATTTTATTGCAAAGGTGCTGCCAAATAAATATTTGATGTTCCTGCAATATGCTGATATTTAAAATGCAAGAGCAATTTAAAATGGGAAACATGTGGGATTCTTAGCTAAAATATTTGAAAATATATTTACTAACTATTTTTAGTACATAGGTATGTGTATTATAGCCGTGAAAATAATTAACTTCAGGTGTCTCTACTGTCCTCAAAAAGGTAAATATTAACTCCCTTATTCATAAAAAATAACATTTACGCCTAAAGCCTATTTTAGTTAAAATATGATTTGTCTCTCTTTTATATATATATTTGACATTGAAAGAATGAGACAAAATATATTTTAACTAAAATAGGCTCCGTTTAACTAAAATATAGGTATAAGGGGTTTGTTATTTTTTATGAATAAAGGAGGACTCGGAAAGAAGTGTATATTTGATCCTAGTATTGGGTTGAAAATGCTTCTTCCCTCACGCGGGAGAGAATGTTTCATACAAATTCATTCTTACCCTAAGGAGGGAATGAATTTTATAAAATGGAACGTAATACATTCCTTTAGGAATCGGCTGCTGTCATAAATTTAGAAAAAAAAATAATGGATTTTTTTTCTTTGTCTATGGCTAAGTTTTAGGTTCTACACAGAAAAAAATACCGAGTTTGAAAAAAAACTCAAAAGAACTTCGATGAAAAACATTTCTTTTTTTTCTATGTCTTTGGATACTACATGTATTAGCCAATGGTAGCATTGAAAATTAATCATTTTTGATAAATGAAAAAATCTGATGTATATTTTTCGTTTTATCCATATTTTTCTTAATGAGGGATTTTCCGAGACCCAAATTAAAAAATAAAATAGTTCCATATGACTTCATAGATGGCGCTTAAGTAAAGGCGAGAAAAAAGTTCCATACAAAAAGCAAAAATTCACGGGATTGGCTTTTTTTTTAAATAAAACTTAGTAAAAAAAAACATCTAAAAAGTATCAATATTGTGATTTGTGCAACTGTCAAACTGTTAGGTGATTTTTATTTATGCCTCTGGTTGACAGGAAAAAGCGCACCATATAGGTTCAGCCATTATTACGACTCGGCTTTCATAAAACGCTATCTGTTGAGACTTTTTAATACTATTTTTTTTTCTTAATTAGCTGTCAGAAAAATCGCTCATTATATAAAATTAAAAAGTTTAAAAAGTTTAAAGAATAAGTTGTATTTCCTACTAAGATTAAAAAGAAGAAAAAATATATGGACATTGTGATTGTCTAATCAGCAATTGCGATTTTTTTTAAAACCTAGAACGTGGAAGTGGCGGCGATGATTCGCTCTAGGCCGCCTTGTGATTCCATGTTCAAAATTAAAAAAAGACTACGGATATTTATTTCATAAGCTGTATCAAAATTCTAATAAGCGTTACTTTATTAGTTTTTTTGTTTTCTTTCCTTATATTCGAAATGAAAAGTAGAGTGCTTACTACGGGTGAATGACGTCAATTCACACTCGGATTATAGCCGTCCTCGCTGTTGATGTCATCCAACCCTGGTAAAGCAATCTACTATTATTTTCGTTTAGAATTACGCTATTCTTCGTGAAAAACAAACAAAAGAGTCATACACAAAAGAAATAACTACCTACTTATGTAATAATCGTCCGCGAGCTCGTGCATGGGATTGCTATAAGTAAAAATTTCTTCATCGTAAAAGAGTAATTTATCTGGTAACGAAATAAACATCCTATTTTATTACACTACAATCTGAACCTAATTTGGAGTGGGACATTAGTCATCTCATTACCTTGGCAGCGGTCATAATTAGAATTGCGGTGGTTGGACGTAATTGCGTAGATCTGCAATTTAGTAGCCCTAATTCGTTTTTGAACTTTTATAATGTCAGCATTTTAGGATAAATTTACGATACATTCTTTAATGTCAAAGTCGGAGAATGTCAAAGTCGGAAAACCAATTGAATGAAAATCGGTTTCGTGGTTGAGATGAGATTCTATTTTAGTCAATGGACTAGATTAGATTTTGTTTAAACTTTAATGGAATAGTGAAGTGGTCAGTTTTCCTCGTTTAATCCTCTTTTGATACCTACACTAGATAAAAACAGTAACGTAAAAAATATAATCCTTTTTTATACGGGTAGTTCTACTCAGACGGGACGAAAATGAAGTGATTTTCGGCACAACATTTTCTTGGCGCATAAGGTCCGAATAGTAGCTTGACGTCTAGCTTAGGTCGTTCTTTTACTGATGTCAAACGGGCCAGTCAAAAAAATAAAATATACCACATTTATGACCATTTTAAAAAAATATGGGTCCAGGAGACTGAGACAATGAACAGGATACTGAGTATTGATACAAAAAACATTAAAAACCATTGTTATTATTTAAAAATATGTATGTTTTATTAATAAAAATAGTGTCTTCCACGGAACACTTCTAATGTAAGGCACAAATAATCACAAAATGTCCTTAATTAGTATTTACAAAATTAGTAAAATTGAAAAAAAAAATCAAATTATTTTTGTATTTATCTATTATTATTATTTACTATATGGGGACGCCAGCGCGAGCACCAGACGGGTGATCAGTCCACTTATGCTGGGACCATTTCACCCAATTCCCCGAGACCCGTGTAGGGTTTTGAGTTACCTGGTAACTCACGTTGGTGGCGACCCACTGAATCTACCTGTTACTTTTCAGAAATTTAACATCTGCCCTATTGTAATGTCGCTCAGATCATCCTCAGATAGGACGTCTGAGCCCAACACTTCTCTCCTTGCAGCGGCAAATGCAGGACATTCTGCTACTAAGTGGAAGCTAGTTTCCTCTTCTTCCAGGCAGCTGGGACAAATGGGATCGTCCATTTGCTTAATCACTGTCAAGTGTCTGTTCAGCTGACAGTGTCCTGTGAGGATTCCTATAATGATTCTAATGTTCGTCCTGCTCAATTTGAGCAGGTGTTTTGATTTCTTTTGGTCTGCTGCTTTGATGAAGATTTTAGATTGTCTTAGACTTCTAGTTCTTCTCCATCTTCTATTGGATTCTGCTCTCATTCTATGCTTGATGACGCCTTTCGTTATCCCATAGGCTATGGGAAGTCTGGGTTCAGGTCCCACGACAGTTTCATCTGCTCCTTTCCTAGCAAGTTCGTCTGCTCTTTCATTGCCAGTTATGCCTCTATGACCTGGAACCCAGGCCACAGTGACCGCAGTATTGTTGGCCAGCCTGTTCAGAGCATCCTTGCATTCTTTAACTAACGCCGACGTTGTTTCTTCTTTATCTAGTGCTTTTAGCGCTGCTTGACTGTCACTGTATATGATGACTTTTTCCGTATTGTCGGGCCATTCGCTTATAGTGTTCACACACTCCAGGATTGCGTTTATTTCTCCTTGGAACACGCTAGCGTATTTACCCAATTTTACAGTTCTTTCATATTCTGTACCGTCCTGATGTGTGATCAGTATACCGGAGCCAGATAGCTTTGTAGATTCTTTCCTGGAGCCATCAGTGAAACAGGTTGTCGTGACAATGCCCGCCTCATCTGCGACTTTCCAGTCTTCTCTGGTACCTATGTGTATCTTGTACTTTTTGTCAAAGATCCTTGCTTTCCTGATGAGATCATTTGCTAGGATCATTGACAGATTACCTATATATTCGCGTTCTATTTCCACATGACCTTTGTCTGTGTATATCCCTTTCCAGAGTTTATGGCTTTTTAGTCGAAACTATTGCTCTGTTGCCCTTCTTTTTATTTCTATGTCCAATGGATTTAGATCGAGGGCCATTTCTAGGGACGCCGTCGGGGTTGATTTCATCACCCCCGATACCATCAGTCGTATTTTTTGTATTTATCTATATAACATTGTCTAATGTTTCAAAATAATCGTTGAAAATTAAATCAACTTACATTTTAATACAAAACCTTTAAGGTTTTTAAGACTCATGCCTTCAATAGTTTTATTATTTTTCCGCTATCCTCTTTTTCTCTAATCTTTCTTCCTTAGTTATATTCTTTGGTTTTGCCATTTTCTGTAAAATAATATAATGAAATTTATACGGTTTTTACATATTCAAATATTGCCTACACATATTTTACATTTTTATTTAAAGCTTATGTAAATTGAGATGAAAAATGTGAGTTTGTTTCTGCTTCAGGGAATTCCCAGCTTATTAATTTATGGTATAAATAATATGTAACTAACCAAATAATACAGAAATGTGCCAATAATTACTATATCAATCATGATAACTGGATTACTATTCTATACATTCGTGCGGATCCTTGATGATTCTCAGTCTCCTGATTCATCCTCAGTCTCCTGGCTATTATGTTCCCAGGAGACTGAGGACAGGATACTGAGATTATTTTTAGTTTTTAGCCAATAACTACATCAATTCAACATTTAATATTAAAATTATGCTATTCTGTACTCTAATGCAACGTATTTACGACTTATGAATGCAAAAAAAGTATATAGAAAACAATGGATTTTAAATAAATACGTACCAGGATACTGTTAAGTTGACTGGCCGCAGCACAACCTCACTCATACAACTCACCATAGGGACTAAGCTAACTGCGAACCGAGACGGACGCGAGTGGTAGTAAGCTAACTTCACTTCGATCTTTCACTCGGACCGAACAGCAATGCGCTAGACGCGGTAATTCGAACTGATTTTAGCGTGTTTTGATGTAGCAGGAGACTGAGATAATAACCGAGAGACAAAATATAATGATTTTTTTTTTTCTTAAGTTTCGCGTTTATGGTAAAATAAGACAAACACATTGAAACTATATATATTATAGATTTCTATTTTAGTGCAGATATTACGTACATACTCAAAATAAAGTTACAATGCAGCATTTAAGCTTTCATTTCGTCCGAGAGACATGCCAGGAGACTGAGAATTCGGCACTTTAAAGTAAGATTTTTGAAAGATATATATTTAGGAGTGTGCTAATTTTTAGTGTCATAATAGAAATCATTAAGTTGTATAGTTTCGATCGTAAATAAATATAATTTGCCTACAAAAACTATACAAAATAAGGTGAGCCGCGAAAAATTCCCTTGAGAGTAGAACCACCCATACCCAAATTCTTAAAGCTTATCTATCCATTGAAATATTGTAACATTATAAATATCTACCATTTGTATACACGTCGCTCTCACTTTTAGACACCATTATGTAAATTATATGAGTTATATCGTTCCATAAATCAATTGGTTAATATGAGTTCAGACACCATGTGCTTTTCATGGGAACATTTTTCATGAAAGTATCCTTTGACCTGCGGGTAGAATTTAAATTAGAAAACTTTCGTTTTGACGTTGCGTTTGAGAAACTTACCATTGGTGACATATAGGTAGTATAGTATTTTGTGTTTAAGAATAGTAATCCTACTTATTTTATAAATGCGAATGTTTGGACGTGAATTTGTGATGATGTTGGTTACTCAATCACACAAAATCTTCTGCACGAATTTCGATGAAATTTGTATACATACATACATAGAATCACGTCTTTATCTCTTACGGGGTAGACAGAGCCGAGAGTCGTGAGACTCGAAGGCCACGCTTTGCTGAATAGTGGGCTCTCTGATGGAATGGAGAATCAGGTATAGTGACAGGTTGCTAGCCCATCGCCTGTGAGTGGAGGAATCCCCAGTTTAAAGCCCTTTCCCTCGATTGACTTTTACAATCTGCGCGGGAAGAGAAGCAGCTGGCACATTCTATGTTTTTTCTTCGCTCCCAGACCAGCATGGAAGATTTGGTATACGGATAGTAAAATACCGGGAATAGCATATAGGGTAAATTTTATACCAAAATTTCGATGAAAGCGAAGTACCGGGGTGCGGCTAGTCAATGAATATAAAAAAAATCGGTTACTGACTGACTGAGTGACTGATAAAAACTACTGGGCGTAGGATGCTGAAATTTGGCATGTAGGTTCCTTAGGGTGTAACGCGGCGACGCGTTCATCCTCTTTGATCCATTTATGCGTGCGCTGGCACATACATACTTATTTCACCTGTCATAAATTTTAAATTGTATTCATACACATTCGATTCTACATTTTGATATCATTCTTGACTCAGTTTATGTAAATCATTTATCGTCTAATATTATAAAGATAAATAATATATCTTAAATATATTTAATCCATACTAATATTATAAATGCGAAAGTTTGGATGTGAGTTTGTGAGTTTGTGAATTTGTGAGTTTGTGAGTTTGTGAGGATGTTTGTTACTCAATCACGCCAAATCTACTGGACGGATTTCGATGAAATTTGGTACAGAGGTAGATAATGACCTGGAATAGCACATAGGCTACTTTTTATCCCGGGAAAAAGCACTGTTCCCGTGGGAAATTCACGCGGGCGAAGCCGCGGGCAAAAGCTAGTATTATATAAATCAACATAGACCCTTATCGGGTATGTATTATTAAGTTTTATTGGTTCTTTTGGAAGTGATTCTAAATTTATAGTGAAGTGTGTTTATTATCTTTTTCTAACCGTTACTTATATTTGTTTTAGGTCTTATGTTTATTAATAAAAATTATATACGACCCTGAAGATTACATTATTATTATTGAGTCTCTACGATAAGGGAGTGTAAAGGAGCACTAAGGGAGGATTTCCCGAAATTTCCACGGGGACAAAGTCTCGGGTTCATGCTAGTTTGGCTATAAAATTTCTCGTGAATCTGGTGATGAATCTCTTCCTGTATTTCCTTTCTGACCTATAAAATTAGAAATATAATGGGGGTAATAATTTTTGTTAAAAAAACATTTTAACAGTCACCAAAACGCATAAAACAAACGTGGTGTTGTGGACTCGTAAAATATGTATTAATGGCGACTGTACATTTTGTATATACCTTTTCGCGTTGATTCATAAACTGCTGGAAACGAAATAAAATAATTATTTTTGTTTTCGTAATCATATTTTAAAATCAATGGCAGTGTATGCATAATTTTGAGTACATTCTATTTTACAGCCTTTCAGAAAATGTCTACCTCGCTAAATCTCCATCTATTAGACGACTCTTGCATTAATATAAATAACAAAACAAATATCCTCTTTGAATATTCAGAATTGTTTAGAAGACGTCAAAAATAATAATTTGCATTTATCAGTTTAAATAGGTACAGTTCAGTACTAAAGTGCTACGATTGTAGCATTTTATCGTAGATAGATCGTACCACTTCATCATACATCGATAGTAGCACTTCATCGTTGATCGATCGTAGCACTTCATTGTAGATCTATCATAGCACTTCATTGTAGATCGATCGTAGCACTTCATTGTAGATCTATCGTAGCACTTCATTGTAGATCTATCGTAGGACTTCATTGTAGATCGATCGTAGCACTTCATTGTAGATCTATCGTAGCACTTCATTATAGATCGATCGTAGCACTTCATTGAAGATCTATCGTAGCACTTCATTGTAGATCGATCGTAGCACTTCATCGTAGATCTTTCGTAGCACTTCATTGTAGATCGATCGTAGCACTTCATTGTAGATCGATCGTAGTACTTCATCGATACCAGTTACTAAGGAAGCATTTGCTATTACAAAATCACATGAAACTTATATTATATGGAAAAAAATAAATTTTGTGAATCACATCTTGCTAATTATTTCTGTGATTTTAACACGAGTTTTATACGAGTAGCGTAAATTACATACGAGAGACATGCCCGCCGTGTAATTCATTTCACGGTTCGTTAGCCTTTTTAACCGACATTAAAAAAGGTATAATTGAGTTGATTTTCCCTTTTTGCGCCAAAAACAACGTTCAGTTAGAACGTTGGTTACGTTTCTTATGTTACCGACTGAATGATATGTTCTAGGCTTAAATGATGGTAAAATATATTTTGTGGCCTGTAACCATTTATAAATATTGTTAGTTGGTTTATAGCTTGAACACTTTGAATAAAAATGTATATAAAACTAAATTGATCAAAAATCATAAAAATGGTCCGTATAATTAAAATTATATATGCGAAATCACCAGCGATACAGAACTAAGATGAAAACAAAAGAATTATTACAATAGATAGGTTCTCGGAACTACGAGGATGGAACAGAATGGAGTTGGATCCTCAATAAAGGTATCTACTATTACTAACAGTGTATATTCAGTAACACAGTATACCATCTAATATTAGAAACTACCCGTACAAGAATTCACTAATTCCATAACAAGAGCGAGTATTGACAAACAATATCATCAAGATAGTGTTATGAATATCTATTCTTCGTTATATTCGGTATAAACCACCATCTGACGGCGCTAATTTCGTCCGATTTTGTGTACCTATTTAGAAAAATAATTAAATGCTTTCTACATAGATTACTTAGGTTAAGAAATAAAATACATTGATAGAAATTCTGTGTATTTGTCAATAGATTAAATACCATTAAGTTATTTTTTGTTTTATCTATGCATTAGCATAGATGAATTTTGATTGTGTGCATATACGTAACTACTTAACTAAAAATCGAATGCTTTTCTTTTGAAAACCAGCCCCGTATTTAAAGGTAACCTAAAATAGCCTGAATGAAAGAATTTCACCAATCAGGCACCAACTAAAAGATATATGTCAGCATCTACCCTTTCATTTTAATCAAAGACCCAACCACAGAAATCGGAAATATACAAGATTATAGAAGTGGCATAGACGCGTTATTTTACCGCTGCCTAATATTAGCCGCTTAGGATCGCATCAAATTTCCGTACAATTTTAATTTCAATTAGCTGTATTTGTAGGTACTGTATAGTTATTATTGTTGTTATAGTTGTTTTATAATGAACGTCACAACGAAATTCATTTGTCATCTTAACTAATGTTAAAAATTCGAAAGTGAGTTTGTTTGTTTGTTGGTTTGTTTATTTGTACTGAACCAATCTCCCTGACATTTCGCATACACATAGCTGGAAGTACGGAGAAGGACATAGAGTACCTTTCATCCCGGGAAAAAGCACTGTTCCCGTGGGAAATTCACGCGGGCGAAGCCGCGGGCGAAAGCGAGTAAAAAATAAAAAAGACGCCTTTTCTATTTTATATGTTATTTTAATTTCCGTGGACCCTGTAATTGAATTCGACAAAGAAGATAGAAAAAAGTAAACTGGGTACGTGAGCCGAAATCGAGATTCAAGCTATCAACACTTGTTTTGTAAGTCAATGAGACCATCCAGTGAATAAATCCGTCTTGCCAATAAGTTTAGATCGGTTTATAAATAACTTAGAACTAGTTGCTGTTAGTTCTCTCCTTTTATCTGAAAGTTTTGAAACTGAAACGATTCAGGGAGCTCCCTGGCCATTCAGACTGGAGTGATTCTATGAATTGATTATCTACTGATTCACAATAGTTCTGCTGTAATTTTGTATTATTTACGAGTACTAGCTTTGAGGCTTCGACACCGCAGGAATTTTGAGGTTCTGTTTAACATTCCTAATGAATATGGCTATCATAAACAGTAAATATTTTTCAAATTACAGACCAGTATCACCAGCAATTGGCAAATTTAAATAAACAATCAAACTCTTCAGTATTGTTGTGTCTAGATTTAACACATTACTTTAGTTTTTACATTTATACTTATCCATACATGCGATTGTGTATATCTGTTACGCTTTCATGGCTACTTAGCTCAAATTGCATGGCGATAGCTGAAGACCCGAGGTTCATTATAAAATATATCAAACCCCAGAGCCTGCAACCTGGTAAGGTTGAAACAAGGTACAGTCAAGAGCTTACTATGAGCCTCATAAGAAGGCTCAAGGTCACCCAAAGGGCGATGGAGCGCGCTATGCTCGGAGTTTCGATGCGTGATCGAATCAGTAATGAGAAGATCCGTAGGAGAACTAAAGTAACCGACATAGCCCGTAGAATCGCCAAACTTAAGTGGCAGTGGGCGGGGCACATAGCTCGTAGAACAGATAGCCGTTGGGGCAGAAAAGTTCTCGAGTGGCGACCACGAACCGGAAAACGTAGTGTTGGCAGGCCCCCCACTCGGTGGACCGACGACCTGGTGAAGGTCGCGGGATGCGCATGGATGCGGGCAGCGCAGGACCGGTCGTTGTGGAAATCCTTGGGGGAAGCCTTTGTCCAGCAGTGGACGTCTTTCGGCTGAGAGATGAAGAAGAGAAGAAGACAGTCACGAGCAGAGATGGGTTTATGCCCGGGAATATTCGGGAAGAAAAGGTTTATGCCCGACGTAAACCCATCTATAGATGCGCTTACGATCGGGAATAAATGGACGGAAAACGTTTCTTCCCGACGTAAACCCATCTCTGTCACGAGCAATAACATACAAACAAAATAACATTTTAAGAGAATGTAACGATGCATATTACTTTTTTGTTCGTGACTGTAATATTGTAATATTTAATTAACTGTAATATTTAATTAACTGTAATATTTTATTAATTAAATATCTATTGTCCAGAACATAATTAGTGCCTGTTCTTGTTTCGCATTACGCTTCCATCAATCATCTTCGGTCAACGTAGCTGAAGACAGATCCTCAATCTCAATTTATTAAGATCTGACTATAGTTCCTGATGGCCACCTGCGACTTGTGTCTATGTTTTACTACTTAAACAAAGGTACGTATAAATATGTATTAAAAAGTGGTAAGTAACGTAGTAGAATTAAGTAATTAAAAAGTGGTAAGGTTATTCCCAAAGTACCTAATGTTATAATAATAAACTAAGAAAATGATATCAGCGCCTCGGTGCTGCGCTCCACGGTAGGAATATTGGAATAATAATAAAATAAAAACAAATAATGTTCGCCAAATTTCATCAAATTCCGCCCATAAGCTGAGGCGTGGTTAAGTTATAAACATTCAAACTTCCAAGTTTCTAATATTACCAAGACAATGATTAGTTTATAAATGAGAAATAGAGAAGGCAAAGAAAAACTACGCCATTGATATAGCCAAGATAGTAATTTAGCGGGTTTCATTCCATAAAATGGCTACGATACTTACAATGAGGTTTACGACTAGAAACAGGCTAATAACTGCAAAAGTTCCATATCTTCCCTGTGAAGGCATAAAAATATTACTGCTACGTATATCAGGAGTTAATGCAAAGTAAGGTCTTATAAATCGTCCACATAGAGTGCATCGAGCATTAAGGTCGGGATCGGGATAGCTCGTAACTCTCGGTCATCTTAAGGCTACCCTCGCAACATAATCCGGGAAGTGCAGTATTGCATCCATATTGATGTCTACTTCTGCTTAAAGTGCATTGGCTTTACTTAAAATATGGTTATGATATCTGGTTACGATGTATGAAGAGACTTTACTAAAGCGCATATTAGCATGTTTGATGATAAAATATGCATTTAATGATATTGTAAGATAATGGTAGGACCTCAGAGTAAGGTAAGACATTCATTGTTCTGAGTGGTAGGACATAGATCAATGCACAGATAAAGCTTAAATCAAGTTGAGTTTATGTGTGAGACAATTCATAGTTACCCAGAGATCCCAATACCTCATATATTTTCTTTCTTTTTTTACATTTATTACCATTAATAGTAGATTATTAACCAAGGGCTGTATGACATCAATTGCATACGAGGTTTTTGGCGCCTGAGCGAAGCGAAGGCGCTAATTAACCCGAGTATGCAATTGATGCTTACGCCCGAGATAAATACTCTGCTTTACATATCGATTGTGAGGTAAGTAAACAACAAGACAGCAGGTTTCAATGAACATTTATTAAGGAGAAAAAAATGTGTATTTAATTAAAATAAATTGTCTAGATTCCGATTCGAGTAATTAATCGATACCGAGAAAAAAATATTAACTTTTTTAAAAATATTCTTCGTGCAGTATGAGTATGATAGTTCTTTTTTTCAAATTCCAAAACCTATGCTGTAATGATAGTCATACACCCCGGCATTCAGGGGTGTAAAGGTGTACTTACAGAGCAAGAGATATGTAAAATCTTTATGTATAGTTTTGTGCAATATTTTTAAGAAAAACGTAGCAGGTAACAGAGTTTAAATATCAATAATTTAATTCGTAGCATTTCTTAGCTACATGGCTACGATAATGTAACGTCGTAGCTGCAGCTACGACGTAGACGTTGGTAAGAATTGCGGTTCTAAATAACGTATTAGTAGCAATAAGCAATGTACAAAAAACAATTGAAATAAGTAGGTAGGTACATAATTAATTTTACTAAAAAAATACCTACTTCTACACATGCAAAATCGTAAAAATAATAAAAATAGACATACATACTATTCCAAAATAAATATACATATCGACAAAGGAAACGTGTTTTTGTCACTTACCGTGACCACTTTTGGTATTCAGAATATTTCCTCCACCGGACCGCTGTTGCTACATAAATCATTCATTCAGTCGTTAGCTTCAACCGTTTGGTCACGAAAGGACATCGTTTCTTTACTTTGTGGTCTGTAGTCACCAGTGACAATTTATTAAGTTATACCTATAATTTTGTTAATTTAGGTTAGTGTTCTTCCGTTACTAGTTAATATTTCCAAAGGTATTAACCGCTACTGTTCACATAGTAGCCATATAAAGCTCCATAGAAAAATAAAGTAAATTAATCAAAGAGAAGGAAAACTCCTTAAAAATTAAAAAAAAACAAAACACAATTTAAGACAAAAGAACATAGGATCATATCAACACCTACACTCAGTTTTGATTTTTAATATTTTAGCCTTGTTTTCAACTTTTTTTATTGCATCTAACCTACAAGATTCATCATAAAAATAAGGAGTCTCTCAATGCACTCAGTCAATCCTTTCCTTTACATCTGAAAGATTTACACACGATTGTCTACCTGAATGTGCTAAAATAGAATATATTGCTACAGCTTAGAGCTTACAATTGCATGTTCCTCTATATTCCTTATTTCACCACCTGATTTGGTACCTTCGAGCACGACTATTTTTGTTTCTCATTCGGTTTTATAGTAAACACGAACGGACTTTGTTGGGTTGTTTACTGGCCGCCGTTCTATTTGCAACAAAGTTTCTACTTTGACAACATTTCACTTGAATTTTTCAAACGTTTTGTTTTAAAGTGGAACAAATGTTAGGAACTTTAATTCTTTAACTTGACTACATTATTTTTATCTACTAGATTAAAAATAAAATATCGAAATGACTGACCTAATCGACTGATCTGACTGACCTATGCACGGACTAATGCTTTTCTTCACGCTCGCGCTAAGCGAATATTGATAGATGGGTCAGAGTATAAAAATAAGATTATAAAGTAGATACTTATTTTAAATTTGATGGAAAGTGAAGCCTAGAGATGTAACGATTAATACAAACTTCTAAAATAGCTCATTTCAGAATCTTATTCATGAAATGTCTATGAATAATTACTCACATTTGTTTTTCCCTCATATTTGATGAAAATTTCATATCTAAGTTTTGTTATGAAAATGAGGACTACACACAGTGAAATGCAAATTAATATTTGAAAACTGGAATATTAAAAATGGCGGAATTATGTTTTTATTGGAGAGTTAAACGCAAAAGCTTGAGTGTGAAACACGTTTTTACGTCATGTCATAAATAGCATAGTATTTTATTTTTATCTGAGTATCTACTGGGAGTTATTATAGTATTAAATCGTAAAACTGTCACAATAGTTGCAAAAATATAAATAAACGGTATATTTTCGTCATGATTTAAATGTTTGGCCACGAAAAGCGCCAGTTAAGTATCGAAATTAAGTATTTAAACTAAACAAGAATGAAGGTAGGTATATATTGTGTCCAAAAAATTATAAATAAATAAACAAGATTGAATAGTCATCGGATCTGAACGTTTCAATAACACTATTTATCATTTTAGGCATCCAAGACATAATGTGAAAATCGTCAAATAACTCTACGTTGGTTAAATATCAGGGGCACGGTAGTGCCCCCGCCAAGTCGAGCGCGAAGCAAACACTGCCGTACCATCCTTTACTGGAACCATTTCGCCGCATTTTCAGGCCCCTATTTGAGAACCTCTGGATAAGACCAGAACGAAGAAGTTTTCGTCATCCAGTAAGCTATAATCACATACTTAAAATCCAAAATTTCAAGTCTGTAGGTCTTTTAGTTCCGAAGTTAAGCGAAAGCAAAGTTTCGCATTTTCGACACTCACTCACTCACTCATGATCATCAAAATAGAACTAGTACTTCCCATAAACTCAGAGAGCTGAAATTTGGTACAGAGTTAGGTTTTAATGGCCACATAAAGGGAAAACTATAAAAACTAGGATAATCGAAGATCTGGAGTACCTGGTGACCCTGATTAGAAAACACAAGAGCCCAACCAAACTATTAGAGATAGACATACCGCCTTTACAAAAAATATTCAACTTGGTGGGCCGCTTCATTTGATGTCAAAAATCGAAGGTCTGAAGTATCTCATGAAGAACCCTCAGCTGGTCTCAGCTGTATTAGAGATTACCATATCTCTATGGCAACGCCGCCTTCTTTTGCTACATAAAAAAATCGACTGTCATTGCAAAAGTCCAGCGTAGAGGGACACATCTTATTTAATCTAGCCTATAGCGCTCGTTACATACTTCGTGCTATAGCGTCCCACTTTTGAGCGAATGTCTCCCCTTTCTGCTTAATCATAATAAAAGAGTAATTACATTTTTATTCGTTTTATTACTACCATAATAATTACATTTTTATTTTTAGTGCTTCTTCATCTAAGTATTAGTTTTAGTGCTTCTCCATCGGATTCTGTCCTGGGCAATGCACTTTGCTTCCGACCAGGAGAGAACGACTGCCTTTCCGCTGCAACGGTACGCCGCCGCCAGGTTTGCTTGGGTCGACCAACTTTTCTCTTGTCCTGTGGTATCCACTCGAGAGCTTGCCTAGTATATGGGTCTCTTCGAAGCGTGTGGCCGATCTATAGCGTTGCACATTTCCCAGAGCTCACGCTTGGAGATGATCTCTGGCCAGAAAATGCCAAGTATTTGCCATACGCGTTACCACTATAATACGTTATAACCGAGTTGTATTTCGATTGTACTTAAAAGACAAATTTTTCGTTGTTGTCTGTTTTCATTTTGCTTTTAAGAGTTGCCCGCTTCTTCAAAAATTACCCTAAGTTCAGTATGAAAAATTGAAAATATTATGCCTCCTAATGCTTGATGACGAAAATAAGGTTATCAACTTGCATGAGGCCCCAATTATGTCGAAAATTGGTAATGATTATGGTGGTTTAAATGACATTGTTACATTTAAATTGTCAAAGTGCTGAGGAATTAATAAAAAATAGTCATTAAGTATATTTTGACCCTTAATTTAGTGTTAAAACCCTCAATTTGATAACACTGATCTAGTGTCAAATAAAAAAATCCCTACATATCAAATTAACAAACGAAATATTATTTACTTTTGTTTGGGGTAAGCCACAAGTTGGAAACCCTGCTCGTGATAGGCCAAGAATGACAGACAATAACCATTTTTTTTTATTTATTTGGTCTCTGGTTTTTAGAACACTGAAAAAATAAGAATTTCATCGAAGTTTTATTTTTCCCATGCAATAATACATTATTGCATGGGAAAAATAAAACTTCGATGAAGTTCTTATTTTTTCCTTGGAATCGAGCAAATTTTCAGTTATTCTTTACAATATTCCATGGAAGTAATAAGTACTTTGTACAACAAAGTACTTACTACTTCCATGCAATATTCTGTGGAATAAATTTCTATAACATAGACATAGGAAAAAAAAATCAATTCAACATTTTTTTGCTAGCTCTATAGTCTAAAATTCTAGTAACCAATCTTCATGGGTATGGTATGGTTCATCTCATAAATGTTGACTTCAAGAGTATAAAAGCTCAAGCTTCAGCGATCACTGAATACAACCGGCGGGCGAAGCCCCATTGCTCCGTTGCGTTGCGTTGCGTCGTTAAATACCGCGCCGATCTTACAGAAATTAAACGGTCTAAACCGTCTAAAAGATTAAATAATGAACGCGAATGGGCAATACGAAAAACTGTTGCTTTTTACAAGAATCAGAACCGGAAAAAAAGAAAACAAAGATTTGTAATAATAATAAAACTACTCCTAAAAGAAAAAACTGTGTCAAATAAGAAAATTTAATAAAATAAATCAATATGTCCACGTTTCTACAAAAAGAAGTGAAATCCCACCAAAAACATTCTGTAAAAAAACTATCCAAGTCTCGATGGAGCTGTTTGTTTATCTCTAAAAAGTAATGAAATCTAGACAAAGTCGTTCCAGTCTAAGGTTCCTTACTGCGATTTCTTTATTATTATATTTAATGTCGTGTGACTTGGCCGTTGAACATTCTTTATACATTAGTGGCTTTATCAAGCCTACAATTGACTGGTTATTAAATCAACGTTTTCCAAGTGGCAATTTTCCATCGTCAATGGGTAGCGGTTCTGGCGACAGATTAGTGCAATGGTGTCATGGAGCACCTGGTTTTTTACCCTTGCGTACCCTTCAACGGCCAAGTCACACAACATTAAATATAATAATAAAGAAATCGCAGTAAGGAACCTTAGACTTGGAACGACTTTGTCTAGATTTCATTACTTTTTAGAGATAAAGAAACAGCTCCATCGAGACTTGGCTAGTTTTTTACAGAATGTTTTTGGTGGGATATAAAATGTCCCCACGGCCTACATAATTTGTTAGGTGAGGTCATACCCTTCTGTATAAATTCACCAACCTGAATTATTTATAGCTACCATATAAATCCATTTCGTCAAATTTCGACGGATTCGCATATCACCGTTTTATTTCATTTGCTAACGAATGGACTTTTATGAGGCATAAACTCGGCATAGTCCGTAATATCGTCTGGTGATAACAAGGTCGTTTCTTAGACGCCAATAAGAAAGATCCTTCTTTGCTCTTGTTGCGTGTATGATGAAGTAACAGAAGCGTAATTTTGTTGATACAGCTGAGGGTCTCTTTAAGCTGGTTCAGCGACAGATCCGTGCTAGGAGCTTTGTCTCGGAAACTTGAGTAACAAATCTTTTATTTCCATTCTGATTTAATGATGTGCACGGTGAACCTGTCACTTGGTAAGCGAGGGGAATTTGTGTCGGTCTTATCACGACTGTTGTGATTTAAATCTTACATTTTAAAAGAAAAATGTACTGTACATTTGTAACTTTTGTAGAAAATAGAGTATCATGATAGTCATGTAAGTATGTATTAAACATGTTGTGTTCATTGAATCTAAGTACATAAATTTAATTACATATTCCTTACCTGCCAGACGTGAATTCAGTACTAAAATATTGCGAGTTAAATTTGAAACAAAAAAGAACACGAATATTAAAATACATATTTTCATCCGATTTACAATCTTTATTAATGATGTACTGGTAAATATTATAAACTGAGATTTTATTGACTCATCACGTCTTTTCTATACAATTCAGTAAAAGCTCTGAACTGAATAATAAAATCTTTCCTTTCATAATGAATGTTCCATATTTCCGCATTTCCTCGACATCAAAAAGAACTAATAAGTGCGGATATGTCACTGTGACAAAGGAATGGATGGAGTTATTACGCCAGCAATTCTTTCAATAGAATTAGTTGATAATATGTTTATTTTGTTTTTCCAATAATAAGGGTTATTTCTCGAAAAAGATCTACCTACCTACCTAACCTACATTCTCTTCGAGGGATAAGTCCGCTTAACTTCTCCTTCGTACCTATGTTATTTTATTTTTCGATAAGTATATTTAAATCTATGCATTTTCGCAATGAAGAATTTGAACTACCAAAAAAATTAAACCCTCATCGTTCTTCAGATGTATAATTTTAAAAAATAAAATAATATATATTAAAAATAAAAATACAGTTTTGAAGTACTCTCATATAGAAATTAGATATGGTTTTTTTTTTTTTTTTTTTTTCATATAACATACTATATCAGTATGTTAAAATTATTACAATCTAGCCAGTTACAGGCTAATAAGTAATTTTGCTTTAACCTAGTTTTATAAATAAATTGAATAAGAATGTGTCCATCGGCACTTTTCTTAATGTCTCTATTAAGGAGAAGTCACTTTGTTGTTGTGTCTTTATTCGCACTTTTATTGCACTATGTTATTCTTAATATTCACTTAATCACTACACTAATTCGAACGGTTTAGTTCTCTTGAGCCGTCGCACTATGTCCGTATTATCGAGGAGTTGGATTGCCTCAATGTTTACATGATGAAGCAGTCTATTCTCATGCGCTTCTGCAATTTTTTGTATGACTTTATCGACGAACTGTATATTCAGGTCCCGGTGCAGGTCGACATTTCTTATATACCAGGGCGCGTTCACAATAGCCCGTAGTACCTTGTTTTGAAATCGTTGGATAATTTCTACATTACTCTTTTTGGTACAGCCCCACAGCTGTATTCCATAAGTCCATACCGGCACAAGGACTTGTCTATATATGAGTAGTTTGTTGTGGACTGATAGCATGGAATTTCTCCCAAGCAACCATTGCATCTTATGAAACTTAAGATCAAGTTCTCCCCTTTTCTTTTTGACGTGGGCTTTCCAGCGAAGCTTCGCGTCTAGAGTCATACCCAAATATTTGGCTGTGTTTTCATGAGGTATTTGCTTCTCATTTATATAAATTGGATGACAACTACCTTGTTTATTTGTAAAGTTCACGTGAATTGACTTTGTTTCGTTGAGTTGTATTCTCCATCGTTTTGTCCAGCTAATAACTTTATTCACAGCTATTTGTACCTTTTCTGCTGCTTCAGCGTGTGTGCTTCCAACGGCCATTATCGCTGTGTCATCAGCAAAGGTAGCTATAGTGTTGTTCTCTGTTTCTGGAATATCACAGGTATAGAGTAGGTACAGGACCGGACCCAATACGCTTCCCTGGGGTACTCCAGCTTTTATTTCCTTGATTTCTAAAAAGCATCTTCTTGCTTTACTCTAAAAACTCTATCTGATATATATGATCTTAATATATCCACAAACTGTTTGGGTAGCATTGTCCTTAGTTTTATGATTAAGCCTTCATGCCACACTTTATCAAAAGCTTGCGCTACGTCAAGAAAAACAGTAGAGCAGACCTTTTTTTCTTCCAGAGATTTTTCAATGATGTTTGTTATCCTATGCACTTGATCTATTGTTGAGTGCTTTTCTCGAAATCCAAACTGATGTCCAGGAATTAGATTTTTGGTTTCTATTATTGGTTTTAGCCTTTTTAGCAAAAGTTTTTCAAACAATTTAGACATGACCGGTAACAATGAGATAGGCCTATATGAAGTAGTCTCGCTTGGTGGTTTACCCGGTTTTGCTATCATAATTACTTCGGCAACTTTCCATAAGTCTGGCACGTACTTAAGTCTTAGAGCAGCATTGATTATATTCGTTAACTTCACTATAGCTTTTTTTGGAAGGTTGTGCAGTATTTCTCCCGATATGAGGTCGAAGCCAGGTGATTTTCTGGGATTAATATGCTGTTTTATTTCACGATGGACTTCTCTCGGAGTCACAAGCTTTATCTCTATATCCTCATTAACGAATAATTCATCCGTAATTGTTGTGTCATTTACTTGACTATCATTTGGTTTAAAAATTTGCTCCAAATGTTCAGCAAATCTTTCAGCTTTTTGTTCATTGCTGATCGCCCACTTTCCAGGTGCAATCTTTATAGGTGGATATTGATTCATGGGCTGTTTAAGGTATTTAGTAGCCTTCCAGAGTGAGTAATCTGTGGTACGGTCACCACTTAACTTTTGTAGTTCATGATTTGTACGCTCATCAACATGATCTTGAATAAGTTTTTTAGTTTTTTGGTGAGATTATTCAATATATTTTTGTCTGCGGGAGATCTAGTTTGATGCCATAATTTCCTCTGCCTCCTTTTTTTGGGTAATAAGTTCTCTTATTTCTATCGGATATAGATTTTTTGATGTTTTATTTTTTATCTTTGGTGAATATTTCCATGCGATCTGTTGAATTAGAGTGATAAACTTCTCTAAGTCACTATTTAATTGTTCTGGTGTCTTTAATGGTACCTTAAGGTTAATATTATCATTTAATTCTAACTTAAAACTTTCCCAGTCAGTGAATTTATTGACTAAGCTTAGTTTAGGTTCCTTATTAATTATCTTTTCCCTTATTTCTAGATAAATAGCAGAGTGATCAGAGTTCATATCGTAGCTCTGCTCAGTACTTATATAGTTAGACGATATGTTTTTATATATAAAAAAGTCTATTAAGTCTGGAATTTTCTTTGGGTCTGTTGGCCAGTATGTGGGAGATCTTGTCGATGCAACGTCACAATTCATTTCGGTGATGGCATTCAAAAGTTCTCTTCCTTTCGTATTAGTGAGTCGAGAGCCCCAATGCATATTTTTAGCATTAAAGTCGCCTCCAAGTATGAAACGTTCGTCAAGGTTTTGTATAATGTTCATATACATTTCTTTGCGTATGGTATGCCTTGGTGGGCAGTATATTGCTGCCACAGTGACTGGACACTTTTTGGTATTTATTCGAACTGCCGTACATTGCACCTCAGGTATTTCGTATTTAATATGTTCTTGATGTTGAATATTATTTTTGACGATGATAGCACTCCCGCCACTTGCTTTGTTTGCTGGATGCAGAGCGTGATATACTGTATAACCTTTGAATTTAATAAACGATTCTCTAGTGAAGTGTGTTTCAGACACAAGACACACATCAATATTTTCAATATCTAGGACTACTTGCAATTCGTTTTTATGCTTAAGTAGTCCATTACAGTTCCAGGCCATTATTTTAAGTTTATTAATCATTTTTTATGTTTCGGCATAGCTATTTTAGCACTATTTTCGATTAGTTTCAGACGCTCATCGAATGAAGTCATCAGCTTAAGGATTTCATCCAATTTATTAGCATTAGGGTCAGCTCCCTCTACGCGTTGATAATTCTCCGAAGCCTTTTTGCAGCAGCCTCTGCGTAAGAAATATTCTTACTTACAACTGCTATAGGTTTATTGTTTATGATTTTATGTTGGTTGCTTGGGATAATTTTTTCTTGACTAACTACATGTTTTTTAGTAGTTTTGTTTCTCAATTTTTGTATTTCTTTAGCTATGGTGCAACCTCTGTAGTTCGCCGGATGAGGTTCACCACAATGCACACATTTTGGTTTCTCTGTTGCTGGTTTCTTACAGTCTTTAGTTAGGTGTCTTCCTGTGCATTTAACACACCTCGGTTCCTTAGCACAGTACATTTGTGTATGCCCGTAAGCCTGACATCTTTTGCACTGTGGAACAAGTTTGGACGATCGTAGAGGTTGAATATCAACGATGCATCCTAAAATTGATTTTATTTTATAAATATTTTCAATTTTTTCCTTATTGTTGAAGGTAAGCATGAACATATTTAATGGTTCCTTACTTTTCCAACTCAGCTTATTTACTGCATCTTCAATTTGCAGTCCCTTGGACTTTAGGTCTTCTATGACTCTCTCTGGCTTGCAGGTGGAGGGCAATTTCTTTGCCATCACTCTTATGGGCCTATCTTGCTTATTTTCATAAGAATGCCAGAGGCAGTTATTGGCTGACAGTAATTTAGTTAGGGTTTTATATGCTTTTTCGTCGCAAGCATTTATTTTGACACTATCACCATTCATCATTTTTACTGAGAAAGTGGCAGATGACTGATCTAGTGACAAGAAGTCATAGAAATTTTGGTAGTTGTCGACTCCATCCACTATGATAGGCGGTGGTGGGGGAACTTTCTTTTCCTTATTTTCTGTAACTGGAGCATCTTTCTCCTGAGGTGAGAGTGAGGGTGATTTGTTCAATTTTCTTTTCTTTCGTGACTTTGTTCTAATCCACTCTGTTTCTCTTGCTAGGTCTTCCTCGTCGGTGACATAGTCGACCTGGGGCGGGGGACCTCTACACTAGTTTGTGAGGCTGTAGTTTTCGACTCAACAGCGCACTGAAGCTGCTGTCGAAGGATTGATATTTGACTTTTTAGGTCTTCAATAAGGCTCTGCTGTTTAAGCCGCTCTTCTCTCTCTTCTTTATAGCGGTCAAGAAGATACCGTTCTGTTTCAGTTTTTATTTGTATCTTTGTTGGCGTATTCATTGTCAGGACAAATGAGAGAACGTCGCCTTAACAATATTAGTAATGATAGGTAAACATACCGAGTGCAGTGACGATCTAGGTCATTGCTGGTGGCCGCTCATGACGCGACGTCGTCGATGTTATGATGCGTTAGCACTTTACACGGCACGCGCGGTCATAAGTGACACAACTGATCCAAGCGAATAATGAACTATCACTATTGAGATTTATTATTTATTAGATATGGTGAAAAAATTTAATGGCATGGAATTTTTTCACCATAGGTATGTAATTTCTATATGAGAGTACTTTAGTACTAATATTGCATCTGAGATGCTCAAAAATCCAAAATAAATACAGTTTTGAAGTTCAATAAAACAGCATAAATAAAATATTTACTTATCGGTATGGTTGCCAATATTGCGAAGACGTGCGAGCATTTGGAAGCGTCAAATAATGGCGCAAATGAGGATAGAACATTTCTAGAGGATAATAATTTTTCTTTTTTGTTTTTAAATTTTGTACAAAGTTATTTTTGTTTCTTCTTTGACTATTTCGGTGGCATAACTACTCATAGTAGGTACTTCTTCATAGATTCTTAATTTAATTCAGATAATGTAATTATATATTGAATATTTCAAGATAAATATTATGTGTGTCTTATGTTTACTGGATTAACAAAACACTATTTTTTATTTTTTTCTCTTACATTACAGACTTACATACATTATAGACTTGTATTATTGACTTGCATATGAATGACTATCGTGATTAAAAAATAAAGGCTATAAGAAAATGTCTAAATCAATTTAGAGCGAATTAGACGGGTTCCGTAAATGACTTGTAAATATTTTTCGATAGACGCAAATTACCAACATTTTTAATAATGTAGTCTAATCATCTGATTATCAAGACATGGCACCAAAGGCTCACATTCACTAAATAAAACAAAATATACTTATTAAGATAAGGTCTATACGACTGTAGTTACTCCTGTGTAAGAAGTCAATTCTTATACAAAAATTCCCTTTGTGAGCTTAAATATAGCCGCTTATTTTCTACAGTAACATTGCTTGTTATCGCTTGAGCGCACTGTAATCATTATTGTTTCTTTTATATTCAGTGTAGTGAAAAATCTCGATTCATTTCGAATGAGGTTTTTGACGTAAAAGATTCATATTTGCTTTTGACCGTAGCTTTGCCTGTGGGAATTAAAAGAAATTCATTTTATGAGATGCTTAAGAAGTGAAAAGTGAAATGTGACACATGTGAGTGCGTGTGACATCTATCGATGTACTTAAATATAAAATCGTGAGTTCACTGTATGATGACGTTGAGTTTTAAAGGACTGTGGGAGATCAGAGTATAAATCTGGCATAAGATGATTTCAAGTGACTATTCAAATTGTGAATTCATCAAACCACCAAAATAAATGCAATACACAGCAAGCTCACCACACAGGGGTCAAACGAACACTCCCTAAACTTATCAAAGATTTAGCTCAACTAAAGTCAAAAGTAATTGAGGAACCACAAAAAGTTAAATTGCTCAAGTTTTAATTTAGGAACTCTGTAACTCCATTTCGTGGGTTTTCTTGTTATGATATTCATAAAAAGTGAATCGTCATTCTTGTCTTTAAACTCGTTTCCTTGGTAGATAAATTAGTTTGGACTTACGTGGTCCAGTGACGCGATGAAAATGCTATCAGAGGGTGTGAAATTAGATTTTTGTTATTTGGATAATTTATCAATGATGTTAATGAATGTGTTACAAAATTATCTTAACTGATATTATAAATGCGAAAGTGAGTTTGTTTGTTACCTCTTCACGCTTTATCTACTGAAACAATCGTCCTGAAATTTCGCATACACATTGTTAGAAGTACTGAGAAAGACAGGATACTATTCATCCTGTAAAAGCACTGTTCCTGTGGGAGATCCACGCGGGCGAAGCCGTGCGTAGGGGCGTATCCACGCGGGGATATAAAAAAGTATTCGACTATTCATCATGATTGTGAACTAGATCTGCGCTTCATAACTGGATCAGAGTTAACTAAGTCAGCTCAGCTCTCGTGAGATTTTTTAGATAAAATAAATAAAGACCATATTATAAGTTTTAATTTACCCATGTATTAAATTTCTTGAGATCTGTCTAGTAATTTTAGCGAGAATGAATAACAAACTTCCAAACCAAATATCTTGGGTCGGAACATTTTGGTGATTTATTAAGTCTAAGCATCCTTTGACTACTCAAATACCCATCACAATTTACTTGTTTACTACAAACATAACATGTTTTATTATATTATTATTATTTTTTTCTTATATTTTATTTTATTTTTGACTGTACACAATCTAGTGTATGTATAAAGTTAATGAATAGCCCCTCTGGCATGCTAGGCGACCAAGACTGTTTCATGAGTTTCTTTCGGCATTTCTTCTCAAAAGTGGTCGTTCCGAAATGCTAGTAGTTTGTAGCTTTGAGACATAATATATTATGATTAAATAATTAGTTATCGACGTGAAAAAGAGCCTTCTTTGAAGGCCAAGTTTCAATAAAAAAAATTTACTTTGACTACTACTACTACTGGTACTAACTATCTGGTCCAACCTTTTAATATGAATGATGTTCAATGAAGTAAAATTAAACGAAGGTGACTTCAGACAATCTGTGAATTCCGTGACGAAATTATCACAAGCCGATAAAACTGCCATTATTTATGGTCCTACAATGATTCGGGAAAAAGAGGAAAATTGGCATAAGAACGTCTAATAATATGCAGGAAACTCCATTATATTATATTCAAACCGTATTACATAGACGATAAGAGTTATGAAATGATTCTGTTTTAGGCGTGATGTTACAAGGCGGGAGTTATAACGGGCTATGATCAATCTTATACAAATTAATGTTGCCTATTACCACGTGTTGATTCTTTTGTATCGGAACTTTGTATGTAACACATGTTTTGCTTCTCGGCAATATTAGAATGAATATAGGTAAAAATACGGATCAGGTATGGAATTTTTAAATGTCAGGTATTATTACAAATGTTTCATATATAGATTTTTAATACAAAAAAAAAATCAAGAACAATACGGATAAACTTTTCTAAATAAGTACCTCTCTTTTAAATAATTATGCCTATTACAATCCTAATTTATTTTATGTCATAATATAATTACAAAATTGAATATTTTTACGCACACCTAAGTAGATAGGTAGGTACCTACTACCTATTTACTTTGTGTAGGATATAGATTTAGAATATGTTATTTATATGTGATCAAAGGCGTAGGATAATATTGAACATAATGTAACTCCAATATAAGTGGGGAACTGATTATGTTAGGGTTACAGAAAAGCTCATAATAAATGTAGAGTAATATCCCAAAAGAGTATGGCAAAGTTCAAGTAGTTTTAAAATAATCCTAAATACGATAATATTCAAATATAGATTAAAATATCCAAACGCAAACTGTAAATTTAATTGTAATTTTGCTCATATCATATCTTCTCAAATTAAGACAGAACCTCCCCGGAATATAATTACGCTGATAAACTTCTCATACTTCGGTAATATTATTACGTGCTTGTCTTAATTATTAAGTATATGAAAACAATAAGCCCGTACTGCGAATGACGGGGAATAAATTAAGTGGCTTTTAAATTGAGTCGCCTTAACTTTTATCCGCTGACGGAATAAACCCGCGCGCCGCGTCAGGGGTATTAGTTTTAGTTCGTTAAACTGCACTGAGTATAATATTTTGTATACAAAACATACTTTTATAGTGTGTATTTAGAATACCTGCAGGCCTACTATGAACTCTTATTGCGATCCAGTTTAGGACCTAAATTGAACTGGAGCCCTATTTTTGAAAGCGTGACATATCAACGAAAACTAATAGACTATTATGTCGCGCATAATATGAGCGGAAATTGTGTCTCGCATTATTTTCATATCACTTCCAACAAAATTGTGAGAGTAATTTAAAAAATATACAGAATAATTGATCGAATGATTTTTCCAGAGACATTAATTATTCTGTATATTTTTGAAATAACTCGTCTAACAATTTTGTTAGAAGTGATACCTATGAAAATAATGCGAAATACAATTTCTAGTTTTAACCGTAATAATTTATTAGTTTAATTTTATTCATATTAGTTTTCGTTAGTATGTTACGCTTTCAAAAATATAGCCCCAGTTCAATTTAGGTCCTAAACTGAATCGCAATAAGAGTTCATGGTAGGCCTGCTGATGTTGGTATTAAGGTGGATCGATATTATTGCAATTCACTCCTTCTTTTAAGCTGTGGATGGTATGTCCTCCCTGAAAAAATACTTAGGCAGGTATACACAAAACAGTGACTAGGTACGTAACTTTTTGCAATATGTACCTAACCAAACCCAGTTGGCTAATAACAGTTAACTTTTTGTTAAAAATAAGGATACAACATAAGTACATAACAATTACATAGCAATATATTAGGTAAAACTTACAAATAAAATATCTCCTCGAACGCGCCGCATCGAGGCAGTGTGCCCAGAATACTCGGCGCATTACCCCACTGGACTGCGAGGCTTATGCGCTGAGCAAAAAACGCGCCAGCTCTTGGGTCTCGATTAGACGCGAAAAAATCTCTGCGAAAAAATCAAGTTAACTTGATTGGTATTTTGTCAAACTTTGGCAGTTCCTGAAATAGCCAAACTAGTTAGGTTATCCTTTTTTTTAGTGTACCTAGTAAAGTCCTTATTTTTTCACCCGTCTTCATCTTAGCCATATTTTAATAATGACCATTCATTATTTAATGAATTTGTGGTTATCTCACAATTTTTTTTTCTATTCCAATTCACTTCATAAATAATTAGAAGAGATATATTTTTACTTTAGATTTTATCTTTTAGTTTTAAAGTTTACTCAGAAAATTTCATGAGTAATCCGCGTTGGATACCGCTTGTGATAGTTCCGAAGGATAGTTGGCGAAAGATTAAATATACATACAATAAAATTAAAATAATTTTATTGTATTGTATAGTATTTATTCCATACTATTGACTTAGAAGATTAGTACGTTTCAAGACTGTATTTAAAATGTCCAAGCTTATATACTTACTATTTAGCGTTTGCCTGCAGCATCGTTAGCGTGAATGTATTTTTTCACAATTTCCACCCTTTTAGGAATGAAGTTTTCAAAGATCATTTCTTACTGGTCACTTACCTTTCGACTATATAAATAATCCATCTGCAAAGTTTCAAGTTTCTTCATTCCGCTGTTTTTGCTTCGCGTATTTATGTCAGTCAATCAATGTCCTATTTTATTTATATTATATGATACTTTATCTTACTTCAATCTGGGTTATAATCATATTTTATTCAAATAAGTTGTTCACATTTTATCCTTACTACATTAGAAGCAGACGTCAGATGTCCGTTCAATTTCTATAAAGTCATTCATTCGTGATCCGCTTACCCATCTCCATATATCTCGCATGAAAAGTTGAAATACTTTGCAAAAAGAAGTGCTAACTTGAAATATTATGTGGAATAACTGCGAACTGGATTCGCTGAGGTCCGAGTATTAAAGTGGATTACATTTCTTCAGTTGGATATCAAAGATGCAGTTTTCTTACAGTGATTCAAGTTAAATTACAAGATTATGATTCTTCTGTTTATGTTAGAGTTGATGAGACTCAAAACGCAAATCTTGAGTATGGATATTGGAAATGTGTGGCACAAAATGAAAACTATATATAAATAATTTACTGAATCATTCACTACTATTAAATAAATTTATGTAATGTGCTAACCTAGCCAAGCACTTTTTTTTTGTTTTTTCTAAGATGGGTTTGCTCTTGACCACAATCGTGCCCGAGGACAGAAATGAGGTCTACGTTGTAGCGAGCTTACTCAGAAGCAGCCTATTCACTCTGGGTTTGAAGAGAGTCAGGTTGCTCGGGAACACAGACGCACGCAGGGAGTTCCAATGTTTCGCTGTGCGCATTAGGAATGATGATGAAAAGCGCTTGGTGCGTGCGGGGGGAATATAAACCAGGAAGGGATGATAGCCCGCAGTGCGTCTGGTTGTCCGATTGAAGAAAGGGGCAGGCGGTATGAGTTCATGCAGCTCATAAGCACACTCCCCGAAGTACACTCGGTAGAAAACCGACAAACAAGCAACTTTTCGAGGATGAGATAGGTTGTGGAGTTTAGCAATCGTTAGTTTTTCATCGCCGATTATCCTCTTGGCTCTGCGTTCCACCGAATCCAAAGTGGCCATTTGGAAAAATAATGAATCAGGAATATAGACTGAAATATCAATAACTATTATTGTTCGGTCTCACTGTACATAATTTTTGCTTACGCGGCGATCGTCATGTTCTTACCATAAGAGTGCATTCGAACCTACTACAGAAAGGAGTAGCCAACGACAAGTGTAACTTTAACTAAACAATATACGAACTGTGACTATTTGGTGATTTTTCTCTTCTGCACTCCACAACAACTCACTGCCACACCATACAATTATCTGTACATATAATCTATACATATAATAAAACAGTAAAAATATTTTGTCTGTACATTTGTATTTTTGACTAAAATGGATAGAGAGACACTTAAAAAGAACAATAGAAAGCAAAAAAATTTTTTTGGAATTTCTTGTCTGTGTCTGTATGTCTGTCTGTATGTATGTACGCGTTTCACGCAAAAACTACTAGACGGATTTGAATGAAACTTTTTTGTTATATAGCTATTAAGCCTGGGCAACATATAGGCTATAATTCATTTTGAAAACTGGAACACCTGATGAAGAACCATAACAGAACAGCTAAACTATAAGAAATATGGAAATGGTGCCTTAACAAAAGTCGTTCAACCTGATGAGCATTTTCTGCTGACGTATAAAAATTGAAGATCTGGAACATCTGATGAAAAGCTCCAAGAGACCAGCTACACTATAACATACTAGCTTTTGCCCGCGGCTTCGCCCGCGTGAATTTCCCACGGGAACAGTGCTTTTTCCCGGGATAAAAAGTAGCCTATGTGCTATTCCAGGTCATTATCTACCTCTGTACCAAATTTCATCGAAATCCGTCCAGTAGATTTTGCGTGATTGAGTAACAAACATCCTCACAAACTCACAAATTCACAAACTCACATCCAAACATTCGCATTTATAATACTAGCTTTTGCCCGCGGCTTCGCCCGCGTGAATTTCCCACGGGAACAGTGCTTTTTCCCGGGATAAAAAGTAGCCTATGTGCTATTCCAGGTCATTATCTACCTCTGTACCAAATTTCATCGAAATCCGTCCAGTAGATTTTGCGTGATTGAGTAACAAACATCCTCACAAACTCACAAACTCACAAATTCACAAACTCACAAACTCACATCCAAACATTCGCATTTATAATATTAGTATGGATTAGTATGGATATGGAAATGGCGCCTTAGCAAAAACCGTTCGACCTCATGAGCATTTTCAACTGACGTATAAAAATTTAAGATCTGGAACATCTGATGAATAACTTCAAGAGATCAGCTACACTATAACATATACGGAAATTGCGCCTTAGCAAAACTTGGTTAATCTGATGAGCATTTTCTATAGACGTATAAAAATCGAAGATTGGACCACAGGAAACAGTTTGGAACACAAAAAGACTTTTCATCTAAGCCAAAGTCACGCGGGCGAAGCCGCGGGCAACAGCTAGTTATACTGATAAAAGCTCTACCTAAACGCATTATGCTCACTAATTAACCTAAATAATATGAACACATTAAATTAATCACAAATTTGGAACATTTATATAATAGTTTAAGTACTAATTTGAATTTACGAAATTATTTTATGTAGGTTTCCTTTATGTAAATAGTTTGATACTTTTCTCTAAAATAGCCTTATGTTTTGATTTCTGTATAAGGGTAAAAAATATATAAATGACAAGATGGGAATTGCGAATATGTAGGTACATATTCGCAATTCCCGTCTTGTCGTTTATAATTTTGCTAATAAGGGTTTCTTAGTCAAACAGAAGTCATGCACAATCAGCAGAAAAACGCGAATATAATTTGTCATGTCGACAAAAGCATTTCAGTATTAATACAGGAATTGGCAAAAGACGAACAAAACATAAAAATAAGTACATTAAAGGAGTAATTGACAGTATTTGGAGACAGAACGAACAATCATTAAGAACACACGATAGCTGATCTCAAACTTTAGTATTCAGGGGTTATTCTTGCTGAGAAACGAATATCTAATTTCTCGAGTAAGGAATCAACGTTGGCGTACTAGATATGAATATTAAACATCGAACATCTTCCATTGCAGACGGAGCGAAAATCCTGGTTATAAAATAACCAGAGAGAAGATAGAAAACGAACATCTGTTTTTAACATGGAAGTTTGTGCTTACGTGGACCCGTAAGAATACCTATATTACTTCAGTGATTTTATTATTTTTTCAAGTTACGTTATTTTTTTTTATAAATAATGAAATAACGATTTTCTTTAAAAACAGAAAACATATGAAAATTATTGATGGAGATTTTATGATTTGTAAATAAAATTATTTTCTTAAGACGAAGAAGTAACGTCACAAAATGTCCTATTCGCAAAATGTCCTCCGGCGCAAAATGGCCCTTTCGCAAAATGTCAACCAGGGGACATTTTGCGAAAGGGACATTTTGCGACGTAACGATTTTAGTTAATATTACGACGTTGAGTGGTCGTATAAGTTGAGAGATCTGGATTCGACCGACTACAAATTTGTAGTATTTTTAATGTGTGTTCAAGAAACGGAAATCGTACGGTTCACTTGCATTTTGTGTCATTAATATGATTTCCAGTTTACATTGAAATAGCATATTTTCAGCAGGAGCACATGGTGACTGGGTATTAAAATATAATATGCATAGGTAGGTATACGATGATCTTCACTTCGACTTCATATGAATTATCATTACTTACTTCGATAGCTCGACGACCCAAAGAGGATCTTGGCCTCCCTCCGATACTAGAAGCCATTTCATTCCTGATAGCCTAACATTTTCCTAGATAATCATCCTCGTACACAAAAATATTCGGTTCGGATCGAATCGGATCGTTTCTGATTAGCGATTATTTATTTATTTATTTACCAGCTTTACTAGCTTTTGCCAGCGGCTTGGCCCGCGTGAATTTCCCACGGGTACTGTGCTTTTTCCCGGGATGAAAGTTACCCTATGTCCTTTTCCGTAACAAATAAACAAACAAACAAACTCACTTTCGCATTTATAATATTAGTTAGGATTTATTTTTATGTTTTCGGAAAACTTACAGCTAATTTACAAGTATAGAACTTACTGCATAAGAAAAAAAAAAGGCCAATTACAATTTAATTAGGTAATAGATATGATAGACATACAAAAATAGAAAAATAATCTCCTTGCAATACTTGTTATTAGACCCAATATCTTAAAGAAAAAACATGAGAGTAGACAAGCCACGTGTATCTACAAGACAAAAGTTTGAATCTTAACTAAGTTTTCTTGCTTCCATTCGTACTTAAACAGTGTTAAGTGTTGCAACTGTTTATTCAGCGGTTTTCCACAAAGCCAACGATAGTTCCACAATAGAAACTGGGAAATTGAATGTTGCCAACAAAGCTACAAGATGCGACCACTTCTATTCTATTAACTCTTACAAGCTTATTGTTTAAGTTTTCGTAATTTATTTTTTCAGGATTAATAAAAGTATAAGGTAATCTATCATAACAAGAAAATGGCGTGTATTTACTCTATACCTATTATTAATGCATGCAGTAAAGTGAAATTTAGTGAACCTACTGATTTGTTGTTACTTAGGTAATAGCAAATACTACCTATAGTTAGATTATTACGTGAAATAAGGTCCCACCCGGAAGAAAGCATGAACTTGTGGAAACACGTCGAGAAATGAATGTTTCCCCCCTTTTATGTCCCAGATCGTGGTTTTTCTCATTTTTTATGAAAACGGTTAAAGTTACGCAAAAACTGTCAAAGACCAATATGTTCTTCGTTAAATTCTCTATAATATTGCCATTGAATGTATTTTGAGAGGACTTATAGTTTACAAAATGTATGGGTTATAGGACAAGGAGCCGTAATACTATAATAATATAAACTCTAGTTTTAGTTTTTGGGATTTCAATAATAGATGGTTTTGATGCTGCTATTTTAAGTGCACAGATCTAGTTAATAGTGTATAAAACCATTACTATTGATATACCAGACACAATTATAACCCAGGTTGCTTGCTCATCTTTTCTGATCATTACAAATATATTTTAATAAATATTTGACAAGTTCTGTAAATCGTACAAGAGATATGGTATCAGTTATCCCACTTTACATACTTTTTCTACATAACAGCTGGTCCACGCTGGAGCTGCAATAAATGTTTTTCAAGCGGAATTGATTATGGCGGACGGCCAGCGCGCACTGCCGGATTCGTGCCCAGATTTAGCATTCAGTACGCTTTCAACGTAAATACGCTGCCTAGTATTTGTACGAATTTAACATGCTAGATATATTTTGCTTGTAAGTATGAAAGATGTTATATTAATTGTTGTAAGTTTTTGTCAAAAATAATCTTATCTTATAATGGTATCTTTGGGAAAGAACATGCAAAGAATATTATGTTGTAAGTTTTGTAACTACTTACTTTCTACTTACTATCCGGGCTCAGTGATCCAAAGTGAGTCTTGGCCTCCAACTCAATAGCACGCCAGCTTCTCCGGTCCCGCGTAAGTTCCCGCCAGTCGTCGTCGCCAACTTGCAGCTCGCGTAGGTCAGCCTCCACCATATCACTCCAGCAGCCCACCTGGGGCGGCCCACCGGCCTACGACTGACTGGCCGGACCAGATAGGCTCTCTTCACGGCTCGATCATCCTCCATTCTCACAACATGGCCGAGCCAGCGAAGACGCTGTGCCTTGGTCGCGCCCATTACGTTAGGCTCGCCGATGAGATTTTCTACCTCGGCATTTGGTCTGGATTCTCCATTTGCCGTCAGTCGCTATCACAGGTCCCACGTTCTTGCGAAATATCTTCCTTTCTGTTACGAGATTATTTGTAGTGTATTTGTGTATTTGAGTATTGTAACTAAGTGATAGTTTTTTATACAAAACTTAACTTTTCTAGAAGACATTGTATCTTTAAAAAGTAGGTATTTTGGTTCGTAAACTCGCAAATTTTTTCGCAATATTTGATGAAATTGTTATTTGGGAAGAGTTTCTATTAGGTAGAGAAATTGTTTTCTGGAAAATAATTTCAATCCTTATTTTTAAGTGACTAACCCTATCCAAAAAAATGAGGAATATTAATACAATATTATTTATTATTCAACCTTTATTGTACAAGTACAAACACAATGTATACACAATAGGTGGACTTAATGCAGAAGCATTATCTAACAGTCGACCTTTGGGGTAAACAGAGAACTTAAGTGGGTCTAATAAAGGGATTGTTATTATTGATATTATTACTGATTATTCATAAAGTATCTACGTATTTTTAACCGACTTCCCAAAAAAGGAGGAGGTTATATGTTTCGATGTAAGTATGTATGTTTTTTTTATGTATGTTCGCCGATTTCTCCTCCAATTGTGGACTGATTGCCAAAATTGTTTTTATTCGAAAGGGTGTACTTATTCCCAAGTTGGTCCCATTTTAGCCACGTCAGAATCTGTTTGGTAATTATAAAGATACCTAACAAAATATAAAAATATCAACATTGCATTATAGAGCAAAAGCCCGCAATAACATGCCCTTCCTTATTTTATTAAAAACTCAAGATTTTCTGAGTATGTCCCCAACATAGAAATAGCGAGTAGCGACTACAAAAGTTGGATCATGATTACTCAGGCAGATAATTTGTAGCAATAACATATAAAGCTCAATTTAATTGTAGCAATAACATATAAAGTGGTAGCTCTATTTTGTCAAGTAAGGTTTTTATTCCGAATAATATTACAAATCACGCCATCCATTACCATGCAATTGGTGCAGATATAAACCCCTGCTAGACATTGTAACTTTACTAAATTATAGTTATATTTGGTTTATTACAAAATCTGAATTTAATGTTACTTTGGGAGGCCCCAAGGTACTTTTTATACCAATAAAAATTATCCTTGCTAGCCATATTACCTGTATAAGCAACTAAGATCCCAACTTCATACCTGTATTTATACCAATATTTTTTCCCGTATATACCACGCAGAGAAACATTCAGCATTTTTAAAATAAGGAAGGTTTGGTCGTCGCGGGCTCTTGGTATATTTATGTGCCAAGAATAATAGACAATTTGACATTTCAAATCAAACTGACATAAAAAGTTTCGAGTTCTTAATTCTTTATTTTCGGCCAGAAGAAAAGTTTAAGTTTTTATTAAAGAAAATAGGTGTAGAAGCACTGAAAATGATAAAATAAAACTTTTTTCCAAAAAAAATGAACCGACTTCCATCATAAAACTTAAAATCATGAAATAACAATCAAGAAAAATATAGTAGCATGCTACCTACTGGATGAGGTGAAGTCGGTGCCGAAAAACTTAAATAATCTAAATTAACATTAGAATCATGTATATATACACATATATAAAATGCCTAGCTAAACAATAACATAACACCCTTACTTACTGCACTTGGCACCGACTTCACCTCATTCAGTAGGTAGCATGCTAATACATTTTTCTTTATTGTTATTTCATGATTTTAAGTTTTATGATGGAAGTCGGTTCATTTTTTTGGAAAAAAGTTTTATTATAAAACGAGTACCTATTTAATACTCTTTGTACCTGCGGATAGAGATACGAAAATCTAATAAGTTTTATGGCTCTCCTTGAATAAACAAAGCGTAGAGTGCAAGTGAAGCCTGGGCGTTGATGTAAAGGAACAAAAGCCTTCTTTATTGTTGGCTCACAATGCATAGCGCTGAAACCTCCTTTCATGTCAAACGCTGTAAAAAAACGGTAGCGCAGGCATCCGGTTTTATTGGAAGTACCTACTGTTTTGGAAGCGATAAAAATATTGCTCGATTTTACTTGGCCTTTAACATTTTCGCAGACGGATAACGGATATGGCTGTTTAAACCAATTTCTTTTATGTCTTATTTAGCTAAAGAGTACGCGACAGTTAACAGATCTATTTTTATTGAAATACTAGTCTACCTAGGTATTTAAAATCGCAAATCACTACCAATATTATAAATGCGCAAATGAGTTTTATTAACCGACTTCCCAAAAAAAGGGGGGGGGGGGGTTCATGGGGAGGAGGTTTATGTTTCGATGTATGTATGTTTTTTTTTTGTAAATTGTATTGGCACGTACTTATGTTTTTGAAGTTAAGGAGAAAGTTATATACATACCTACAGGGTGTTTTTTAAATCATTGGCATCCTTTCTACTGGTGAAAGTACTCAAGAACATGAGCAACTTTTTGTATGGGACCGACTCAATCCGATGGAAAAAAATCTGCTGTTCCATACTATTTTCCAATACCTACTCACCCGAAATGTATGGAACAGCTTTTTTTTTCCATCGGATTGAGTCGGTCCCATACAAAAAGTTGCTCATGTTTATGAGTACTTTCACCAGTAGAAAGGATGCCAATGATTTAAAAAACATCCTGTATATTATGGATAAATTCCGGATAATTAAAGGAATAGCAACTAAAACACAGTGTAAACTTTGTTTATTCAAAATGGAATAATTTATTTCTTATCACATTTTTTTTATATGCCAAATCATGGACTATGCTATTCTTCACAATGCAGTTCTTATAAATTAAACAATTTATCATAAATTTGCATATCTGCGTAGAAAAGACAAATAAATTAAATAGTTTTGAACTCCGTTCGCAAATTTTCTCTTATTTGACCTAGGACCATTTGGAACTGCGTAGAGACCCTATAATTCGCTTGGTACTTCTCACAGTGATCCAGAAATAAAGGTTTTAAGTACTTTAGTATGCAATGGTCAAGTGTTGGGAACATGTGGTGCAATGTATGGTCTCCAAATAAAGTCATGACCGCAAAAGTGTTGCCATTTACATCCTTGCGATCGAGAAGGGCTTCTACTTGATGTAAGCCCCAATCAGGCGTCTCTGATCTGTAAAAATAAAATCTAAATTTATATTAGGCACTATATTACGAGAAACTGGCGAGAGCTGGTGCAAGACCGCAAAAAATGGCGTCATCTCGTGTCGGAGGCCAAGATCCACTTCGGGTCGCTGCGCCGCAGTAGTAAGTAAGTAGTACAATATTACGTATTGACAACCACGTAACCGGCAAGCATGCATGAAGAGAGTAATGAGTGTAGAGGAAGACAGAGAGATTGTTGCTGGTGGAAATCGTTTCTGCTTACCCACGAAAAATAGGAAAGAGGCTTGATAATATGTATGTATATAAAAAATAAATAATTAAACTTAAAATTGTACTCTAGCTCGTGGATGTAATAGCGAGCTTAGCACATAAATATTGAAAATAAAACTAACTTCGGTTGGTCACCATCTTTAATCGCATCTGGGTGATGGTGGGCAGCGTTTACACCGATCAAGTAAAAAATCAGACTTCCAGTGCAGTTGATATACAGCCAGGTATAAATGACGTATGGGATAGAAGATCCGCTGGCCAGCCACATCCACACTGGCAATACGAAACCAATGGCGTCATGCCAACGGTAATGTTGTTTGAAAAATCCTTGGCGAAAGAATATGGATAGAAATCTGAAAAGAGAGGTTTTTTTACATAGCCCAAAAAAGTTGCGTTATTAAATTAAAATCGATGAAACTGATAGGTTTAACAAAGCATGTATATACTGTATATAATTTATTTAGATGTATTTGTGTAGCTATAGGTACTATAAAAATAACATGTACCACGAAATGATTTATTTTCATCGTTTGCCATAAATTAAAAAAAATAACTTGACTATGATTTTTGTTCAAATCTATATCGACAAAAAAAGGAAACCCATTTGTCTTTACACAAATCTGTTCACTGTAAAATAAGTTGACATTTTACCTCTATATTTTCTTTAAGATATATTAGAGAAATGGGGGACCTCCGTGAAACCTTATTAAGTGGGCCAGAAACGAGTGACAAGGGTACGGGACTCAAAAAAGAGCTCGATTTTTGTGATTTCAATTTGTCTCCAATCTAGTTACTATACCTGGATAGACAAAGTACATAGATTTAGTTGATTCGTCATTTTAAAAAAGCAGGTATTGCCATGATCAAGAATTCATTAAACTTTCCTTGGTGGGTTAAATTTTGCAAGGTAATCACATTTTTACACTATACCTCTACTTTATGATTTCATATACAAATTTTACTTTTATAACTATGCCCAAATTTACACAGATTATAGGGAGAATGACAAGCTACATATAACAATAAGTTCTTTTTCGTAATATCAACATTCTGTAGCCTTGATATTAACGAAGTTATCGTTAGGATTCTGTTCCCGCCTCGTAATTGAAATGTATTCAAAGGATTTTTATTCCGCCGATCTTTGCTGTAATAAATTTAAATTGAATTACAATTTACCTCTTAGTGAAGCTCAGAAGAAATATAAATGGGAACAGAAATAATTCCGTTATGAAACCCAATCTCGCATGGAGTGGTTTGTTTTTTCTAGGATTGAAGAAAAGGATAGGTTCCAGAGAACTAATTTCCAAATCCATCAGTGTGTTTGTGTAAAGATGGTGTGATATTACATGAGACACGCGAAAATCTCTGAAAAAAATTAAAATACAAATTGTTAATTTATTGTTAATTCAGTGACCTGGCAACAGGAAACAATTATTATTATATTATAGGCACTAAATTCATAATAAAAAAATATTTGTTTATTTTTTCTAATAATACATTAATGTTACGTCTAGGAAGAGGTAGGTAGGCATAAAGAAGAATATATTAACTCGGGATATGGATTGACGGCTATTTATAAATTAATTTATTTATTTTAATAACAATGATAAAATAGATAAAGGCATTCAAAGGCCAAGCAAAGATACAACCGCCATGGCATACATTATCTGAATACACGTGATTGCTAAATGGACAAAGTTTTCCATTGAAAATAACTTTTTTATAATTTTGTATATAGAGATAATCAAAAGGATTTACCAGTCGTGGAAGTACAAAAATAAAATAAAAATAAATAATAAATATTTTAATACAGTCTAAAAAGTAATTGTAGTAAAAATACCTAAATCCATTAAATTTTTCATATAATTATGTCATGTGTATGTAAATAATATATGTCTACATAGTCATGCCTTTTAAATACAAGCCTTTAAAATGTAATACAATTTTAAAACTTTAAAACTTAAGCCCATTAAAAAAAAAAAAAAAAAACTTAATATATACCATCGCTAATTTGAATAATTTCAGAATATATTTGTTCGTTCTTCATATATTTTCGAATCTTCATAATCTTGATACTCGACAAAGGTATTGAACTCACCTGTAAGACCACATACTCATATTAAACAAATACATCCTCCAATTGGTCTTTCTATGAATGTAGTTATGACAAGCCACAGTCAGAAGAGCAAGACTTACAGATGCGAATAGGTACCAAAAATTTGCTAAAACGTAGTTGTCTGTCCAACATGCAAACGCAGAACTGGTCAAAAGAGATATGAAAAGTCCATCAGTTATATTATTAGCAGTTCTGGATGCATCTTTTGGTATTTTCTTTAACTCTTCATATGCCGCTCTTTTGAGTGTTTTGTAGAAACCGTCTTCTTTGAAGGTGAATGGCGAGTTCCGAGGGGCGCAGGCGTCTCGGATATAATATTTATTCAGAAGTTTCTCTGTAGCAGGATTAATGTGATGAGCTTCGAACGCCTCAGTGATATCTGTACCCTAAAATTGGAAACGTTTCGTTGAGGAAGTATTCATGACAAATCCAAATAATGAAAAAATTTTGCAACTTGCTCAAAGAACAGAAGTATACAAGGTGATAATAGTTATTATAATATAGTCATTATAATAGTCATTATCACCTTGTATACTTCTGTTCTGTGTTCTTCTGTAAAAATCTTGGTATAAACTGTATGTTTTAGACAAATTTATAATGATGTGAAAAAATCTACATATTTTGTTGAGCTTTCACACTGATAACTAATCAATTGAACATCATCAAATTAGAAGTAATTCATTTAATAATTGGTGCATTACATTGGACTATGTTGGGGCAGATTTAAAATCTAATTGGCTTAAATGACCACAAATATAAAGCTGTTTTAAAGTTCACATTCCAAATGAAAATGATTGCTTTGCTGTCGGTTATTATTATTACCTACTGCATATTTTATAAAACCATGTATTTAAATGGCGACGTAATAATTTTACCGATGATCACATCAAAAATAATCCGGATAAAGTTACGTAATTAAGATTAAATGAGCCTTTGCACAATTTAATGATTTATTTTTAGCTTTTATTCTTTAAATTTTAATTTGAATTTCCCACGGGAACAGTGCTTTTTCCCGGGATGAAAGGTACCCTATGTCCTTCTCAGTACTTCTGACTATGTGTATACAAAATTTCAGGAAGATTGGTTCAGTAGAGCGTGAAGAAGTAACAAACAAACAAATAAACAAACTCACTTTCGCATTTATAATATTAGTTAGGATTAGGATAGAATTAGTATAGGATTAGGATTATGTAGACTTTAAAATATAAGTAATGGGTCTATCTATAAATATATGTAAATTTGACTTAGATTTAATATTACCTTTGTTAGTTCCAACCATTCTTCTCCGCCAGGATGTTTTTTCATAAAATCGCTGAAATCGTATAGTTTGTCGTGAACTCTCCACAATCCTTCGGCTCCATCATCCATTGCCTTACCTTGGAGCCAATTCAAGGGATCTCTCACCAGTTCGTCTCTTAGTGAGGGGTATTTCAATTGAGGAAAGCTGACATGAGTCTTTTTTTCGTCTACTCTTTTTTGAGCTATTGTACTCCAATCTGATTCTTGCGGTGGCATTATCTGAAAAAAAAAGCATAATAAACTCTCCATGAGAAGTTATTAATTTTATGCTGACAAAAGATGAACAGAATTTTTTTAATTACTTTCATAATAAATGTGTCGCAAATGTGATGCATAAGAGCCAAACTACCTAATTAAATAATAAGAATAACTATAAAAATAAAATGTATTAAGTTTTTATTTACTGATAAGTTATCTGAAAACGAATTACTTACGTTTTATAACTTATAATTTTAATAACCCAGATATCGTCTTTACGAAATGCCACTAGAAAACAGAATAACTCATAGATAATTATGCTTGCATCATGCAGTTTGGATGCCACTATTTGTAGTGTTTATGATAAGTAGATAGTAAATAATAAGCAAAGTTTAAGATAAGTTAGAATAATTATATGTTAGTAAATGCTTCTTGCCGCAAGTCTGTTGATAGCTCTCTCTATTCCGTATGGGTATTCTAGACCTTTTTAACAATACACAAAAATTTTGTATATCTATAAACATACTTATATATATGTATACATTGTCAGTGTGTCTGTACATATTTATTTAAGAAAAATGTTGCTTGTAAATACAAACACACGCATACAGAAAAATTCTCTGTCTGTATGTTTGTATGAACATCACGCAAAAAATACTGAACTCAATTTGATGCGGGTTTCACAGTTGTATTGAGGAAAGTCTAACTGAAAATCTGGCGTAAATTTCGGCGCTATATCAACAATAGTAAATAAAGCGCGGATGAAGTCGCAGGCAAAAGCTAGTTATATAACAGCTATATGATAAACTCTAATTGCTTGGCCATTTGTTGAAGATAAACAAAATGAAATGTCAAAAGGTTAATATCATAATAGGACATTTAATTATCTTATATACTCGTAGAAGATATTGGCAATTTTATTTCTTTATCTTATGTATTTATCTATACAATACATCTATACATATAATAAAACAGTAAAAATATTTTGTCTGTACATTTAGTATTTTTGACTGAAATGGATAGAGGGACACCTAAGAAGAATAATAGAAAGCAAAAATATTTTTTTGGAATTTCTTGTCTGTCTGTATGTATGTACGCGTTTCACGCAAAAAATACTGTACGGATTTGAATGAAACTTTTTTGTTGTATAGCTATTAAGCCTGGGCAACATATAGGCTATAACTGATTTTGAAAACTGGAACACCTGATGAAGAACCATAACAGAACAGCTAAACTATAAGAAATATGGAACTGGTACCTTAGCAAAGTTTATCAATCTGACGAGCATTTTCTGTTGACGTATAAAAATCGAAGATAATCTGATGAATAACTCCAAGAGACCAGCTACACTATTACATATATGGAAATGGCGCCTTAACAAAAGTCGTTCAACCTGATGAGCATTTTCTACTGACGTATAAATATTGAATATCTGGAACATCTGTTCCCGTGCATTTTGCCATTCATCAACATATACTCATTCCCGCGGGACACGGGATAACCAAATGGCTGAAATTTTGAGTACTGGAGTTTAGGTTAGGTTACTACAGTTTGGAACACAAAAAGATTTTTCATCTAAGCGAAACTCACGCGGGTGAAGCCGCGGGTAACAGCTAGTATATAGATATGAGTAGAGTCTAATCTGAAGTATGAAATAGGTTATAGTTTTTATCTTGAAGATATATGTTTGTAGTAATGTCATAAACAAAATTGAAAAATTAAAGCTATTTAAATATCTTAAAAACATTTTTTTTACCAGGCAACATTGCTACAGTTAATTCATCAAAGGATCCGATAAGAAAAAAAGACAATGTGATAACAATAATTCTATGTTATTTCTGAAGTGTATTCCATTTAATTCCAAGTTCTGTTCAATTCTAAGACATTTCAACTATAAATTTTAAGTGTCGCGCACCAGTGATATCCATTAGTGTTGGCGCTCTATCGACATAACCTAATATTCAATTTGCTTTCACTTCAATGGCAGCGTTAACCTTGTTATCCTTTTACTAAGGCTCGATGGCGAACTGATACTTCCAAGAAACCGACTCGATCTTGAATCAGATATTTTAAAGTAAAACTCTTACAATTCGCAAAAAGAAATACGGATTTTAGCATAAATTAATCACACTTTATCGCAATAATATTCTCTTTTTTATAATGGTTGACTGATAGAGAATGTCATATAGTCTTAAACAATAAATAAATCTATGGTATAGCTAACAGTGTATTAACTTTAAAACAATCAATTTATAAAATATATTTCGGTAACAAATTGGATTCCTTTCTTTTTTGTCTCATAAATAATAGCTTATTTTTAATTAGATTAACAAAGATGAACAAAATAAATGACAATCTCTTAACCGGATAATCTTCGTCTTTTACGTTTTGCTGCCGGGTAAAATTCCATGAGACATTTTTTTCATTTATCTAACGTAAGCGAAGGCATCAAATTACATAGAAGATTTATGGTATAATAAATATTCCGAAATTGATGATACAGATACAGAACGTAGGTTGGTAACTCTAGTATCAACTACGTATGTTTCGTTCGCGAAGTACTTGTGACAATAGTATATCAGTAATAATACACACTACAACACGCACACTACTAACACACGACAATAGTAAATCATGACTCTACGGCTAGTCTGACATGCTCAAAGGTGACTGACTGACATAGTGATCTAACAAAGCACAGCCCAAACCACTGGACGGATCGGGCTGAAATTTGGCATGCAGGTAGATGTTATGACGAAAGCATCCGTTAAGAAAGGATTAATGCGAGCGAAGCCGCGGGAAAAAGCTAGTGTATTGTCCATGTACAGTAAGCGTAAGTACTTCTATGATATTACCACATAAAATTACTAGATGATCAATTTTTGATGGTGAAAAATGATATCGACATTAAGATCCATAGATCCGTCTGCAAGCTTTGAGCAGCTGGAATCCCAAGAGAACCGACAGGAGGAAAACATCCTCCTACCCTTTGAAATTAATTTTCATCCTGTCAGAGGATTAAAATATTACCATATGCTTACAAATATTTGTATCCCAGTTGTAACCCACACACATCTTGTAGGTACCTAGGTATATGTATTTCAGTTAACTAAGTGCCGACCGCAAGTTAGGGCGGCATCCGTGACGAGATTAAGTTACTACTAGTGCCTCCGGGCTGCAGTTACAACGAGATTACTTGAAGATGGATTAATTTAAACTGGAACTATCATTTTAGGTTCACGAATATATGTTCATAAGCTTACATTTTGTTAGCAATGTTTGTGCTGTAAACACAGCAAACAAATGATTATTATATACAAACACTTACTTTTCTAAAATTGTAGTGTGTATTTTACGAAATTCGCCGTCATAATACAAATAGGTATACAAATAGTTAATTAAAGATTTGCAATAATAGGCGGGGCATTTAAATTTTTTTACCGACAAATTCCTACAACCATGATTCTTATACCTAACATTATTTTGATGTTTTTAGACATCCTTATAAAAAAAATATACAATTTTGATGATCCGATATGAAATAGGAGGGGTAAATAAACTATACTGAATTGCTCGTAAACAAAATAGTCTACAATAGAGATTACTGTTCACAATTAATTAATAAGACTTCATTTACCTGTAAATAAAAGTTGGCCGGTTTATAATAAGGCTTTCTAGTCATAAAATGTATTTTTAACGTTATAAATGTCAATATGGTTTTTATTTAATTACAGGAAATCGGGTTCATTAACATGAGTCACTTTTTAAAATAAAGATTGAATAATTAACATTACGTACGAATATCCATTTTTCCCGATTGTAGAATTAAAAAAAAAAAGTTAAAAAAAAACTGCTGTAGTCACCCTTATAAAAATTGAGGATATGGTTCATTACAATAGTATACGAATAATATATAAAAGTCACCATTGCTGGATTTTTTGTTTTTGTACAGGAAGTTTTTAAAGTATAAAAATTACAACTCATTAAAAAATCCATGTCGGATTGTTATTTATTGGTGATTTTTTTAATCAAGCTTTTATTATTCGTAAGGAAACATGTAACAAAAAATCACCTTGGTGAGAATTTTTGTTTGAGAGTTATAACAATATTTGTCTTATAATGGCGTTTAAAAAAAAACGGCGGTGGTGATTTTTGGTGACTACTTAAATTTGCAGTTGTAATATCATAATCTATGTAATTTATAAAAATCACCATCGTAGGATTTAATGTGACCACCTCCATACAACTGAAAATTCACAGCCCCGACTATAAGAAGTATGTTAAATTGCATATTCCCTCTACAATATAATGTTGCAAAAATTATAAAACAACAAAAATTCTTGCTAGACGGATCTCAGGACAATCTCTATCTCAAAAAAAATATGTGCGATCGATCATGGACTTTTTTTTATTCAAATATCAATGATACCAGAGTGTACTTAGAACCAGCAAAGCTGTTCATCGCGCAATCAACACTCGCTAAATCAAGAGAAGTAACCAATGCCCCATCGTACAATGTCCCTGCGGCCGACTTTAGCAAATGGATGTGGCCGTCTAACAAAATGTTTACGCTAGCTCGATACCGCGAATGCGAATCAATTTTGGGATTACTATTTACCCTTTGACTCGGTTGTTTATTCGGTGAAACGAGCTCCCTAGTGTTATTTACTATGCAGCATTAAATTTATGTTAACATGTTGTAAATGAGTAGGCATTTTTGCTTTTTTTTTAAAGAAAATAGGCGTAGAGCTCCCTTAGCAATATTACATCTGAATAAATCTAAGTGTTTAAGACCGAGCTCCCTTTTATTATTTACTATGCAACTTTAAATTAATGTTAACATGTTGTAAATCACGAAAACATTTATTATAAAACATCGAATAATATGTAGAAGAACAAATGATTATAAAATATGTTATGTTATGTTGTAAATTATTGAGCAGGTAATTTTTCTTTTTTCATAGGAACATAGGCGTAGAGCTCACATTGCAATATTACATCTGAATAAATCAGTGTTTTAGACCGAGTTCCCTTGTATAATTTACTATGCAGCTTTAAATTAATGTTAACATGTTGTAAATGAGTAAGTAATTTTTCTTTTTTATAGGAAAACAGACGTAGAGACTATCTATCTAGGGTAGACTATGTATTTGTTGTGTACAAAAATTAATAAATAAATAGAGCTCCCATTGCAATATTACATCTGAATAAAATCTTAAGTGTTTTAGATGTTTTCATTCAAAGAAAGTTGGGTCTTTGTCATTATTTTATGTTGGAGTTGCAAAGTAAATGCCTTTAGAGCAGAGTGCTTGTTATATCCATTAACATTTTTTTTTAGGTAAAAAAATGTTAATGGATAAATCGTGGATGGTTCTGGTATTTTATGCAATCAACTAGACTACCTAGTCTAGTTGGTTAGTTGGTCTAGTTTGTTTGTTGGTTGGTCTAGTTGGAAATAAATAATATTAAAACTAAAAACTTGTTTGTTTATAAAGATTTCTAATATTTAACTATCTCCACTAATTTGAATAAAATATGAACCTAGCAACGAATTTCAATTTTATTTTCGAGCAATCCTGCGAGTTAAAAACGTTGCCGGTTAGTAAATAAATTCCGTGAAATCACATTTAGTTGGCTCCACTGCCACGAGCCATTTGCCCCGGAGCCGTCGCAAGATGGCCATAATTATAATTAACAGTGAGAAATCGCCACTTCCGAATTGAAATAGAGATTTTAGATGAGAGTTTGTAGTATTTAGGTACAGATTTTAGGTTAAATTACCAATATCATAGTATTATTTCCGTTTATCTTAAAGATTGACAGGTAGAGACTATTAGCATTAAGTCCGCCTTTTGTACCTGTATTAGTTTTATTTTCGCCGCTAGGTGGCGGAAGTCGTAAATGTGAAATGCCTAGGTGACTTGAAAAATCTGACACACTGCTTTATCGCATATGCTGCTCACTCAGGACCGGGGTTTTGTTATCCAATTCAATACGGAGCGAAGCATACTTTGATGAAATCGCTGTTGCAAGTTAACTTTTACTATCCATAAAAATGATTACCTACTTTCTAGTTATGGAAGTTCAAAATAATATGTAGTTTAATAAATATATGTATAGGTAAATTTGTAGTAGAATGCTGTCGATGTTTTGCAAACCGTAGTCAGTTATAAGCGGCCTATAGTGTCAAAAGTCTGCTGTTGGGCTTAACATCATTACAATTTCGCTTTTCATTTTATATACTTTCTTAGTACTTTTATATAATATGATTTGTTGTGACATTCAACTAAAAGTCCTCGTCTTTTGAGCGTCTCTCATTGCTTTATTGACTTCTCCAAATAATTTCAAAGAATACCAAAAATCAAGTAACTGGCAAAATCTTTTATTTAGAAGGAAATACAAATTAATACTACTCACATATTTGGATTTCTGTATATCTGACAATGACAAATATAATTTACTACGCTCTTTTAATTTTATTTAAAAAAATATAAATTATATCATTAATTACCTACATTAGTTTCTGGTAAATAACCCACAAATGTTAGGCGACCAAGACTGTTTCATGAGTTTCTTTCGGCATTTCTTCTCAGCAGTGGTCGTTCCGAAATGCTACTAGTTTGTAGCTTTGAGACATGATATATTATGATTAAATAATTAGTTTTCGACGTGAAAAAGAGCCTTCTTTGAAGGCCAAGTTTCAATAAAAAAATTTGACTTTAACTTTGTAAGTATAATAATAGTATATTATGAAACAAGTGTGGAAAGTTGGTCATTACGCACAAGAGGCGATATAGGAGCGCGAGTCGAAGGCGAGCGCGCTAAGAATGCAGAGTGTGCGTAATGACCAAATGCACACGTGTATCATACGACGTTTTTCAACACACTTGCGAGTAAAAAAATCATGTGGTCCTAACATCTAATTATCGGAATACGATTGCGCCCTTTTGTCATTCCTCCACTTTATAAAACATTCGTATGCCGCCAAATACTTGTTTTGATTTTGGATGCAATAAACTATTACTTGCATTACGCGCCTCGTTAATGATTTCAGGAAATTCTTCCATACTAGTCGACATTTTAATAAATATTTAATAAGCTTACACGGCGAAAATCGGAAAATATATCTAACAAACACAAACTAATAAAAGTCATGTTTTTTATGAGCTCGCGGTGCGCGCTGCGGATGGTTATATCGCCAAACAGCCTGTAAATAAGCAAAGATAATGATTTCTTATACAGACAAGCATCATCATATCATTATTTTTGCTTATTTAAAAATTGTTCTTATTTTCCCTATTTGATCTATGTATTATGCGGCTAAATTAAAAATGTTTTGTGGAATTCATAACACGCATTAGTTTTCTATCTTTTGTATAGCGCATGACAGAAACGTAAGATAATTTTCATTACCAAATACCTCCGTAATGTAATACCTTCGTAATATATGGAATTATGGGCCTAAATTCGATGTAATAAGCCCACTTTGCGAGCAAGTGTGTTGAAAAACATATTTTCAAAATTATGTCAATAAAACTGACGCGGGTAAAAGACATCAGCTATATTAAAAACGGGTCACTCACGTGCTGTTATATCGGGATTGTTGACTATAGTTTTGGACTCATTAACAAGGCGAGTGTGGGATGCAATCCCGGCATAACGTGACGTCACGTGATTGACCCGTTTTTAATAATACAATATTTTCACAAACATAACAAGCTAATTATTAAAAAATAAAAAACACGACTGACAACTCAGATGAATGCTTATGTCACTCGGAGGAATGCGAGGAATCTAAAAATATCTCTCATATTGAAACTTACATACATACAAACATACCTACATAAACCCTGAAAACACACTTAACACTCCTTTTTTGGTCGTCGTGTAAAAAGGACCCTCTAGGTAGGTACCTATCAAGAGTGTTATGAGACCTGGGCTTAGTCAGTCAGTGTACATTGAAGTAGATTTAAAAGTCTCGGAGTAGCAACAGTAATCGGCTTACTGCATGGCCTGCAGAAGCTTACTCGACGGATTTAACATGATGTGTTATTATTGTATCTGCTTTGATGCATTTTCTTTTACTGATAAAATATGTATTCTATTATTATTTTGTTAAAAATATTTTTTCTGTTTATGATATTTATAAAAAAACATATTTTTTTTATTTAAACTTTATTGCACACACATACAAAAGTACACTCTAAAAGGTGGAATTAATGCTAAAAGCATTGTCTGACAGTCAAAAATGTACCATTTAATTCTCTAACTACTGCTTTACAAAACCCTATAGCCCATTGTATGAAAACAAACCATTGTATGATCGATATAACAGACACGATAATTTAATCTTTTGCAGTTATTAACGAAATACGGATTAATTAATTAAGGGATTACACCCATATTTTGAAATGCGAGGTTCGCAAATTCTCGCTTTTTGCCAAGTTTTTCAGTGCCATAATTCTAGAGGTAAACAATTTTACTTCGCCCAGTTCGAGAATTGCTTTCATTTGGAGTAAGTGCCGGCTACTAGCTATCTCGGTATTGCAGGCTTTCCATTTAACAAATCGACTTTTTTCTAGGTAAGTGTAAACTAATAAATATTTTTTATTGGCTGTTTTATTTTACATGATAATGAGTAGCTAAAAACTGTATTTTTCCTGAACCTTACTAGGGCAGTGGTGTGTTGTATCTCGTGAAATGACCTGGTATCGTTGGGAATGATTGAGAAATCGCCGGTACCGAATCGAAATAGCTATTTGAAATGTGAGTTTGTGGTATTTAGGTTATTAATTAAGGTGAATTGACACCCTTATCTTTAATTTACTTTACGAGTATGAAATCATAGACTCTCTTACAAATGTTTATTAATGATGACATTACAAACCAGAAATAGGTTACTTATTATGGTAATTAGCATATTTTTTATACTTATTTTATTAAAGTCCAATATTTAATATGATTTAAAAATGTTACAAAGCATTAGACTAATTCGTCGGGAAAGCCGGAATTCAACCCACTTAAACAAAAAAGTGTAATATGAGTTAACTAATACCACTTTCCTCGCTAACAAGTCTCAGCGGAAAATTTACGAAACAATATATTTTGCAAACCGCTGTACTACAATTACGTAATTAATTGTAATAAATTTGAGGTCGGGGCCTTCTCTAATTAACTGTCCTATTTGCCTTTGAAAGGCGCGATGGATGGAGGATGAGATGAATTATTCTGCTTCCAATAATTGCCTTGAGAAATAGATTTTTAAATTCTAGCTAAATAACTCTAGTAATAAAGCTTGTTTTAGTAGAGTTATTGCAGAATATTATATTGTAAGTTATTAGGTTAAATTTTAGATGTATTGTTTTTTTTCCATTTCCTTCTCAATTAAATGGACAATGAATATGATAATGGTAGATGTTAATCAAACATAATTTTAACTGTGTTAATTTCACAAAATTAGAAGCAATATTTACTAAATGATGATGAGTAATTATTAACCGAGAGGGCAAAAAAGATGGCATTCAGTTAAGTAAACAAAATTATAGTTTCGCGAAACTAAAGAAAAGTTCTCGAGTGGCGACCACGAACCGGAAAACGTAGTGTTGGCAGGCCTCCCACTCGGTGGACCGACGACCTGGTGAAGGTCGCGGGTTGCGCATGGATGCGGGCAGCGCAGGACCGGTCGTTGTGGAAATCCTTTGGGGAGGCCTTTGTCCAACAGTGGACGTCTTTTGGCTGAGAGAGAGAGAGAGGCAAGGAGATTACTTAAAAAACATTGAAAGATGATGATGCCACTATAATCACAGTAAAACCTAAGACCTCCAGTATAGAAAACTTGCCCTGCCTTAAAATCTTGCCCTGCCTTACAGTTCCATATTAGGTATGTTTAATATTTTGATATAATTTTTGTTCAGAGGTTTACTTAATATTTGACGACATTATATTAACCATATTAAATTCATGTTACAGTTTATTTTTACTTAACAATTTTCGCTCATTCATAACATCTCGAATGTAACTCTGAAATAACGTTAAAACAAATTTCTTACAATATGCTCGTTACGTACATATCAATATCATCGTCAAGTTCTTAAACTCTGTTATTTCACATAACAGCCGACTTGAACAATCGAGCCGTTGAGTTAGTTAAGAAATGTTTCTGACAGGTTTCCCCTAATCAGCAAAATAGCAAAGTGTATCAAGAATTGACGAGTCCTTCACAAGTTTGAATGTGCTTGTGAACAAAATTAAAAGAAATTATATATCTACTTACTTTACCAATAAATAGGTATAGAAAATATTTCACGAGTTGTTTAGATGTGAAGGTTATATACTAATGGTTATTGACATCTAAAATCTGTTAAAAATGACACGACACGCTAATTTTCTTTTTTATTTTCTTAATAGTCTTGGTTCCTTTCCTTCTATGAGGTACACGAGGTACATCTTAAGCATTCTATTTAAAATGCTTAAGAGGTGAGGTACGTCTTAAGCATTTTAAAGTGACCTAATATTTTCCCTTCTATATTTTCAATGCTTAATTTTCAATACGTAGAAGAACTACAACCCATAAATGGCTGTAGTGCTGTATAGATGTGCAGCAAAAGCAAAAAGATATGCTATGGTCACAGACATATGGTGTATCTTGTACATAACTATTTCTTGTATCATAAACCCTTAATACTAATATAAATTCTGCAATTTGACACCCTTGTATGCTATGCATATAATTTATTAGGGTAGTATGTTCTGCCCAATATCGGGCAAAGCTTAACAAAACAAGTTTAACCAAGTCATAATTAAAAAAAATGTTGTGGGTTTAATACGCGAGGCTAAAGATGTTTATCTAGGAAATGGGGGTGCCTCAATAACTCATGCTTATACGAGGATGAATAGCCAATTTGTGGAGAATGAATTGCTTCGATGTGCTGATAACTTCAGGCTATAGTACACTGAAGGTGTAAAACAGAGATAGTAGAGGAGTAAAGCTGTCGCACAGAGGTATACGAGGTCGCTGATCGATGTCAGCGATGGCAACACTTACCTTTTTTATGGAAAAACAAACACCTTTGACTATCGGGATTTAAAATATCAATAGAAAAAAAAAATCAATTCAATGTACCAAAAAATACACTGGCAAGCTCTAGCATACATGTTTTAAAAATGCATTTGTGTGTGTTACATTATATACAAACAAGGTGTTCCTGATATTTCTTTTGTAATTCAATATAGGTACATGAACTTGTCCTGGTCTTTTTGTAACATGTATTTTTATGACTGCAATTTGTTAAGTGTACTAAATAAATAAAATAAATAACTGACTTTAAAATTGACATCACATTGTACTATTATGGATTTCGAAGCCAAAAAAGAGGCTTGAACTCTATACTTGGTTGTTTTGCAATGAAAATGAGGGGAGAGTATTCCAGGGCACGAATATGGGATAATAAAAATAATATACTATTCTGTAATTTTTCCGTTGATTGTCGGAATATCATGATTAATGCGACCCTTATTCTATTCACGTTTAATGCAGTAGATGATGTTAATATAATGCTAAATGGTAACTGTCCAAATAATATTACTTACTTCGATGGCTCGACGACCCAAAGAAGATCTTGGCCTCCGATACTAGAACTTCCATTCCAAATAATATTAATATTCGAATATTTTAATTGAGAAAGAAGAAAGAAAGAATGAAATAAATTTTTAATTTCAGTTTTAATTTGATCAAAACTAACGTGAGCGATAGTCATTATGATAATAATACGGATACTCAGTCAGCCGGGTGGCGCTTGTAAATGACTTCCGTGTGAAGTCGAAACTAGTCGGCGGTTCCGGCTAACAATTGTAACAACATGTATTTACCTATGACTGACAAAATAAATGAATATGAACAACACGCGTGAGTATTCGAATTTAAGTTTTCATTTGTTTACCTAAAATCCAAAAAAAATGAGATGGTTGGAACCTTTTTGAACAAATAACATAAACCTTCCAATTCATTAGACACCTCATGAAAACTGGAGATTATCTATTTTAATGTAATCTAATTAGAAAACAATTTAATAAAGAAAAGTTCATGTAGAAATAACTGTGTTTTATTGACCGTAAATAATTTTGTACACATACGTAACTAATTTATTAACCACAACGTAAACCCCTTTTCAGACAATAGCCTAGTTCGAAATACCTTCATCGGACGTACATACAACATATCATCAAGCTAACCGTATGTGGTGGTAATAAGTGCTATATTACAATGAAATAAGGTGTTGTCTGTATCTATCTGAAAATAAATTGTATGGTAATTTGCGTTGTATCGACAGGACCTTGTTTTAAATTGCGGATAAGCCTTTACAAGGGCGTATGTTACATCACAGGCAAATCTCTTTGTTTTGTTCGCCTTATACATTTGTTTGGGCATTTAAAAGTAAAACATAAATACCACATTGTAGGTATAAAAAACCTTTCAACAATACACTCTTTTGCCAGTCACGTAAAAATATAAAAAATGAAATTTGTGATGCTCGTGATACGATATTTATTTTATGACTTTTGAAAAGTACTTCGTAGTTTTGATTTATACCTAATAGATTTTGAAGAATTATACGGATATGTCAAATTAATACATTACATTTATTATGACCTTAATTGAGCATTTTTGTAGGTGTTAACTACAGATTTATATGTAAAAGATATAAAATTATATAGGTAGGTACCTACCTAAATAAAATAAAATTTTAATAGGTACTTACTCAAATTGACAGATGAACAGACGGATTTTTTGAAACTAAGTATAGGTAATAAGTTAAACACTTAGTTTATTCAGTAGAAGTAGAAGTTTAACACTGTAATCCAATTTAGTTTAATAAAAAATCCTTATTCAATACCACTCCATAAAATGTATTACAATGAAGTAGGTACCTACTTAACCAAGAGACGATGGCAAGAGACCGGACGGAATGACCCTAATGCCCTTGAGATTGGGACGGCCCCTAGTATGGGATGCCAAATGTGTAGATACCTTGGCGCTGTCCCACCTCCCGGCTACGGGGTCCAAGGCCGGCGCTGCAGCGGCTGCTGCCGAAAGCCTCAAGCGGCGCAATATGCAGGAATCGGTGATTTCTACATTTTTGAGCCATTTGGGGTTGAGACATTAGGGCCGTGAGGACCTTCAGCCCACACGCCATCTCCCAAAAATTTATTGAGGTTTCTCGTGGCCAGAGGGCCGGTATTTATCTCGCACAGAAATTAGGCATTGCCATTCAACGTGACAATGCTGCAAGCCTTCTGGGCACTTTACCTCAGGGCAACGAACTGTCGGGGCAGGCATTTTTGTAAATATATTTAATTTTAGTTTTATTTCATTTTTTTTTAATTTTTATGTAAATATGTTTTCAATCAATACATATAATAAAACTGTAACTGGTCTGTGTCTGTACATAGGAGATATTTAAGAAAAAAACTAGGAGGGGTCTTTATAGGGCCAATAGAAGCCAAAACGAATTTTAGAATTTTTGTCTGCTGTCTTTATTCTGTCTGTCTGTCTTTATGTCTGTCTGTCTTTCTGTCTGTATGTTTGTACGCGCATCACGCAAAAACTTCTGGACCAAATTTGATACGGTTTTCACTATTGTGTTGTAGAAGGTCTAACTTAAAATCTGGTGTAGGTTTTATCTCAATACGTCGCTTAACACCAGAGATATAAACATTAGTATATCATCAATCAATTTCAAGGTATGAATTCCCAAAAATACTTTAATGGTTAGAAAGCATAAATTTGAACGATCCTTTTTTTTTTGGTTTGTTAGCCTTCTAAGAATCATGAGAAAAAAATAAAGAAGTGTTGTCTTAGAAATGAAACTAATTTATTGACGGACCGAGGGTTTGTAGAATTTTTTAAACTAACATCTGTTACCCACTTGTAATCTTGTGTTGAAGGACATAGACGCAAAAACATTGTAAGTTATTACGTAAAATTTCAGAATTGGACAATGAGGATAAATATTTTCTGTTCCTTTCACACATTGCTAAAACAAATATGTTTTGTTTCATGGTTATGAGAGATACGCCCCGGATGACTGCAGAGCTAATGTGAAAGACAGAGCATGGACGCACACGCACCACCGAGGGATGAAAGCGGGGGTGAAAAATGATGCGATGGAAAAGAAGGAAAGGCATTCGTCGTGGATACGCGTTGGCAGTGGTTGTTTAGACGTAATAATTACTTCTTGTGGGAGATTTAAATATTTTTGCATTGTTGGGTCGATATGAGCTTAGAATTGATTTGGGGTTAGGAGTGTGCTGTATATTGGTAAGTCCTAGAAAATAAGTTTTCAGTTTTGTCAAGGTTTGGTTGCAAATATAGAAAGAAAATAAGTAAATTACAAACCTTTACGAAACACTTAATTTTACCGAACTAAAACTGATCTTGAAGGCTTTGCCTGATTCATGTAAATAATATCTTCAATTTTAGTTCCATTTTCCCTTTTATTGTTTTTGATTTCCTGAAAGCTTTTAAGCTATTTAAAGTATAACTAAAAATATGTGTCTGGTCAGCTACCCGAGGTCTAAGGGTCCTATTTCAATTGAAATTCGACATTTACACGCAATCTTAAATTCGGATATCTAATGAAATATAGTGGCGGGGACACTTTTAAAACCATAATAATGCTGTGATTTTATTTCAGCTAGAATTAAGATTGTCTGTGTGTATATTTATCGTTTAAGATCTGTTTATTATTTGCCTAAATTGAGTGTGAGAATCAGAATATAAACACCATTTATTTCTTTTGAGTCTTTTAAATCACCATTCCTCTAATTAGGACATTTTCACTATTTAATTGAACACTTTACATTTCCTTTCATAATAAAAATGCTATCATCATCCTAAGCCATAAGGTATGAAATAGTTTCTATTAGTTCAAAATAGGCTAAGACCCTGATAATTATTAAACTAGTATCCTAAATTAAACTCTTTGCCATTCTCTCTCTCAGCCGAAAGACGTCCACTGCTGGACAAAGGCCTCCCCCAAGGATTTCCACAACGACCGGTCCTGCGCTGCCCGCATCCATGCGCAACCCGCGACCTTCACCAGGTCGTCGGTCCACCGAGTGGGAGGCCTGCCAACACTACGTTTTCCGGTTCGTGGTCGCCACTCGAGAACTTTTCTGCCCCAACGGCTATCTGTTCTGCGAGCTATGTGCCCCGCCCACTGCCACTTAAGTTTGGCAATTCTACGGGCTATGTCGGTTACTTTAGTTCTCCTACGGATCTCCTCATTTCTGATTCGATCACGCAGGGAAACTCCGAGCATAGCGCGCTCCATCGCCCTTTGGGTGACCTTGAGCCTTCTTATGAGGCCCATAGTAAGCGACCACGTCTCTGTTCCGTATGTCATTACTGGCAACACACACTGGTCAAAGACCTTAGTCTTGAGACACTGCGGTATTTTGGACGAGAAGATATCGCGTAGCTTCCCGAACGCTGCCCAGCCGAGTTGGATTCGACGGTTGACCTCTTTCTCGAAGTTGGACTTACCTAACTGAACTGTTTGTCCCAGGTATACATAATTGTCAACAACTTCGAGTGTAGAGTCTCCAACCTTTAGAGGAGTGGGTGCGACACGGATATTAGACATGATTTTCGTCTTGTCCATGTTCATTTTTAGACCCACTTGTTGAGAGGCTCTACAGAGGCCATCGAGCATTGTGCCTAGGTCTTCCAAGGTCTCAGCCATGACTACGATATCGTCAGCGAATCGAAGGTGAGTGAGGTACTCGCCGTTGATATTGATGCCGAGTTCGCTCCAGTCCAGAAGCTTGAAAACATCTTCCAGGGCGGCGGTGAACAGTTTTGGAGATATAACGTCTCCCTGTCTCACCCCTCGCTTCAACTGGATAGGTTTCGAGCCTTGATCCTGGAGACGGACCGACATGGTGGCGTTTTCGTACAAACACTTCAGCGCTTCGATATATCGATAGTCGATTTGGCACCGTTGGAGAGACTGTAGCACAGCCCAGGTCTCGATCGAATCGAAGGCTTTCTCGTAGTCCACAAACGCCAAGCATAATGGCTGATTATACTCCTCAGTCTTCTGTATAATCTGCCGCAGCGTATGTAAGTGGTCCACGGTACTAAAGCCTTTTCGGAAACCGGCTTGTTCGGGAGGCTGGAAGTCGTCAAACCTGCGAGCGAGACGATTCGTAATGACTCTCGAAAACAGTTTGTAGACATGGCTCAGAAGTGAGATAGACCTATAATTCTTCAATAAGGTTTTGTCCCCTTTTTTGAAGAAAAGTGCCACCACACTTCTGTGCCATGCCGTAGGCGTTCGTCCCTCGAGTATGACGGAATCAAATAGCTTCTGAAGAGCTTTTAATACCGGCGTTCCACCTGCTTTCAGAAGCTCAGCCGTGATTCCATCGTCACCCGGTGCCTTATTGTTTTTTAACTGTTTGAGAGCCATTGTAATCTCGTATAGGCTGACGTCCGGGATATCTTCGGTGTAGTGTCGGGTCAATCTGGCTCTTGGATCTTTGGCCAGATTTATGACAGGTGCGCGTACGCTCGCGTATAATTGTCCGTAGAACTTCTCAACCTCTTCCAACAGCTTCGGCTTCGACGAAATGATTCTGCCTTCCTCAGTCTTCAGCTTGGTCAGTTGACTTTGACCAACAGACAGATCCCTTGCAAAAACTTTTGAGCCCTTATTACGCTTAATCGCCTCTTCAATACGGTCGGTATTGAATTGGCGCAAATCGTGAGTTAGGGACTTGGAGATCTGTCTGTTTAGACGTCGATACTGAGCAGCATCATCAGAGGACTGCAGAACCAAGTTTCGTCTTTCTTCCATGAGTTTGTTGGTGAGGTCCGAGATCTTTTTGGTTCCTTTTGAGCAGCGGGTTTTGAAGGCTTTAGACCCAGCTGTTTGGACAATTTGCACGAACCTCTTTGCCATTACTCAAATTTAAATTGTTTTTACCTGTCCATTCAGGACTTAAAGAAATATAATATTAAATCTATTTCTCAGGGCAGAGTTCGACACTGAAAAGGTGAGGATTCTACAAAGAATTTATTTTAAGGCCGGCAACACTCCTGCGATACCCCTGGTGTTGTGGTTGTCCATGGGCAGCGGTGATTACTTACCATCAGGTGATTCGCTTGCTCGTTTACCGCCCTATGTTATGTTATAAAAAAAAAAAAAATTCATTAGCCAATAACATCAATATTTGTATACGGCTCAAACAAAAGAATAATAAAAGTATCAGCCCAAAAGACTAGCTAGCAAACGCTCCATACAATGGAACGTATACACATTTATTGAATACCAACGGTGCGCACCTTCTAGTTACAAGTAATACAAAAAAAATAATTATAATAAAGTTGGTATTCAGAGAGAAGATCACTACTGTGACTGGGCGGGCACTTTCTTCAGGTACTTGACCCCATACATACCTGTTACTCTATCGAGTACAATTTATATGGTCTGAAAGCAGTACCAATCAATAGGCTTACAAGCCTTTATTTGAACCTGATTAATTGACAATCCTAACTTCATTATTAGTTTACAATATCACTATTTATCAGATTATTGAGATATTTAAATGTGTGAGCAACAAACACGTCAATCAAAGATAGTCCATTGTCATACGATAGAGGCTGTGTCAATTAATCAGTTGTTCTAGAGCAATATATGAGCATTTATGTTATTGAAGAGGGCTTTGATGTAATTATTTTGTAACGTCTCCAGTACGGGGTAGTGGCCATGCCCCAGGAACATGAGGCGACGTGTTCAAACACCCTAGCTTTGCAAGAAAATATTATCATACCTATCTGGCAGAATAACTTTTATTAGAAAATAAGAAACGGACCCCAGGGGTAAACGTTACAGTATATCATCAATCAATACATATCAATATCAATCAATATTTTATATAATAAAACTGTAATTGGTCTGTGTCTGTACATAGGAGATATTTAAGAAAAAACTAGGAGGGGTCTTTATAGGGCCAATAGAAGCCAAAACGATTTTTTTTAGAATTTTTGTCTGTCTGTCTGTCTTTCTGTCTGTATGTTTGTACGCGCATCACGCAAAAACTACTGGACCAAATTTGATGTGGTTTTCACTGTAGTATTGTTGCAGGTCTGACTTAAAATCTGGCGCAGGTTTCTTCTTAATTCGTCACTTAGAACCTGAGAAATATTGATCTGTATATATAAAATCGTTAATGACTGATTATTGCGATCACCGCAGAGACGAAACTACTGAACATATTTACTTGAAATTTTGCATATTGGATAGGTGAGCACTAAGGCACCCCCCCCCCCCCGAACGGGTTCTCATCTTGTAGTGATGGGGGGGCTCAGTACCAGCGGTTTTTCTCGGCCGCAGGGAAGCTAAGAGGAACCCATGGCCCGGGAGTGACGACCCTGGGCCGGAAGGAGGCCGCTGTCAGTGGCCTGGCTGTGAGAGTAGGGGGCACACACTCCCTACCCTCACAGCCGTGGTAGGGGTCGCGGGGGAAGAGGAGTGCCGGTATCGTGGTGCGCCGTTCTCCCTATCCTCCGCGACCGAGCGTGGCCGTGGCGCTGGGCACGGTGTCGGTGGGGCCGCAGGGGAAGAGGCGTGTCGGTATTGCGGTGCGCCGCTCTCCCTGTCCTCTGCGGCCGACGTGTGGTGGTCCTGTCTCGGCCGCAGTGGATAGGGACAACCTATCCCCTGTGGCTGACATGAGGTAGGGCCTGACCTTTCAGGTCCCAAAAATTTGAGGGCTGATTGAGTGGCGGAAACGGGATTCCGTCGCCCGGCTTAACGGCCCTCAACGAAGAGACAAAACCGCTGAACGTAGTACCTTGAAATTTTGCATAGAGGTTCGTTATATAGCGTAAGTGAGCACTAAGAAAGGAAATTTGGAAATTCAACCCCTAAGGTGGTAAAAAGGGGTTAGAAGTTTGTATGAAAATTCGCCATTTTTAAAGCGAGACTTATAAAACCTTACATTTACAATCTTTTACGGGTTTGGTTAATGTAATATAACGATGCATTCATTGATTTTTGCAGATTTTACCCGTAATTATGTTAATGAAATTTTTGTCACATATAAAATCGTTAATGACTGATTTTTGCGATCACCGCAGAGACGAAACTACTAAACGTATTGACTTGAAATTTCGCATATTTGTTTATTGTATAGCATAGGTAAGCACTAATGAAGAAATTCTGGAAGTTCAACCCCTAAGGGGTTAAAAATGGGGTTCAAAGTTTGTATGAAACTTCGCCATTTTTGACGCGAGACGTATGAAACGTTACATTTACGTTCTTGGTTCATAACATATAACGATGCAATCATTGGTTTTTGAAAGTTGTACCCCTAAAGACGTAAAACCGTTTAAATAAAACAGATTGGCAAATCAACGCAGAGACGAAACCGCTGAACGTAGTAGTAGGGGTTCGTTATATAGCGTAAGTGAGCACTAAGAAAGGAATTTTGGATATTCAACCCATAAAGGGGAAACAAGATAAAAGTGTTCGACTATACCATACGAATCCATTTCCTTGGGACACGGAATAAATGGCTGAAATATTTAAAGGAGTTAGGTACTACAGTTTTGTTGGAACACAAAAAGATTTTTTATCTAAGTGAAATTCACGCGGGCGAAGCCGCGGGTAACAGCTAGTATCCTAATAAAATTATGTATTTGAAAAAAAAAACAATGACTCAATATAAATCTTCCTATTGAGTTTTTTTTTTATCTTACTCAAATTGATGTAATATGGCTTTAATGTATGTTTTCCACGGGATAAACATTATCTTTAATATACACGGTCAAATCTTGCGCGGGTCGGGGTTACAAAAACATTTGAGACATCTAATGCGAAGTGTTGATTTTTATGTTTGTTAGTCAACCGTATACTTCATATGCTGAGCGGACTTTGATTATCTTTGGGTACAATAAAATATCAACGGTATGTATACTTTTTATTATAATATTTCTACGTAGTACAGCTAGATTATTTTGTAACTTACAATAATGTAGTTAATAAAATATGTAGTTCTTAAAACATCCAGAATATGAGAAATATTTGTCAAGTTAATAAATGAATCCATATGAAGCTATAGTATAAAGTAGTAAAGATAATACCTACCCATTTTAATAATAACAGCGTTATCTGTCAACATGTTATGAAAACATAAATATCAGTGTACCTACCTAAAACTTGTCTTATCACTATATACAATTTTCTTAATAAAATGTTCATGTTTACTATGTGAGTTAGTCAATTGAAATTGTCCAGACGAGTCGGTCTGACAAATTTTCTTCAAAGCAATTCAATATTTTTTACAATGGCACCAAAAGGTGCTGAATATTTAGAGATTGCTCATGCAAGAGCTGTAGAAAAGAAAACACATGTCAGTTTTCCTCAATTAAAGTACCCATCTCTTAGGGATGAAGGTTTAAGAGACCCTGTGCAATGGTTAATCGGGAAATCCATGGATGATGGTGCTGAGGGCTTATGGAGGGTCCATGATGGCATCTATGATCTAAGTGAGTTTGTGAACAAACATCCTGGAGGCGAAGAATGGTTGGAATTGACCAAGGTATATAAACTAGCTAACTAACTACCCTAATAAGATATCTAGGTTGTGAAAGATATATCAACACATTAAAAGAACTAGACTTAAAAGCAAATAAAATAAAAATATTGTTTTGTGGCATTCATAGTTGTTAAAATATTTTGCTATAAATATTCAAAATTCTTAATGAAATTTTGTTTTGCATTCTTTGATTTATTATATTCAATTCAGATAATCAAATCGTAAAGCATACGTAGGTATACAAAATCAATTTTTATTTTTAGGGCACAGACATTACAGAAGCTTTTGAGTGTCATCATTTATCATCGTCCGTGGATAAGATTTTGGAAAAATACTATATACGTCCAGCGAAAACTCCAAGAAACTCTCCATTCACATTCAAAGAAGACGGGTTCTATAAAAGTCTTAAAAGATCTGTACAAGAAGAATTGAAAAGAGTTCCTAAAAGTGCAGGATCGAATACTAACAAGATCATAGATGGATTGTTTATAACGTTTCTAATATCGTCAGCAATAACATCTTGGGCTGAGAATTACTGGGTTGTGATGGTGTCGTATTTGATTGCATCTTTGACTATGGCTTGGGTGATGGTAGCAGCTCACAATTATATTCATAGAAAAACCAATTGGCGGATGTACCTCTTCAGCATTGGGTTATGGTCATACAGGTAAATATTGTAGCCCTAGTTCGTTGAATGTATTACTAATAGTAATATATCTTTGTCCCAACTCAAAATTTTTAATTCTTTATTTCAGGGATTTTCGAGTATCCCACGCACTGTCACACCATCTGTATCCTAACACTTTAATGGATTTAGAAATAAGTGGATTCGAACCCATAGTATTTTGGCTTCCGAGAAGAGACACACCAACATATGGATACTTCGGATTTCTATTCGAGTTAATAATATTTCCTTTCGCATTTATTCTCAACTTTTTAAAAAGGTATGATTTTATAGTACATTTTTTAATATCTAAGTATTTTTATCTTTAATATTTTTAATGAACATAAATTATATACATCCTAGACTTCCTATATTATATCCTCCCATGTTTAAATAAGTTTTCAAGATGTAAGTACTTGTGTTTAGGTAATAATAATTGTTAATTATGTGAACTTTTTTGTTTCCCAATAAAGAATTATATTATTATTATATTATACGAATAACTAAAATTGTCTATTAAGCATTAGCTTACACCATCAAATTAATTATTTGACTTGACTTTGAAACGAGCACGCATGGTGATGGTGTCCGATATTCCACATTTTTCCTATGTAACTACTCGCTTCGTATGCTTGCCTTATTTAAAAAATGTACCTTTATGTATCTTTTAAAACATTTTCAGAATGACCTTGAATATCATTCGTAAAGACTTCTTCAACCGTCATTTCCGCTGGCACGAAGGGCTCGGCTTGCTGCCTCTCCTGTGGATGTATGTCTTCAGTAGCCACTCCTTCATTGACACTTTTGTCTTGTGGTTGTGGGTCAATTGCACTGGAAGCTTTATATTTTTCACGATTGGAACCAATGCAGCCCACCACCATCCTGACTTGTTCCACGATGGAGATGAAATAAGGTAATAAAGTTTATTTGTTTTAACTATTATATTTGAAAATATTTAAAGTTGTTTTTGAATTTGACAACAGAATTGACGAATTGGTTTCAAATATTGTGTCATAGAAAACAAAATCATCAATGAAGCCCTAAAATCAACCTAAAATAGAGCTCTCGGATTGCGAATCTAATACTCTGAGTTAGTTAATTAAATTCAAATTACTATTTCAGAGAACCTACTCGGGACTGGGGAATCCATGAGGTCGACGCGGTCATTGACCGGACAGACATCAACGGGAACCTTTTCAAAGTGATGACCTTCTTCGGAGACCACACTCTTCATCATTTATTCCCCACCCTGGACCACGAAATACTACCTTATTTGTATCCTACATTTTTGGCGCACGTTGCTAAATACAAAGCCAATTTCAGACTAACCAAACAATTGAATCTGTTTATCCAACAGATTAAAGTTACCATGAAGAGAGAGCCTAACACTTTGTCAGACGATTAATTATCTGTACTTGTTAACACCAACTTAAATACGGAAGCCTAGATCTCAGCTCAAATTAATTTTATGCCCAAAATTTAACTAATTAACATCCCTCAGGTTTGTTTAACAACTAGTTAGTTGGCGCTCAATTTAAAAAAAAAATATTATTGTTGATATTTTACCAGAAATACCTATGTTGTTGCTATTTAGTTCAGTTTTTGCTGCTGACATGAAACAATTGACAGATAATGAATAGGTAATAATGTTATTAGTGTCAATGATAATTTTCGTGTGTCGTAAAAATATATTATGTTGGGATGAGTACTAACTTTTTATTTAAAATATACGATTGTTATCGCATTAATATATTTAAGTGTTTTCGTGATAAATATGACCTTAAATAAAAATATATTATTGACAACAAAATAATTTCCAATCATTTCTAAGCCTTCTTAGAAATCCCGCCCGAATTTTGAGTTTTAACCCAAGCTTTATAATCAGAATGTAATTAATGGTTGATCCTTTTAACTATCATTTAGCCCTAAGGTGCCTAATAGTAGACATGGAACAAAGTGGAAAGGCATTTTCTACTGAACTGATTAATTAGTAGAAAAATTCAGTCCAAAATGCTAACTATTGCCTTTTGTACCAAAATTTCAAAATACCTACCTATTTAACATCATTTTCAAATTCTCAAAAATGAATTCCGAAAGAAAAATGAATAGAGGATGACAAACAGACATACGGACTACGAAGTTTCATTTTTCTTAAAGGAGAAAGAACCCAAAAAAAAGGAAAAATAATGGGTTAGTTAATGGCGTGTTAATTGGAGACCGGACATTTTTTTATATACATACATACATAGAATCACGTCTTTATCCCTTACGGGGTACAGAGCCAAGAGTCATGAGACTTCGAAGGCCACGCTTAGCTGAACAGTGGGCTCTCTGATGGAATGGAGATTCAGGTATACCCAGGTAGGTACAGGTTGCTAGCCCATCGCCTATGAGTGGAGGACTGCCCAGTTTAAAGCCCTCGATTGACTTTTACGATTTGCGCAGGAAGAGAAGCAGCTGGCACATTCTATGTTTTTTCTTCGCTCCCAGACCAGCATTTTTTTAATGCCCTTTTGAAATATCTCATAATAATAGAATCACCAGTAAAAGAATCACAACAATAACCAAAATATTTTCCAAGTTATAACAAACGATAAAACAACTTGTTTGGATAATACCAAATGCCTCTTACTAAATGTACATTCATATGACGTCACGCGTAAAAATGGACTTTCTCAAATAGTTTGAGCTCTAAATTAACTCAGTAGAATAAACTCGTACTGAAAAGTCGCGAAATGTGTTCAATTATATGTATTCTACTATAATATAATATGTATCCATACTTCCATACAAATATTATAAATGCGAAAGTTTGGATGTGAGTTTGTGAGTTTATGAGGATGTTTGTTACTCAATCACGCAAAATCTACTGGACGGATTTTGATGAAATTTGGTACAGAGGTAGATAATTACCTGGAATAGCACATAGGCTACTTTTTATCCCATCAAATAAGGTTCCCGTGGGCATGGGATACTAATTATATAATAGTTGCTTTTAGTGATTCTGTTAAGAACTTGGGCCTGCACTGCATGCATGGACTCTGTACTAAGCTGGAGGCCTCAAATTACTGAAATTTGCAGAAAGGTAAATTATTCTCTTCAATATTTAAATCGCCTTAAGAACTTCTTACCTATCAAAACTTAAATTTATCTTGTTCAGACTCTTGTTTTTCCAGTTATTCATTATGCTGATGTGTGCTATCTTGATCTTAATGTTGATCGTCTCAATAAGCTCGATCGCCTTATTAATAATTACATTCGTTTCATTTTCTGTGTTCGTAAGTACGATCACATCTCTTCCTTTCGATCTGAACTCAATTGGTTTTCCGCGCTTTTATTTTTACCGCGGACAAGTTCTTTCAATATTTTTTCGCGAAGACTGATCTTTCGAATAATATTTTCATAATTTTTTATGTATACCATATAGTGTAGCGAAAACAGTAGCGCCACAGAATAGTAAGTACTAATGTACAGATCGGTCACTCACCGCCCCGCACTCATTTCAAATACCGCACCCCACCCCGCCCAGCACTTCGTTATAGACATCACTGACACTTTAACGTGGGCTGGCGCGTAAACATCGAAATATACCTATGTAGTAGAAATCCGAATCCCATAGCCGCGAGCTTCGTTCTAGTCACACTTTACGTCTTCAGAATCCCCATATTAGGAAGGACCGTATCGCACCCACTCCTCTGAAGGTTGGAGACTCTACTCTCAAAGTTGTTGACAATTATGTATACCTGGGACAAACAGTTCAGTTAGGTAAATCCAACTTTGAGAAAGAGGTCAACCGTCGAATCCAACTCGGCTGGGCAGCGTTCGGGAAGCTTCGCGATATCTTCTCGTCCAAAATACCGCAGTGTCTCAAGACTAAGGTCTTTCACCAGTGTGTGTTGCCAGTAATGACATACGGAACAGAGACGTGGTCGCTTACTATGGGCCTAATAAGAAGGCTCAAGGTCACCCAAAAGGCGACGGAGCGCGCTATGCTCGGAGTTTCATTACGTGATCGAATCAGAAATGAGGAGATCCGTTGGAGAACTATAGTAACCGACATAGACCGCAGTATCGCGAAACTTAAGTGGCAGTGGGCGGGGCACATAGCTCGTAGAACAGATAGCCGTTGGGGCAGAAAAGTTCTCGAGTGGCGACCACGAACCGGAAAACGTAATGTTGGCAGGATGCGCATGGATGCGGGCAGCGCAAGACCGGTCGTTATGGAAATCCTTGGGGGAGGCCTTTGTCCAGCAGTGGACGTCTTTCGGCTCAGAGAGAGAGTAGAAATACCTACTCGTCCTCTTACTAATTCGTATAACTACGAGTACTTTGCGGCCGATTTGATTTGCCATTACAGGTAGGGTTTAGGCGCGATTGATCTAATTCGCGATTGGTCCAAAGTTCCAAAAAATGTCTAATTCACGGTTGGTCAAATTCGCAGTTGGGCTAATTTGCGGTTGGTCCAATTCGCTATTGGTCCAATTCGCGGTTGGTCCAATTCGCGGTTGGTCTAAGAATAAACAATGTTTCCAAAATAGTATTTTTTTAGTGTTGAAGCTAGTTCATATAGGTAGCAGGAGTTAGGTTTAGGTTATTTTTTATGACCGCCCGGAAAGACGTTGAGGGCGAAAAAGAAGTTAAGTTTTTTTTAGACCAATCGCGGATTAGACCAAGCGCGAAATGGACCAACCATGAATTGAACCAATCGCGAATTGGACCAGTCGCGCCTAAAGGTATGGTCGATCTAGTATGAGATGTCAATGAGAGTTTATTTATAGAAAATATAGAAATCCTTTATATTGTGGTGTTCTTCTAATAATCTGTATTGTAAAAACAGCGACATAATAATAATAATAAATTAAGTAATAATCTGTCTGCCATTACAAAATCCCTCGAGTGAAAATTGGCACGTTTTTTTAGTATTTTATATCTTTATCAATATATTTATGAGCGGTAACGATGAAATTACGAAACGCAAGCAGCCTTGCTAAATTTCATGTACACATATATATATATATATGCGCGTGTATAAACGGTATTTGCCTATGTATTAGTAATTATATTTTTTACCTATTTTTCAACTCGCTCCAACGTGAACAAAGTTCTAACTCGCGCTCAATCAACAGTTTCACAGGGGCGGGATAATGATTAATCCTTTTTTGCCGCGGGCGAAGCCGCGGGTAACAGCTAGTTTTATAATAAGACTGGCTAATACTCTCTTCTTATTTAAGAGACGCGCTCTTGTCGGTGGAGTATACGCCATACTTCTCTGTTCTCGGCTTTACGTTTAAGGTCTTGATACGACACGACGACGCCTGCCTTCTCTTTAAGTTGGCTTACATATCTCTTTCTCGGTCTCCCTGGACCTCTTCTTCCATTTACCTTTCCTTCAATAATATTTTTAAATAGGCCATCGTGTCATATCAAGTGGCCGATCATTCTCCCTCACCTATTCTCAATATTTTTTTTATATTTTATTTCCTCGCTAATACATACCATATAAATTATGCTAACCGGAATCTATTTCATTTATCAAAGTCTAGATTGAAAAACGAATTTGTTAAGATGCACAGATAATAAAATGGATGTTCATGTTAACCCAAACCTTTCTTTTAAATTGTTTTGTATTCGTGCTGGATTATGTTCATATCATACTGCGCTATTTTATTATATATTTTTTTAAACTGCAATCAACATAGCTATATACTTAGCTATTAGTGTAAGCCTTAATAAAATAAAAAAATACAAATTTTCAACATACCTTGTCCGGTCCGGTCTCATAACATGATAAACAATGTTTAGTAGGAGACTTGACCGTGAACTCTGCCAAAAATTATGTTCACTGATAAAAATGTATTATGTAATAACCGAGTGTATTTGTAAATATTATGAGATAATATTTTTATGATTTGCGATAACTTTTTATGAGACAACGTAGATAGAACGGTGTAGAAATAAAGACTTTTTTTAATAAATAAACATATGGTATACATATATATTCATATCATTCTACGTAAGTATTCATTATTTTGCAATAATATAAGTATCGTTGAGCTACTACTAAGCTATCTATAGATTGGAGCTAGCCTAGGTCATAAATCTGAGAGATTTTCCCATATATGGTAAAATTTTATCAAAATCCGTCCTGTAGAGTTGTTTGAAAAATAAATTCATACATCAAAACATCCTCATATACTATTATATTAGTAGGATGGAAAATTGTCCAATTAATACATGACACGAACAAAATTGCCCCCGTTATCAAAGCAGTAACATGGTAACGATTTATTTACATAAATGGGTGGCTAATTTTGTTGCGTAAACAATGTGATACCAAAGCTAAGGAAAATTAAACATGATCCGATTGGATGGAATATTTTTATCTCTCAACATAGCGGCAACAATCAAGTAAGTTTCTTTATATAACTAGTTGTTCTGCGGCTCTGCTCGCGCCAAAGAATATCGTGTGTTTTTTGAAATAAAAAAAAAAATATATATCTTGGCTCATTTGTTTATACAGGGTTATGTTTGACCTCCGGAATTAAATCAAAATTGGTCTAGCGCTTTAGCCGTAAAAGCATACCAGACAGACAGACAAACTTTCACAGCAACAACAGCATTTATATTATTAGTATGGATTAGTTTGTTGTTTGTACGGATGTTTTGTATGTGTTAATCTATTTATTTATTGATCCACACGTGGATAGAGATCCACGTGTGGATCAAAAATCCTAGTGATCTGAGAACAACATAATCGGAAATGAGTACCTATGCATGTTTTTATATGATTTGATTATACATATTTTCTTAACTTCTACACCTACCACTGGAGCTGAGTGTCAGAAGTAGGTTTATAGTTTTGGTAGGTACCTACATTTGGTAATCAATCAAGTTAAATTTCAAACCTGCGTTAAGTGAGTGATTTTGATCTCAACTAAAGACTTTAATTGATTTTCAACTTCATCGAATATGGGTCAAATCAAATACCTTACTCGTATAGTGGGTATTGGTGTTAGGTGACGCATGCCTAATGCGTTTCAATAGAAATTGGATATGGTGAAGATTTTCGATGTGCAGGATTGAAATGCGATAGCTCAGTTGGAAGAGCAAGGTCGTATAAAGACCTGGTCGCGGGTTCAAGTCCTGCTCGCATGGAATTTTTTCACCATATCTTATTTCTATATGAGAGTACTTTAGTACTACTACTCTTACTACTATTGGACTACTTCATGGTGCAATAAAAAGTTATCTATCTATCTATCTACTTTGATATTAAACGCTGTTACGAAATTTAGTAAACGATATGGAATTCGCCGTGCAATTTGATTCCAAACATCCGGAGTAATCTCTAAAGTGCAAATATTTCAGACTTGAAGCAGGTTGAGCGCTTATTTCATTTGTAAGTGGCGATTGCTCAGCTTTAATTATTACTCGAAGAAGATGCTCTCTGTGTCTGGAACTAATGGCCGAGAGTTGTTCATAGCAGCCTGAATGTTTTAATGAATACGTTTATGTTACCTATTTCAAAAAAAATCTTTTCATTCATTCAACTGTCAAGCACCTGAAACCAGGGTTGTTAACGGTACCAAATTATCCAACTCCCGGAATTTACCTTTACTTTCTATGTGAATTTGGTACCGGTACAAACCGGTAACCTGCCTGAAAATAAAGGTTAAAGAGATGTTTCTTTGTTATCTAGTATCTTAAGCCCATAGACTCGAGTATTCACAGTAAACATCAACATTTTAAATTTTTTGAGTCTACGTCTTCTTGAAAGGCCGGCAACACTCCTGTAATACCCCTGGTGTTGCAATTGTCCATGGGCAGCGGTGATCGCTTGCCATCAGGTGACCCGCTTGCTTGTTTGCCGCCCTATGTTATAAAAAAATCATTTCAAACTACGAGCGTTTTCACGATTATTCTAGTGAAGCTCTAGTAAATGTCAGACACAATTAAATGGCCAATAGATGAAATAAATACTGTTTTACTTTAACCTCGTTTAATTTGATATTGAATGCTTAAATATAATATTAATTATTCTCTTTGTATCAAATAATTTTACTTTGTAATATTCCATTTATTTTATTTAATAACAAAATTGAAATCACGGTAAAATATGATAACCATAATTAACACAAACTTAATAAAATTTAATCAATATCAGCATTGGCTCCATTCTTCCATATTCTATAGATAAGGGGATTTTCTTCTTTTTGGGGACGTCTTTCATTCGGGAAGGGGTAATATTTGAGGTCTTGCCAATACACTGGAAGGACCGAGCGGTAACCGACGTCGAATTTAGCGATGGCTGCTACATCATCCTCTTCTAGATTGAAGTCGAATATTGACGCGTTCTCCACTAATCGAGATTTGGTGATCGTCTTCGGTATGCTTATAATGTTTCTTTGGTACTGGAATATAAAAAAAAGAGCAATAAAATTGTATGCTGCAGGTATAAAGCATTTTATATGGCGGGATAGTCGTAAATAGCAAAAAAATAAATAAATAGCTCTCAATATTAATGTAAGTGCGCTTCTGAATAAACGAAATTGTTTACCTATTTGTTTATTAAAACTTTTTTTTACAAAATTGGTATAAAAGAGCGGTCTTAATGCTAAAAGCTTTTGTATTTCCATTTCGACCTATAACATATTTGCCAGAATTCAGTATAAATCCTATTAGGCTACATTTGCTACGAAAACAACAAAATTGGTCACGTGATTATACATGGGCCTAATATATTAGAATTGGTATGGACATACTGAGAGCCATGGTAGGTGAACCACTTAACCCCAGATTGTGGTTAGTAGTCTTGAATTAATAGATCTAGGCTGCTATAACACCAAGTCTAGAAAATTAATGATATAATCTGGTGATCAGAATAAATTTTGATGGTAAAATTTAATGAATTGTCGAAACTGTTGTTGTCATTTTCAAGGTAAGGTTTTAATTAAAATAACAATAACATATTTAAAACCATGCTTAAGTGAGAAATAACTCACCAAATATCTTAAAGTGACCTGCGTCACAGTTTTCCCATGTTTTTTCGCTATTGACAGCATCGTAGGGTTATTCAGCTTTGGTTCGGGGCTGTCTGGAAGCTTACGGATTGGCATCATTGCCCCGAAGGGAGAGTACGCGACCACTTGTACTTTTTGTGATTGGCAGAAATTAACCAATTCCTTCTGGCCCAACGTCAAATTGATCTGTAAATATTTTTTTAAATGTTGTTATTAGTCATAGAAAATTAGTAGGTAGTAAAATATGTATTGCCTTTGTACTTTTAGTTTGAGAATTTGTCTAGAGCTTAATATTCGTATATCTGCTTGACAACATATTTTGCTCTAGCTAGCGCCATGCAATCTGTTACAGTTACAAGTCATTACATAATACTGTAAAATACCTGCTGTCACAAAAATTATTTTTCAATACAGTTGTATAACATGGCGCACTTTCTGAGCCTATATCTATGGTTCGAAAATTGAATATTTTGCACAGGCATCTTACTTTTCCGCGGTCGTGACTTACTTTTCCGAGCTCGATCATTACTTTTGCAGTTTAGTTTTAAATCAATTTAAGAAGTTAAGGAGCAAGGAGTTTTCGTTCGTAGAATAAAATTGGATACAATTTATACGAATGATTATTTAAAATAGCTGTTTATTATCAAATATATTATAAAAACATTTAGTTTCATTCACTATTTAGTTTTAAGTTAATTATTTTCGCATAAACATTTGTAAAAAATCGAATACTTTGGCTATATACGCGTACGTGTCCGTTGCTTAGATCGTCGTAAAAAATTGCAAAAACGCGCTATTATTTGAAAATTTTCATTTGTTATTTTGTTGCGTGCTTCGGAGTTGTCTTTTAAATTGATTTTAATTTTTTGACTTGTTTTTTTTTTACAATTTTTTACAACTGTATTGAAAAACGTTGTTTGGCACACGTGCGGAAGTGTCATTTGCACTCGTCCCGACTCTTGACCCTCGCCTTCGGCTCGGGCCAAGACTCGTCGGGACTCGTGCAACATGACACACTTTCCGCACTTGTATCAAAAACTACTATTCTAATTCACCAGTTGGTTTTGGAATGACAAGCGCAATACAAGACATCGACTATAGGCGCAGCTAAATGCAGGTTTCAAGTCAATTGGCTCTACATGCATTTTTATAACCACGACTTCATAAAACCAAAACTATTTGAGACGCGTTATAAAGTTAAAACAATACATAACACAAGTTTTTAACAGCCTCCTCTCGGTCACTTTCGCTTCTTTAAAACAAAACAAACTTACTTCGACTTGGTTGACTACCGGCGGCACTCGGCAGTTGGCAAGCAATCTCTTCAGCTGGTCCACATTAAAATTCGATACGCCTATAGACTTTACCAAGCCCATCTCCAAAACTTTTTCGAGGCCTCTCCAAGTTTCCAAGTAGTCGATTTTTTCGTCCACTCCTTCCGTCTGTTTGGAAATAAATTTGTTTTCTTTATTAGTATTATCGTAGGAGCACAACAAAAGAACGGCAAGTACGTATAACTTAAAAACTAAGGTAAGTAAAACTATTATTTGGCATGTATACTGTATATAACTTGTACTTTTCAACTATAATGAAAATAAAACAGAAAAAGCAATGTTTAGATGTTTAGAAAGGGATAGTTTAGTCAAAAATATTTAAAAAATGTTGTTTTCTCTTACTGTAAAGGACATTGGCCAATGTATTAGGACTTGGTCAATATAGTCGAGGTTCATGCGACGCAGGCTGTCTCTCACTGATTGGATAGCGTCAGCTTCCCGATGGTTGTGTTGCCAGACCTGAAAAATTATTATTAGAAAATTTGAGATTTGCGCTACACTCCAGCTATCTTTATCACTCTAGTCTTAATAGGTATGTTGTAGGTACCTATTTTAAAACAAATATTTTGTAGTAGACTTGTTTAATATTATGTAGTCGGCCTTTATTATCTATGTTTAATGTCAAGCCCAGCAAATAAAGATTAGGCATCTTATCATGGCTCTTTTGACTCCCACGTCAAATACAATGCTGGTTTTGATTCACAATAGAGATGTTGCCTTATACTGAGTTTGCTAAATTGTGTACAAACATCACATGTACAAATTATGACAAAAGTGTTACTATAGGTACCAAAAATTGCCGCAAGTTGAAACATTACTCGTACCTTAGTTGTGATGAAAACATCTTCTCTCTTGATCACACCATCCTTAATCTTTTTATTTACGACCTGGCCTACTTCAGGCTCGACGCGGTAAAGATGTGCCGTGTCCAGGTACTTGTATCCGATGTCTATGGCGTAGGATAATGCTTCAACCAACTTCGGTATATCGCCTGTGAGAAATTGTAACTGAAATAGGAATGGATATTAATTTATTTAAATAATTTCAAGTTTATGAGGTCCCAAAAAAACGAATTCTTAGATCTCAGATTTAATTCTTCTAGTACCACAGTTATTTGTAGTTTTATGCGAAGGAAATTATCACTATGGATACGTAGTACTTATATTAATTTTGTGCTATTGAAAAGGTTTGATCCAAATGATACCTCAATCCCTATACCTTCTCAGTACTTCTAACTATGTATGTATATGCGAAATTTCACCAATCTTCCTGTTTCGCATACGAATAGTTAGAAGTACTGAGAAGGACTCATTATTCTTGTAGGTACCTTTAATCCCAGGAAAAAGCACTATTCCCCTGGGAAATTCACGTGGCCGAAGCCGTGGGCAAAAGCTAGTTATTTATATATAAATTGAAGGATATATGTACCAATACATCTTATTCCAATTTATGTGATGCCATGGAATTTTTCTATCAACCAACTAAAAAATGATGCTACGTTACCTTTTCATCAACACCCAGCCAGGTCCCCAAGCCCAAAACTGGCATTTCCAAGCCATTGTTCAGCTTTACTGTTGGTATATTCACCTGAAATAAGTATTAGATAATAAATGTTTAATAAGGTCGTTTGTAAAACTTTCTAGTAAGTACCTATTATAAAAAATATATACGAGTATTTATATGTGCAGAGGTTATCCTAATCCTAACTAATATTATAAAGGCGAAAGTGAGTTTGTTGTTTGTTGGTTTATTTGTTTGTTTGTTACCTCTTCACGCTTTATCTACTGAACCAATCTTCCTGAAATTTCGCATACACATACCTGGAAGTACGTAGAAGGACATAGTGTACCTTTCATCCCGGGAAAAAGCACTGTTCCCGTGGGAAATTCACGCAGGCGAAGCCTCGGGCAACAGCTAATTCTCAATAAAGTTAACACGTTGCACAAGAGATCTGAAAATGATCCTTTTTCTATTTTATAAATTCTTAAAAATGAACCTTACAGGTAATGAGATAAGGTTTATTTTCAAATATTTAGGAAATGGGAAAAAGATCACATTTTTATTCGTCAGTATGGCCGTTTTAGACCCCCTGTAACACTAAATTATAATTAATAGCATGCAGTTATTTTTCATCCAAAAAGTCTCAAAAAGTTTCCAAACATAAATTTGTTTGTTTGTACGGAATACATAAAAACACTTCGCAGATGCTCATACATTATAATCAATTATCATTACACGAGTTGTAAACATACGTGTCATTGAAAAAACGTAGGTACGTTAAAAAATCAGTAATGGCCACTCTTTTCTAAAGAAATTAATCAATTCATTTTTTATTCAATATAATTTTAATCACCATCATGAAGTAGTATATGATGAAATAATACTTTTTACTCACTTTAGTCATTTTTGAACAGATGTTTACTGTAATTGCGCCGGCGTCGACACACAAACACAACTAGCCTCGACCGTGGATTGTCAGAACTAACAAATAACATGTTTTGAGTTTGAGAACACATTGATTACAATAGCGTTGCGTGCGAATGAACACTACTTAACGTCAGAAGAATCATATACTTTTTTATATGGCGCTAAATTTGGTTTCTTGTTTTTTTTTTATAACGAGGCTGTTTCTGCCACTTAAAAATGTGTTAATTAATAAATCTCGGGTATTGCAACTTCATATTTAAAATATTATTTTTGCATTTAAAATCTTACGATTATTAAAGAGATCTACGTACACTACTATCTCACACATTTTGAAGAGCGTATTTAGTCTAGTAACTTCAGTGGCTATGGCAAACTATAGTTACAACACTGACTGACACTAAGAGGAAATAATTTATCAATTGCCAGGTCGAAAAAAAATATTAATTTTTAAATTCTATTCTTTTATACCTAAAACATATGGTCTAAAAGTAAAAGCTACAAAAATGGTCTTAATATTTTGTAGATTGTATGTATAAATGCGTTAACGCATGCTTAAATGCTAATATTGACTTAACTTGTCGTTAGACAATATTGATTAAACAATGGTTGTTTGATAATGATAATTTTGTATGTTATCATGTATGTCATCATTTTATTGATGGCACAGAAATTGGAATCATAAGATTGTTGATGGCATAACATGCCTGTTTACACTAAAATTGTAAGGTGTGTTAGGCTAAAAGATACGTTACGTTCGTAAAGGAGATTAAAAAATAAAAGGTATAATTAAGCTCTTTGATGTACAAATTATTGTAGATAAGTAATTACATCAGAATCACTTTCAAGACTTAAACTAATAATAAACAATCGTCAAAATTATTTTATTTACATCCAGATTTATAATTAGGTAGGTACTACTTATTTGAACGACTCTGCGATATTTCCTACATTTGCATTTTTAAGGGCTAAATAAATGTAAAACATCTATTTTACTAATTCAAGTCTGCACTAGTGTTAGCATGGCCAGTTTCAAAGGAAATTCCCCGAATTGGCCAAAGCTTGGACATTGGCCGTGCTTCAACGTCCGGACGCTAATCCACTTAGGTTGCGCCCAGCCGTTTGCCCAATAGAAGCTAAAATTTGGCCACCCATAAATTTTGTCACGTCGTTTCTATAGAGAATTTGTAAATAGGATACCTACTTTTAGGATTATGTACAACTTGCTTTTAAAGAATTAAGGTTCACAGGTGTTTATATTTAAACTTTCGCAAAAGGTTACCAGGAAGGGAATTAAAAATTACACGGATCAAGCCAAAAGTATTACTTACAGAGGTAGATATACTTTTGTGTGCTTAAAACATAGGCAGTAATAACAGCTAAGTTTTATAGTAAACATAAAAGTTTTGTTAGTTTGCTGTGGAAATTAATTTACGCCTGAATAAATTTTGTTCAAACATAATTACAAGTTACTGTTTTTATAGTGGAAAACATAACATTTATTCTGGTTATAGTATATGTTTTGTTATTTTTATTATATCTTTTTCTGTAAAGATATACAAAAATAACAATAAAATCAACTGATACACGTGTGTACCTTTAAGAGGCTTGCCCTTGCGTAGGATTTTATATTCAACACGTGTAGAACCCTCTTTAGAAGTAGATAGCCAAACCTAAGTTTAAATAACCTATAATTGGAACGTAGGCAGATTTATTTCTAAACCTTAACAGAAGATAAATTTAGTTCCTGAAGTTCCCACAACAGAAGTTTGCTTTCAAAGATAACAAAAGTTAATAGTTTGTTCATTACCCATTTTTACACGACTGACCAAAAAAGGAGTGTTATATTTTCAGGGTTCATGTATGTATGTAAGTTTCTTTATTCCACCGTAAGTCCTGATCGGCTTAACAGATTTTGATGTGAGAGGTGTTGTTGGATTCCTTGCATTCCTCCGAGTGACATAGGCTATGTATGTTGTAAGTAGTGTTTTTCTATTTTTACAGAATTAGCTTGTTATCTTATTTACACAACAAAAACAGAATAATATTTTAAAAAAAATTGAGAATAACCTTTTTATTATATCCAATCATTACTGGCAGTTATTCAAAGTTACCGCTTCGCTTTATACATGTTCGATAAATCAATAGAAGAGAAAACTGAATGAGGTTTTTCAGAAGACTATTAACAGCAAAACTGGCCATTGGTTTCCGCAGTGGATTCAATCCAACGTACTGCAATTTACATTTAAATGAGTTTTTCCAATAACTGGTAAAGAATATTAATTGATTTAATTACAATTATTTTTTATGGTTCCGCGCGTAAGCAAGGGATATGTAGTTAAAGATACGGATTAGCTCAGAGACCTAGTGCTGAATTTTAGAAAACTGTAGGAGAAACAATTTACCTGTAACGCTCTACCATCATTCGCCTTTCATAGAAGTTCTATGGAACTTTGTAAAGAATTTCGTACCCACGTCCCGTTCACGTCACAAAGAAAATATAATTTAAATATTATTATTTTATTCATTCACGGTAAGTGCCTATTTATCTATTCCAGATAAATGAATTCCCATGTTTTTAAATTAATTCCTTCAGAGAAGAGAAACGCACGACCATATTAAAATTTTACAATCGCAAATATCGATATCATAAAACTTTATAGAATATGATATTATTGAAATCGTTTTGGGTCTGATTAAGTTTCAAACAAGCTTTTATTATTTTTAATCTTACAAAAAATATTTTTTATTCTTTTACTAGCTGTTGCCTGCGGCTTCGCCCGCGTGTGTTTCGCTTAGATGAAAAATCTTCTTGTGTTCCAAACTGTAGTAACAAAAATTCCAGTACTCAAAATGTCATCCATATGGTTATCCCATGTCCCGCGGGTTTATATGTTGATGATCGGGAACAGATGTTTCAGATCTTCAATATTTATACGTCAGTAGAAAATGCTCATCAGGTTGAACGACTTTTGCTAAGGCGCCATTTCCATATATGTAATAGTGTAGCTGGTCTCTTGGAGTTCTTTATCAGATGATCCTGATCTTCGATATTTTAACGTCAACGGAAAATGCTCGTCAGATTGATAAACTTTTGCAGAGGTACCATTTCCATATATCTTATAGTTTAGCTGTTCCGTTATGATTCTTATGTTGCCCAGGTTTAATAGCTATACAACAAAAATGTTTCATTAAAATCCGTCCAGTAGTTTTTGCGTCAAGAGTGGACATGAACATACATACAGACAGACAGACAAGAAATTAAAAAAATATATTTTTCCTTTCTATTATTCCTTTTAAGTGTCCCTCTATCCATTTCAGTCAAAAATACTAAATGTACATACAAAATATTTTTACTGTTTTATTATATATGTATATATAGAAGATAAACATCTACATGTACGAAATCTAATAAAATAAAACCGAAGAGTTAGATTCCAAAAATTCTTCAGATGTATGATATATTTTACGAGAGACACTTTAGGTAATCACGAAATCGGGATTCTGAAATTCCCACGAGAACAAAGCCGCAAAGCATAGCTAGTTTATCAATACAAGAGTGCAATGCAGTGCTTGTCGTTTTGTTCCAAACGTTAGCAACCCTAATCTAGGCACTCAAACGCGAGGGTGGAACCCATTGCCGCGCTGTAAATGGCTAATGTAGTCGCCTATTTTGTACTAGCAAACAATAAGCGCTAAGATTCTTAAAGCTAATTAATTTTGTACATAGAGATAATCATTTTATTTAGAGACACAGACAGCTGAGGAAGCGGGATGTCACATATGGTTTATGTCTATGTTGGTGAAGGATAGGTAAATATCTTCAGTGTAGCTCATTTTTCTCAAGTTTGTCATTTTTGGTGTGTTTAGGTTCCATAGAATTTGTGAACAATCTGTAAAAAAATTGAATTTGGAGCACACTATTACTAGTGGTTCTGTCAGAACAGTAGACCTCGCGAGCCCTTCCACGAAATAACCGATATTTTACCGTGTCCCTGGCTAAAAAGAGTTTTGAAACCAACCTACCAATGCTGGAAAGAAAGTAAAAAGTTCTCATATTTTACCCATAAGCCCAAACATGTTCTTGTAGTTGGTCAATACCACAAACCTGCCTTTTTTGCCTTAAAAAATATATAAATAATAATATAATAATAAATATAGACGGACAAATCACACAGATTGAGTTAGCCCCAACGTAAGTTCAAGACTTTACGGGATGCTAATTTAACGATACTATATTTTATAACAAATACATATAGATAAATATCCAAAACCCACGTCAATCTGAAAAAGATTATTTTCCATCTTGACCCGACCGGGGATCGAACCCATTAGGCCACGGAGGTCGTCAGTCGTCAGAAATGCATTGTACCTATGGGTTATATGTATGTATATGTTATTTGCGCAACAAAATTTAAGTTCAAAAAAGAAAGTTCAATTTGAAATCGAATCTCTCTGATTAGTAGGTATGTAGGTAATATATATATTACTTTTTTTATAATAGGATTCTAATCATACAATGAAGTTTTTTGTTATCAGATTTATTTCAAGCGTTCAAGATAATTCTACCATGCAAAGCAATCCACAATACAATACCATTAACCAAATAAATACACACAATTCAAAGCCAAGCAAGACAAAAAAAGCCATATGATTTTTAAGAACCATTTAATTTTATTTAATAAATAAATCAAGTCACTCTTGTAAACGTATTAGCGATTTTGCGAGTATTAAAAGCTTTGCTGCGCCATCTATTTATTTTTTTGTGAACTATCGTATGAGAATTTATAACATATGGATTTATAGCGGTTTTATTGAATTTTACTATGTTGTTCAAACAAAAAAAATGCGTCTTAATAAGAATAACAAAAATGTCTAATGACATTTTTGAATTATTTTTTAAATAGCTGAGATATGAAGTTTTTTTTATATATTTCGGCCATTTTTTAAAATTTCGAAAAACTGGCTCGACTAAAAAATTCTATAAAATTACCGAACCTGCTTACAAAATTTCATGAGAATCGGTTCAGAAATGCGACCTGTAGGCGATAACATCCGGACAGACAAAAGAATTTTCGGCTAGTGGAAACTGAGACGCTTCGCTCGCTGCGCTCGCTCGGTCGATGAACGTTTTTGGGCTTCATTTGACAATCAAGTTTATGTCTATTAAATAATGATTTTTTTTTTATTTCTATGTCTATGGTTTTGTATCTGTGCTTATTCGGAGTGTTATTTTAGATACTTTTTTTATTTTAGATATGAACGCCAGGATACTTAAATGTGAGTGTACCTATAGCGCAGTAAATAGACGAGAATCGAATTACAAACGGTCCAGTAATTGTGATTTTTTTAAAATGTTGTGTAGGATTATTGTGAGTATTCAAAATAAAAAGGGCACAATTGCCAAGTTTCCGCGTCCGTGGTAATCTTAAAAAAACTAAAAAAAAATACAACTTTTTTTAGATTTAGGCTCATATTTTCGTTTAGATGCATTTTTGCTAGGAAAGTGTTCAACAAAATCTTGTAGATAATTAAATTTCCTTTTATTTACATTTTACATTTTGTGTCTAGGACTGATAGTTACCGAGATGTGTGCTCATAAAAAAAATTAAAAGAATCTTCTTTTTCGGAAATTTGTCAAACTTTTCACTTCAGAACGCTGTAATCTAGTTATGGCATATTTTAGGAGAATAAGTATTGGAACACAATTTGTAGGGAATTTTATTACCTACAAAACGCATTTGCATTTTTCTTAACCAACCCTGCAGAATGGGGAGTAAAACTCAATATTAAAACTACGGAATATTGCTTTTTTTGTTATAATATTTTATTTTCTGCTAACTGCGCCTCGGGTCTTCGCTCCCGTCGGAATTTCAGGATATAAAGTAACCTATGTACTATTTCTGGTATTTTTCTACTAGTATACCAAATTTAATACAAATCCGTCCATAGTTCATTGAATAAAGACCAAAATAGAGCTAAGGGTAGGGTTTACTTACAAATGGTTCAATAGTTCTGAATTTTTGATATGTTATTTAGGATGGTTAGTAAGTGTTTAAAATGCAAGAGGCACAATTTCTCCCCCCTTCCACGCCCGCCATATGTTGGAAAAACCAAAAAAAATTGCCACTTTATTCAGATTTGCGCTCTCACCTTCGTTTAGATGCATTTTAGCTACATTAGAGTTCTACACAACGTTGTAAAAATAAATTTCCTATAATGTACAATTTATATTTTGTTTCTAGGACTAATAGTTATGGAGATGTGCACTTTAAAAAAATCGCATTTTTTAATCGCATTTGGAAATTTGTCAAACTTTTTACTTCAGAGCGCTGTAATTCATTTATGGCCTACTCTAGGAAAATATATATTGGAATAAAATTTGAAGGAAATTTAATTGCCTACAAAACACATGTAATTTTTTTTAACCAACCCTACGGAGTAGGCAGTAAAAATAAAAGTTAAAATATTACGTTTTTGCTATCATATTTTATTGTCTACTAGCTGCAGCCGGGGGCTATACTCCCATAGGAATATTGGGATAAAAAGTACCTTATGTGCTAGCCCTGATATTTTTCTACTAGCATACCAAATTTTATCGAAATCCGTCCAGTAGATTTTTTAGATTGAGCAAGAAATATCACATCCAAACTTTTTCATTTTAAAATCGGGTTTCTTTCCCAATCTTTATTGCTGATGAAGCAAATATTATCTAATATCTGTACTTGATAATGTCCACAGACCCTTTTACAGTGTCCCAATCAGGTACCGGTTACTCACCTGCAATGAATCACACTATAAATGGGAAAGTTTGGATGTGATATTTGTTGCTTAATCACACAAAATCTACTAGACGGATTTCGATTAAATTTGGTATACTAGTAGAAAAATATCAGGACTAGCACATAAGGTACTTTATATCCCGAAATTTCCATGGGACCGAGATTCAGTTAGTAAAAAGTAAAATATTATAGCAAAAAACAATTTCCGTTGTTTTATCATTTAGTTTTACTCTCCACCTTGCAGAGTTGGTTAAGAAATATGCAATTGCGTTTTGCCGGTAATTAAATTCCCTACGATGTTTGTTCTGCTACTTTTTTTCCTAGAATAGGTCATGACTGGATTACATCGTTTTAAATTAAAAAAGATTGACGAATGTTTGAAAAATGAGATTTTTTTAAGGCAAAGGATTTTTTTTTCTCGGAAACTGTCAGTCCTAGAAACAAAATATAAAATGTAAATAACGGCAAATTTAATTTTCTACAACATTGTGTAGAACACTTTTCTAGCGAAAATGCACTTAAAAGAAAATATAAGCGAAAAACCGAACAAAGTGGTGTTTTTTTTTTTTTTTTCAATTTGGCGGCGAGTGCAAAAGCTAGTCAATTGTGCCATATTTATTTTAAATACTTACAATCATCCTAAACAATAATATAAAAAAAATTGAGTTACTGGACCGCACGTAATTAACCCCTAGGGAAGGTTCGCTCTATTTACTGCGCTACTATCTCTGCTGTACAGACTGATTTTTGTGCATTTTTTTATGTGATTACATAACATTGGTAAAATATATTTATTGTTTTGCATAAATATTAGAATATAAATTATATATATTAGTTATTGATAGTTAAGTACATATTTTTTTTTTAATATAATATTATAATCTATATCATAGAATACATAGTCAAATTATTACAGTCATACAAACTTAGTCAAAAAGGCCACCCCGAATTGGTAAAATTATATTCATTTCTGAATAAAATATATTAAAGAAAAATCAAGTATACTAAAAACTATGGAGTAAAATTAATTACCTACATGTAATATAAAACTTGTATGTACATAAAATATATTTCCATTAAAAATATTATTTATTCTGTGTTATTTTTAACCAGAATTTATAAAGTAACTTTTTAAGCAAGCCAAATGATTCAGGGAAAATGAAATGTATTATATTTAGCTGACAGAACTTTTGATGTATCACCCCAAGTCACAGAACTTTAACAAATTCAGAAAATTTCGTAAAGGTATGTACTTTGAAAGTTATTTGATGGTCATCATTTATGTATTGAAAGAAAAATAAAGGCTCTATTCATTTAATTTAGAAAGAAACATACATATTTTATCGAAGTACAGTCAGCTGCAGAAACTTGACACCCCTAGGATAGGATTTGATGAGATAATGGGGTGGGGGTCTAAAAAGGCCACTTTGACGAATCAGAATATGGATCATTTCGTATTTCCTAAATATTAAATAATTTGTCAAGTGCGTGTCCGACCACGAACAATGTAGGGTTCCGAAGGTACCTATCCTGTAGAAATGCGGACACATTAACTTCTATTTACTTCCACTTTTATATAACTAATGAAAATAACCTAAGTAGGTATATACCATCATATAGAATGAAAATTATTCCTACGAATATTTTTCATACTAAAATCAATTTTGTAAGTTTATCGTCTATTACTCATTAACGCGTAAAGTTTACATAGCCGTGATAATTTTCCTTTTAAATTCATTATATTTGCTAGTTATTATAATTTGTTTCATGTATCCACCCTCCACCATTTTCCTGTTCGAGGGGGGGGGACACTTAACTCTAACAAAATTTATCACTTTAAAGTTAAATATTTCGCACACGGATCCCTAAATCAAAAAATGTTCTTCAGACACTCATAATATTTTTAAAAGACCTATCAAATGATACCCCACACGATGGTATAATCGAGAGAAAAAAAAATCATCCCCACTTTAGGTGTAGGGGAGGCCCCCTAAAAAAATATTTTTCCTAATTTTATTCTACAGTTCGCTCCGCGTAATAAATATGTATATCTCTACCAAATTGCAGTTTTCTAGTACTAGTAGTCTCTGAGATTAGCCGCTGACAGACGGACGGACGGACGGACGGACGGACGGACGGACAGACATGACGAAACTATAAGGGTTCCTTGTTTACTTCGGAACCCTAAAAATGAACCTTTTAAGTGGTAGCATAAGCTGCATTTTTAAATATTTAGGAAATGAAAAGTGGATCATATTCCGATTCATCAAAGTGGCCGTTTTAGACCCCAGGTTTCTCTGCTGTTGATTGTACGTACATATTTGTAACACCTCGGGTGCATATTGTGCGTAAAAACCATCGTGAAGGGATTATTTTTTAAATTTTGAAAACAACATCAAAATCCGGAAGATTTTTGAAAAAAAGCAGCACATGTTTGACCTCAGGTCTATACATATTCATACCAAATTTGACCAAAATTAGTCGAGCGATTAAGCCTTGAAAATGTAACAGACAGATTTACGTATTTATAACAGTATAGATAAGCGTGGACTATGATTTTAGAATACGTTTTGTCACATCAACTCTATAGATATTACCTGCTCTCAGGTGTAGGAAATGAATTCACCCACGTCATTAGTTCTTCCTGTATATGAAACTTCCTCTGTACGATCTAACAGAATTGATTTAATGTTGTTTTGTTCTGTATCATCGAAGTTCCCATATTTATGGGACAAGTTGTTACATTGTGCGTAATATATTTATAACATCTTGCCTAGAATAAATTCTAATTGAAATCGTTTTGTTTGCGATATAGTAAAGTTTCTATGAGTAGATAATTGTTGAATAGGAACTATTTCAATGGTAAATTGTACCTCATTAGAACGTATGTTCTATGTTGTTTTTAAAATGTTTGACACCTTCGCTTTTGTGTTGTCTAACGATAAATGCACATCCCACAGGATCAAGATATTTTATTTAATTCCATTGCTATATACTCTGCTACAATGGTTATGGGCGCAGAAACCAGGATTGGTAGCTAAATATTTCATCCAACGTGAAGAAATAAAATATCGGAAAAACGTAAGTACGAAAAAAGTACAAGTTTTTTGTTGACTGCCCGTACTGCCGTATTGAGGGATAATAATGACTACTATGAGTATAGAAAACCTCGGTAGGGAAAATTATGACTCATGGCGGATTCAAGTGCAGGCGATTTTGGTCAAGAATGATCTGTGGGATTACGTAGACGGAAAGATTCCAAGACCAGCAGAAGTCGCAGAGGAAGCGATGTGGTTGTCAAAGGATGCGAAAGCGAGGGCTGAGTTAGTACTAACGATGAACCCGAGTGAACTTAGACACATTAGAGACTGCCAGACTTCTCGTCAATTGTGGTTGAAATTGGAAGCAATTTATGCATCAAAAGGACCAGCCAGAAAGGCGTCCTTGTTAAAACAGCTAACCTTATACAAAATGAACGAAGGTGATGATATTCACACCCATTTGGCTAATTTTTTCGATGCGAAAAATAAACTTCATGATATGAATATCGATATTCATGATGACTTAGCATCGATTATGTTATTATATAGCTTGCCACCAAGTTTTGAAAATTTTCGCTGTGCTATAGAGTCGAGAGACAATTTTCCGGACCCTGAAGTATTGAAAATTAAAATTATTGAGGAGAATAATGCAAGAAATGCGGGAAATGATAATAAGGTTTTCATCGCAAAAGGAAAGGGTCGAAATAATAAGGAAAAGACAAAAATCGACGAAAAACAATTTGAAACGAAAAAACAATTCATAATGAAATGTTTCAAATGTCACCAAACTGGTCACAAAGCCTCGGAGTGCAAATTCAAGAAAGAAAAGAAAGATAGTGTAAAGTATGTGTCTAAAAGTGAAGCTTCTAAGAGTTATGACGAGTTTATAACTTTTAACTCTTTTACAGATAACTGTCTTGCTGCAAACTGCGAGCAGGAAAAATGGATCTTAGATAGCGGCTGTACAAGTCATTTGTGCGGTGAAAAATCATTTTTTGGAAATACTTTACAACCTACTTCTGGAAAATTGAATTTGGCTACTAATCAGAGTGCTCTCGTACAAGGTAAGGGTACGGTAAGATTGTACGCATGCAACGATGATTCTAAGTACGTAATTGAGTTATTAAATACGTTATTCGTTCCTGATTTGAGAACTAACTTGATCTCGGTTGCTAGGATCACTGACAAGGGTTTCTATGTAACTTTTAGAGACGACAGTGCCATAGTAACAGATTCTAAAGGGGATGTTAAGCTAGTTGCAAATCGACAGGGTAATTTATATTACGTTAACGAACGATGTGCTCGAGCTTTTGCGATTTCCAACGACAAAGTTGATATTCAAGTATGGCACGAGCGTTTAGGTCATCTTAATATGAAAGATTTATTGAAGCTCATTAATCACTGTAACTTAAGGGTTAAAACAGATATGACAAATGTCAAGAAGTTACATGATTGCGAAACATGCATTCGCGGTAAGATGAGTGCTAAACCCTTTACTAGTTCTAGTGGACCTTGTGACGAAGTTTTAAAAATAGTCTATTCTGATGTTGTAGGGCCGATGAAAAATACAGCTTTAGGAGGTGCAAAATATTTTGTGACGTTTATTGACGATTGTACAAGATGGTGTGAAGTTTACTTACTAAGTAAAAAGAGTTCAGTTTTTACGGTTTTTAAAATATATAAGCAGTATGTAGAAAATATTACTGGTAAACGCATCAAATATTTGCACACCGATAATGGTGGCGAATATTGTAGTAGGGAGTTCGACGACTTCCTGGAAAAGGAAGGGATAACTAGGAGACTTACAATTTCCGGAACCCCTCAACAGAACGGAATTGCAGAAAGATTAAACAGGACACTTGTCGAAATGGCAAGGTGCATTTTGTTATCATCAGGGCTGTCACCAGGTTTTTGGGCTGATGCAGTGGTTACTGCATGCCATATTAGAAACAGATGTCCATCTAGCACGATCAATGGTAATATACCATATGAGAAGTTTTTTGATAGACCTGTACAAATTCATTATTTACAATCTTTTGGAGCAAAGGTATATGTTTTGGATAAAGATTTAACTAAAGATAAGTTTGCAGATCGTAGCAAACGCGGGATTTTTATAGGTTATCCTAGGAATCAAAAAGGTTACAGAGTATGGTTACCAAAAGATCGGAAAGTAATTGTTGCTAGGGATGTTAGTTTTTTAGATGTCGACAAATCTGGGAACGACGAGCCCGGTGATCCATTTCAAGTGGAGTCATCTACTTTGAATCCGACGAGATTTGTTGAAATAGAGATAAATCCACAGCCTGTATTACCACAAGTTGAACATAACGGAGAAATACCAGTAGAACCAGTTCAACCTCCATCTTCAGATGAAGAAATTCCATCACAGTCTCTCATCGAAGCAGCTCCAAATGAGGAATTAAAAAGAGCCCCAGGTAGGCCAAGAATCCAAAGAGGTCAAGTAGGTAGACCGAAGAAGATATATAAGATGGTTTCTGTGCTTAGAGAGCAAGAGTTGGAAGAGGAAGTTGCTCCTGTGCAAACAGAGCAAGAGCAAGAAGTGGAAGAGGATAGGTTAGAAATAGGTGAAAATAGAGAAAACAATGATAACACACAGTCACATGAACAATTTCTCGATTGTGAAGACTTTGTTGGTACTGCAGGAGAAGTGACATTGAGAGAAGCACTGACCAGTAATGAGAAAAAAATTATGGGAAGATGCGATCATGTCAGAGATCCGAAGTCTCGTAAAAAATAATACGTGGAAGATTGTTAAAAAACCTCCTAATAGAGATATAGTGGGATGTCGCTACGTACTCACCACGAAACTTAACATAGACAAGACTGAAAAGAAGAAAGCCAGACTAGTAGCAAGAGGTTTTAGTCAGCACTACGGTATTGACTATCGTGAAACTTTTGCTCCTGTCATGAGGCTTAGTACAGTCAGGTTACTTGCCGCATTGTCTATGGAGCTAGATATGGAAATACATCAGGTAGATATCAATACGGCTTACCTAAATGGATATCTAGAAGAGGAGGTGTATATGAAAATTCCAGAGCTCCTAGAAGACAGTTTAAATAAACTATTGAAAACTGAAGAGGATAGTTTGGTCAGGGAACGAGCTAGACAAATGCTTACTGACATAGCGGCGGGTGGTAACGTTTGTAAGTTATCAAAATCTCTATATGGTTTGAAACAATCGGGCAGGCAATGGAACATAAGATTGGACGAAAAACTGAAGAAAATGCAGTTGAATCAATCTTTGAACGAGCCTTGTTTATACTTCAAGAATCTCGAGGACGGAAACAAACTCTTTGTTTGTGTGTACACCGATGATATTTTAATCGCAAGTCAGAAAAAGTTTTTATTGAAAGCTTTAAATCTGAATTGGCCAAGGAGTTCGAATTAAAGGACTATGGAGTTGCAAAATTTATTTTAGGCATAGATATTGTCAGGAGTGACAAGAGTTTGAAGTTGTCACAGACTTCATACATTGATAAAATTGTTGATAAATTTGGACAAAAACATTGCAAAGAAATACATATTACGCCAATGGAGGTGGGTTTAAAGTTACAACCCATGCAGGAAAATATCGATAAAAGCTTTCCGTATAGGGAATTAATAGGCTGTCTTATTTATTTATCCGTAGGTACTAGGCCGGATATAGCCAATGCTGTAGCAAAGATGGGTCAGTATGTGGATAATGCTGATAAAGGATGTTGGAAAGCAGCTATACGGATTTTAAGAGAAGAAGAACCAGGGAATATGGTCTTATCTATAAAAAGACAGGTAAGTCTTTAATAGGGTATTCAGATAGCGATTTTGGAAACTGTCATATAGATCGAAAAAGCTTTTCGGGAAATGTTTTTATATTGGCAGGTGCTGCGATTTCTTGAAATCACAAAAACAAAAGTGCGTTGCTACCTCAACGTGCGAAGCTGAGTATGTTAGCTTAGCTTTTAAGCATGAAAGAAGCTATTTACCTTTACAGCTTATTAAGTGAGATAGAGTTACATAACTTTAGTAGGGTGACGTTGCATGCGGACAATCAGGGAGCTATTACACTTGCAAAAGATCCTGTTTTTCATGCCCGCAGTAAGCACATTGACATAAAGCATCATTTCTTAAGGGATACATTGAGAAATAACAAAAATATTGTATTGAGATTTATTTCTACTGATTTGATGCTGGCAGATATCTTAACGAAACCGCTGCCAAAGCAGAAATATTATTTATGTGTTAGCGGTTTAGGTATAGGTTAGGATATTGTTAGTGCTTATTTTTTTGGTCATGTTTTTTTGTTATTATTTTACTTTATCTTACTGTAAGTTTTATATTAGGTATTAATTAGAGCTTCTACGGTACAATTTAAGGAGGTGTGTTGAATAGGAACTATTTCAATGGTAAATTGTACCTCATTAGAACGTATGTTCTATGTTGTTTTTAAAATGTTTGACACCTTCGCTTTTGTGTTGTCTAACGATAAATGCACATCCCACAGGATCAAGATATTTTATTTAATTCCATTGCTATATACTCTGCTACAATAATTATTTAAACAGGGGTATTTTTATTCCAGCAATCTTGAATTCGTATTAGCCGTTTGGCTGTAAGTTTGGCATTCGTTTATTACTTCTTGTTAATAGCTAGAGTAAAACTTTTTAGTGTTTCGTCGTATGTCTAAAGGTAGCGGTTCGCGCCGCGACAGAGACAGGAGACCGAGACCGGAGACCGCGACCGCTACTTAACGTTAGGCAATGTATAGAACGACAGTTCAAGAGCGCGACCGAGACAGGAGACAGAGACGCGAGACCGGAGACAAAAAAGACGGTCGCTTAAAATTAAATGAACGAACCAAATCTCTACATAGATAAAAAGTTGACGTAAGGTTGTGCGAGTAAGTACCAATGTGTCGTAAAAAAGTTTGAAGTATAATTGTGATTAATATTTAAATAAATTGTAAAATTCTTGGGATCTCGAAACGCCTAGTTATTGTAAGAGAACCATAGAAAATACTATACCTATAAACTCTTTTGGCCATAATTGCTAGCTATTACAATGTTATCCTGCTGTTTGTTTCAACACTCCTACATCGATTTCGAATGGTATTCAAACATTTCGAATGGTATTCAAATGTACTAGCCAACCATGCGTCGGCGCTATCGACTGGCGTTCATTTCCGTGGCCTGGCGACTGGAAATTGCGATCCATCCTGCGTGCCCCATCGCTTTTTGTTTATTCCTTTCAAAGGCAAGCGCCATTTTTGACTTTCACCAATGATTTTTATTTCCGCCTTCGAATAATTTCGATATGTGAATTTTTGAATGGTTTGAACCGAGCGAAAACTTAATCGTTTTTTCATTCGTAAAATCCATTTAAATCCATCTGCATAGAGCAATCAATCATTCATAGAACCAATGTAAAAAAAAATGATAAAAATGTATTTTTATTAGTACGAGTAGTCTACTTTTTTTCAAATTCTATCTCTTCCTAAAGGAAAATAGTTTATTATCGATGAGAATATTGTACATACACTCATTTTATTATCTCAAATTGACTTAAAAAAATAAAAAGCACATAACATGTCAATATCCAGGGCACGGCAGTGCCCCCGCCAAGTCGAGCGCGAAGCAAACACTGCCGTACCATCCTTTACAGGAACCATTTCGCCGCATTTTCAGGCCCCTATTTGAGAACCTCTGGATAAGACCAGAACGAAGAAATTTTCGTCATCCAGTAAGCTATAATCACATACTTAAAATCCAAAATTTCAAGTCTGTAGGTCATTTAGTTCCGAAGTTAAGCGAAAGCAAAGTTTCGCATTTTCGACACTCACTCACTCATGATCATCAAAATAGAACTAGTACTTCCCATAAACTCAGAGAGCTGAAATTTGGTACAGAGTTAGGTTTTAATGGTCACATAAAGGGAAAACTATAAAAACTAGGATAATCGAAGATCTGAAGTACCTGGTGACCCTAATTAGAAAACACAAGAGCCCAATCAAACTATTAGAAATCGACATACCGCCTTTACAAAAAATATTCAACTTGGTGGGCCGCTTCATTTGATGTCAAAAATCGAAGGTCTGAAGTATCTCATGAAGAACCCTCAGCTGGTCTCAGCTGTATTAGAGATTACCATATCTCTATGGCAACGCTATTCTATTGCTACATAAAAAAATCGACTGTCATTGCAAAAGTCCCGCGTAGAGGGACTTCTTATTTAATCTGGCCTATAGCGTCCCACTTTTGAGCGAATGTCTCCCCTTCTGCTTAATCATAAAAAAAGAGTAATTACATTTTTATTAGGTTTATTACTACCATAATAATTACATTTTTATTTTTAGTGCTTCTTCATCTAAGTATTAGTTTTAGTGCTTCTCCATCGGATTCTGTCCTGGGCAATGCACTTTGCTTCCGACCAGGAGAGAACGACTGCCTTTCCGCTGCAACGGTACGCCGCCGCCAGGTTTGCTTGGGTCGACCAACTTTTCTCTTGTCCTGTGGTATCCACTCGAGAGCTTGCCTAGTATATAGGTCTCTTCGAAGCATCGAGATCTTCGAAGCGTGTGGCCGATCTATAGCGTTGCACATTTCCCACAGAGCTCACGCTTGGAGATGATCTCTGGCCAGAAAATGCCAAGTATTTGCCATACTCGTTACCTCTATAATACCTTATAACCGTACATATTCATCGGGATATTGTACCAAGTTGTATTTCGATTGTACTTAAAAGACAAATTTTTCGTTGTTGTCTGTTTTCATTCTGCTTTAAGGAGTTGCCCGCTTCTTCAAAAATTACCCTAAGTTCAGTATGAAAAATTGAAAATATTATGCCTCCTAATGCTTGATGACGAAAATAAGGTTATCAACTTGCATGAGGCCCCAATTATATCGAAAATTGGTAATGATTATGGTGGTTTAAATGATATTGTTACATTTAAATTGTCAAAGTGCTGAGGAATGAATAAAAAATACTCATCAAGTATATTTTGACCCTTAATTTAGGGCTAAAACCCTCAATTTGATAACACTGATCAAGTGTCAAATAAAAATTTGTACATATCAAATTAACAAACGAAATATTATTTACTTTTGTTTGGGGTAAGCCACAATTTGGAAACCCTGCTCGTGAAAGGCCAATAATGACAGACAATAACCATTTTTTTAAATTTATTTGGTCTCTGGTTTTTAGAACACTGGCTGTATTATTGCATGGATAAAGTCTTCGATGAAGTCTTATTTTTTTCCTTGGAATCGAGCTAATTTTCAGTTATTCTTTACAATATTCCATGGAAGTAATAAGTACTTTGTACAATAAAAGTACTAACTACTTCCATGCAATATTCTGTGGAATAAATTTCTAGAACATAGACATAAGAAAAAAATCAATTAAACATTTTTTTGCTAGCTCTATGGTCTAAAATTCTAGTAACCAATCTTCATGGGTATGGTATGGTTCATCCATCGAAATACAACTACTACGTATAATATCTCGATGGGTTCATCTCATAAATGTTGACTTCAAGAGTATAAAAGCTCAAGCTTCAGCGATCACCGAATACAACCGGCTTAGGCGTAAATACCGCGCCGATCTTACAGAAATTAAACGGTCTAAACCGTCTAAAAGATTAAATAATGAACGCGAATGGGCAATACGAAAAACTGTTGCATACTGTACAAGAATCAGAACCGGAAAAAAGAAAAGAAAAGATTTGTAATAATAATAAAACTACTCCTAAAAAGAAAAAAACTGTGTCAAAGAAAAAAAAAGTGAAAATTTAATAAAATAAATCAATATGTCCACGTTTCTACAAAAAGAAGTGAAATCCCACCAAAAACATTCTGTAAAAAACTAGCCAAGTCTCGATGAGCTGTTTGTTTGTCTCTAAAAAGTAATGAAATCTAGACAAAGTCGTTCCAAGTCTAAGGTTCCTTATTGCGATTTCTTTATTATTATATTTAATGTTGTGTGACTTGGCCGTTGAACATTCTTTATACATTAGTGGCTTTATCAAGCCTCACAATTGACTGGTTATTGAATCAACGTTTTCCAAGTGGCAATTTTACATCGTCAATGGGTAGCGGTTCTGGCGACAGATTAGTGTAATGGTGTCATGGAGCACCTGGTTTGGTACCCTTGTGTACCCTTCAACGGCCAAGTCACACAACATTAAATATAATAATAAAGAAATCGCAGTAAGGAACCTTAGACTTGGAACGACTTTGTCTAGATTTCATTACTTTTTAGAGACAAACAAACAGCTCCATCGAGACTTGGCTAGTTTTTTACAGAATGTTTTTGGTGGGATTCATTTCTACAGAGAAAGCTCCCCGAGTAATGCGTTTAGTCACATTGTGGAGAACACGCGTTTCACTACAAATTTCCCGCAAAATGACAGAGGTTTTTACCCGCGAACTCAGCTATTATATTAAAAAAGTTCGCATCCACTGAGAATTTTATCACAAAATAGTAATACTGTAGAAAAGTAAGGATATGGTGCACTTAATTCTACCTATAATAAGTAGTGACAATGCCAAAGGCAAACACAAACAAGCATCCTGTTTTTATTTTGATTCTTATCTTCGATCAAGTTTATACTTGATCGAAGATTATTATATAGATATCTTATATGGGTATAAAAAATTACTCTTGCACTGAAATAAAAATATTTGAAAAATAAGTTGTAACTGTGTTTGTAATATATTGGGTAAAACTAAACGCAGGCGTTTCGCATTGCTGCCGCCAGAGGGCGTTCGGGGTTTTCACACTGCTAGCGTGGAATGCATCGTGTGGTCCGCCATTGCATTGTCCAGGGCGATATCGGTTTGATTTTAATACGCGGAGCGGTCTCGCGTCTTTTGCTTGTTGTTTAGTTTGAGTGATAATTGTGAATTTCCTGTTTGTCAAATAACTATTGAATTTGTGTTTGTGAAAAACTCTGTTATTGTGACTTTTTCTTGTGAGAGGTGAAACGTGGCTGGCTGTTCACATCTGGCTGTTCCCGAGGGAAACTACGGGAAGAAATCTATTTAGTTGTTATGGGGAATTGAGATCTCAAGGGTTAGGTAGGGTGATTAGGAATTCCCCCTTCCCGAAGACACTCAAGTTTGGATCCGAAGAGAAAGAAGATTTAATTTGGTAAGTGTTCAATTGTATTTAATTTATAGGTTAGGTTATCATATAGGGCCCTGTAGCTCCCTTCATAAGCTACGGTGGTAGCAGACTGCGTATAGCTTAAGTTAGATTCTAGTCGGACAAGCGTGCCCAAGCCCCCGCCCATAGGGGACCCCTGCCTCAACATCCGGGTGCCATCCTGGTTTGGAGAGAGTGGGGAGCCCGTAACTAGCTTGCTCCCTTGCTGGGACAGAGCCGCGGACGGTTCTGCTCCCTACCGCGGTGGTCCGCGTATGGGGTCGTGGGGGGGAAGCCATTAATTTGAGAGCTCTGTTGGACTCAGGGGCTCAAAGCAGTTTGGTTACCACTCGAGTGGCACGCCAGTTAGGTTTAGTCGTGGAAGACTCGCCTGTGCCACTTCTTGGAGTTGGTGGCATACAAGTGAAGTGTCTGACGGGCCAGACACTTGTCACCTTTTCTTCGCTGAAGTCCTCCACAATGAGGATCACGACCTCGGCTATGGTAATGGATACCATTGCGGGTTGGCAGCCCTCGACAGACATACCGCCGGGTGTGTTGTCTTTGGTTTCGGGTCTGGATTTGGCCGACCCCTTTGTCTTTCATCCCGGCCCAGTAGACTTGCTCCTGGGCTCGGACGTATTGGGTTGGATTTTGTTGGGTACACAGAAAGCTCTGGGTTCGTCTTCACTGATGGCAGTGTCTACTATCTTTGGTTTTGCCCTGATGGGCCCTGTGTTTGATAATGGCACCGCGGAGGAGCCACCGGTTGTCGCATCTGCGTCCTTGGCCAAGACCATGCAAAGGTTTTGGGAGGTGGAGGAGCCACCTATGAGTTCCAGGATGGATCCGGAACACGCTGAGTGCGAAGCCCTCTTTCGATCAACCACGGAGAGGTTGCCCTCCGGTCGGTTTGTAACTAGGTTACCTTTTGTTGCCTCTCGTCCTAGCCTAGGGCAAAGTAGGGCGCTTGCGGAGAAACGACTGCTGTCCATGGAGCGACGCATGCAGTGTGACCACGTACTTCGCGATAAATATATTGAATTTATGCGCGAGTACGAGGATTTGGGTCACATGTCTCCGGCTCGAGTTGATTGGAGCTCAACTGAGCATTATTTTTTGCCCCACCACGCGGTGGTGAAGGCCTCAACGGGCAAGTTGCGGACTGTCTTTGATGGGTCCGCACCCACTTCGAACGGAGTTTCGTTGAATCTATGTTTGCATTCAGGTCCCAAATTGCATAGGGACATAATTGACATCATCTTGAACTTTAGAAGACATCAAGTGGTTTTTGGTGCGGACATCCGGATGATGTTCCGCCAGACAGTCATACATCCTGAGGACAGGCGATTCCAGTTGATACTCTGGCGTGAGCGCCCTGAGGATCCTGTGACGGTGTATGAACTCAATACAAACACGTATGGTTTGAAATCTAGTCCCTATATCGCCATCAGATCATTGCTTGAATTGGCAGAGCGGGAACGGATCCGCTTTCCCCGTGGGGCTTCCGTGCTGTCACGTGACTTGTATGTTGATGACGTGTGCACCGGAGCCCAAAGTATTGAGGAGGCCCTCCTACTGCGGGATGAATTGATTGAAATATTGAAGACAGGTGGCTACGAGCTACGTAAGTGGTTGTCTAATGAGCCTAAAGTTCTAGAAGGATCCCGGAGGATCACCAACAGAACCCTCACCTGTTTGAGGATGTGGATGATCCCAACAGGATAGCGGTGCTGGGCATGCAGTACCAGCCGCTAACCGATATTTTCACATTCCAAGTGGACTTGGAAATACCAAAGGTCTGGACTAAGAGAACGGTGTTGTCCGTAATAGCTCGTATGTTTGATCCAAGCGGTTGGATCAGTCCAGTGATATTCTCTGCGAAGTGTCTTCTTCAGAGACTTTGGACTTTGGGCGTCTCGTGGGACGAGCCGCTGTTTGGTCCTCCATTGGATGATTGGCTCGAGTTGTTTTCATCGATTAAGGAAGTCAATCGGATTGCCTTGCCTCGTCGAATATTGCCCCCCGGGAAATATCGAGCCAGCCTGCATGGCTTTTGTGACGCGTCGGAGCGAGGCTACGCCGCGTCAGTCTATATGCGGACAGTTGACGCCGATGGCCGGGTCAATGTCTCGCTTTTGTTAGGGAAGAGCAAGGTCGCCCCCATCAGGACTAGGCTGACTATTCCCAAGCTTGAGTTGAGTGGAGCTCACCTTCTCTCTAAATTGTTGCATCACGTTGCATGTGAGCTGGCGGCCACGGTCGAGATACGGGACATCTTCGCCTGGTCGGATAGCCAGGTCGCGCTTGCATGGTTGCGCGCGGCCCCACATACCTTGGAGGTTTTTGTGGGAAATCGGGTTTCCCAAATCCAGAATATCGGAATTGATATAACATGGAGACATGTGCCGGGAGAGCTTAACCCAGCGGACTGTGCTTCCCGAGGTTGTACGGCACCAGAATTGGTGTCACACCCGCTCTGGTGGGGTCCAGAGTGGCTGATGGGATCAGAAACTTCTTGGCCTGTCTGTCAGACAGATGTTACTTCTTTGAGTTTGACTGGGCTCCGTGTACATGCTGTAGTCGCTGAGACGACGTCGGAGCCGGATTGGCTACTTGCTCGGTATAGCAGCTTGGATAAGCTTCTGGGTGTTCACCTAGTTGGATTAAGCGTTTCATACATAATTGTAGAAACCCACAGGCAAAGCGGTTGGAGCCGATTGCAGGTGCAGAAGAGCGCCGGAGCGCATTGTTGCATTGGGTCCGTGTCGTGCAGACCGGACGGTTTGAGTCAGAGCTTCGTATTTTGCGCGACGGACGCGCTAAGTTGAAGGGCGCGGTCGCTCGTTTGAACCCGTACATCGACTCGGATGGGCTTCTTCGGGTTGGAGGCAGGCTCCGGAAGGCGGATCTTCCATATGAGACTCGCCATCCTCTGTTGTTGCCCAAGGGCGGACCCTTGGTGCAGCTTTTGGTGTCTGATCGACACATTCGTAACGCCCATGCTGGGTGCAATGCTTTGTTGGCTATTTTGCAACGCGAATTTTGGATATTGTCTGCCCGAAGAGCAATCCGTAGTGTTCTGTTTCGATGTATTGCATGTTATAGGTTGAAGGCATCCACGATGCAACCACAGATGGGTGATTTGCCCGCTGATCGAATTCGACCTTCGAGGCCGTTTGACGGCGTTGGAACCGATTTTGCCGGTCCCTTTTCGATCAAGGCTTCTCCCTTTCGTAATGCCCGTATTGTGAAGGGCTATTTGTGTGTATTTGTTTGTTTGGCCACCAAGGCTGTCCATTTGGAGGTGGTATCGGCTCTGACTACGGAGGCCTTCGTCGCCGCGTTGGATCGCTTTGTTTCGCGTCGAGGTCTACCTTCCCTTATTAGGTCTGACAATGGCACAAACTATAAAGGAACTGTAAATTATCTTAAGGATGTTTCTGTGTTTATTGATAAAAATTGTACTAGTTTAAGTCAAATTGCTGCCCAAAGGGGAATAACCTGGAAATTTAGTCCCCCAAGTTGCCCCCATTGGGGAGGGATTTTTGAAGCGGCTGTGAAATCCGCAAAGACCCACCTCCGCCGCATTATCGGAGAAACGGCTCTAACTTTTGAAGAGCTGGCCACAGTGTTTTGTAAAGTTGAGGCGGTCCTCAACTCTCGTCCTCTCTGTCCGCTATCTCCAGATCCAAATGACTTGGAAGCTCTCACCCCTGGTCATTTTTTGGTGGGAGGGCCGTTGAATGCCCTGCCCGAATACCTGTGGAAGGATGAACGCGTATATCGGTTGTCGCGTTTTCAAATGTTGCAGCAAAATGAGCCAGGACTTTTGGCGTCGCTGGTCGCTTGAATATTTGCATTTGCTGCAGCAAAGAGTGAAGTGGACAGACAGGACTGAGCCTCCCAGGGAGGGTGATTTAGTATTGTTAAAAGAGGCAAATTTGCCCTCATTGCTTTGGCGACGAGCTCGCATATTACGTTTGATTCTTGGCGGAGATGGCACTCCGCGTGTGGCTGAGGTGTTGGTCGACGGTTCGATTTTGGCGAGAGGTGTGACCTCTCTCGCCCGCCTTCCCGTAGAGTAAGCTAGCGGTCTGCTTCTCAGACCGGGACGGGGGGATGTTTGTAATATATTGGGTAAAACTAAACGCAGGCGTTTCGCATTGCTGCCGCCCGAGGGCGTTCGGGGTTTTCACACTGCTAGCGTGCGAATGGCTCGCGGACGGTCGCCATTGCATTGTCCAGGGCGATATCGGTTTGATTTTAATACGCGGAGCGGTCTCGCGTCTTTTGCTTGTTGTTTAGTTTGAGTTGTGTTTGTGAATTTCCTGTTTGTTAAATAACTATTGAACTTTGTGTTTGTGTACCCGTCATGGTGACTTTTTCTTGTGAGAGGTGAAACGTGGCTGGCTGTTCACATCTGGCTGTTCCCGAGTGAAACTACGGGAAGAAATCTATTTATTTGTCCTGGGGAATTGAGATCTCAAGGGTTAGGTAGGGTGATTAGGAATTCCCCCTTCCCGAAGACACTCAAGTTTGGATCCGAAGAGAAAGAAGATTTAATTTGGTAAGTGTTCAATGGTATTTAATTTATAGGTTAGGTTATCATATAGGGCCCTGGAGCTCCCTTCATAAGCTACGGTGGTAGCAGACTGCGTATAGCTTAAGTTAGATTCTAGTCGGACAAGCGTGGTGTCGCGTGGAGATTTCTTCCCGGTACTTAATTTTACCGGTAGATTTTTTCCCGGTGAAGTTCCGGTACAGAATTCTTCCCGCCGCTTCGTTTGTCCGGATTCGCTCTGCGCACATTTTCTGGCAGCAGAGCGTAGTTGCTCTGCACAACGACTGCCTTTCCGCTGCAACGGTACGCCGCCGCCAGGTTTGCTTGGGTCGACCAACTTTTCTCTTGTCCTGTGGTATCCACTCGAGAGCTTGCCTAGTATATAGGTCTCTTCGAAGCATCGAGATCTTCGAAGCGTGTGGCCGATCTATAGCGTTGCACATTTCCCACAGAGCTCACGCTTGGAGATGATCTCTGGCCAGAAAATGCCAAGTATTTGCCATACTCGTTACCTCTATAATACCTTATAACCGTACATATTCATCGGGATATTGTACCAAGTTGTATTTCGATTGTACTTAAAAGACAAATTTTTCGTGGTTGTCTGTTTTCATTCTGCTTTTACAGGAGTTTTGCCCGCTTCTTCAAAAATTACCCTTAAGTTCAGTATGAAAAATTGAAAATATTATGCTCTGCCTAATGCTTGATGACGAAAATAAGGTTATCAACTTGCATGAGGCCCCCAATTATATCGAAAATTGGTAATGATTATGGTGGTTTAAAAATGATATTGTTATACATATTTAAATTGTCAAAGATTGCTGAGGAATGAATAAAAAATATCATCAAGTATATTTTGACCCTTAACTTTAGGGCTAAAACCCTCAATTTGATAACACTGATCCAAGTGTCAAATAAAAAATCTCTTTGTACATATCAAATTAACTAAAACGAAATATTATTTACTTTTGTTTGGGGTAAGCCACAAGTTGGAAACCCTGCTCGTGATAGGCCAATAATGACAGACAATAACCATTTCTTTTTAAATTTATTTGGTCTCTGGTTTTTAGAACACTGGCTGTATTATTGCATGGATAAAGTCTTCTGATGAAGTTCTTATTTTTTCCTTTGGAATCGATCTAATTTTCAGTTATTCTTTACAATATTCCATGGAAGTAATTAGTACTTTGTACAATAAAGTACTAACTACTTCCATGCAATATTCTGTGGAATAAATTTCTAGAACATAGACATAAGGAAAAAATCAATTAAACATTTTTTCTCAGAACATTTTTTGCTAGCTCTATGGTCTAAAAAATTCTAGTAACCAATCTTTCATGGGTATGGTATGGTTCATCCATCGAAATACAACTACTACGTATAATATCTCGATGGGTTCATCTCATAAATGTTGACTTCAAAAGAGTATAAAAGCTCCAAGCTTCAGCGATCACCGAATACAACCGGCTTAGGCGTAAATACCGCGCCGATCTTACAGAAAATTAAACGGTCTAAACCGAATCTAAAAGATTAAATAATGAACGCGAATGGGCAATACGAAAAACTGTTGCATACTGTACAAGAATCAGAAACTCGGAAAAAAAAGAAAAGAAAGATTTGTAATAATAATAAAACTACTCCTAAAAAAGAAAAAACTGTGTCAAAAGAAAAAGAAAAAAAGTGAAAAATTCTAATAAAATAAATCAATAAGTGTCCACGTTTCTACAAAAAGAGGTAGAAATCCACCAAAAACAGTCTGTAAAAAACTAGCCAAGTCTCGATGGAGCTGATTATTTGTCTCTAAAAAGTAATGAAATCTAGACAAAGTCTAAGGTTCCTTACTGCGATTTCTTTATTATTATATTTAATGTTGTGTGACTTGGCCGTTGAACATTCTTTATACATTAGTGGCTTTATCAAGCCTACAATTGACTGGTTATTGAATCAACGTTTTCCAAGTGGCAATTTTACATCGTCAATGGGTAGCGGTTCTGGCGACAGATTGAGTGTAATGGTGTCATGGAGCACCTGGTTTGGTACCCTTGTGTACCCTTCAACGGCCAAGTCACACAAACATTAAATATAATAATAAAGAAATCGCTTAGTAAAGGAACCTTAGACTTGGAACGACTTTGTCTAGATTTCATTACTTTTTAGAGACAAACAAACAGCTCCATCGAGACTTGGCTAGTTTTTTACAGAATGTTTTTTGGTGGAATTCATTTCTACAGAGAAAGCTCCCCGGAGTAATGCGTTTAGTCACATTGTGGAGAACTACGCGTTTCACTACAAATTTCCCGCAAAATGACCAGAGGTTTTTACCCGCGAACTCAGCTATTATATTAAAAAAGTTCGCATCCACTTCGAGAATTTTATCACAAAATAGTAATACTGTAGAAAAGTAAGGATATGGTGCACTTAATTCTACCTATAATAAGTAGTGACAATGCCAAAAGAGGCAAACACAAACAAGCATCCTGTTTTTATTTTGATTCTTATCTTCGATCAAGTTTATACTTGATCGAAGATTATTATATAGATATCTTATATGGAGTATAAAAAATTACTCTTGCACTGAAATAAAAATATTTGAAAAATAAGTTGTAACTGTGTTTGTAATATATTGGGTAAAACTAAACGCAGGCGTTTCGCATTGCTGCCGCCAGAGGGCGTTCGGGGTTTTCAGCACTGCTAGCGTGGAATGCATCGTGTGGTCCGCCATTGCATTGTCCAGGGCGATATCGGTTTGATTTTAATACGCGGAGCGGTCTCGCGTCTTTTGCTTGTTGTTTAGTTTGAGTGATAATTGTGAATTTCCTGTTTGTTAAATAACTATTGAATTTGTGTTTGTGAAAAACTCTGTTATTGTGACTTTTTCTTGTGAGAGGTGAAACGTGGCTGGCTGTTCACATCTGGCTGTTCCCGAGGGAAACTACGGGAAGAAATCTATTTAAAGTTGTTATGGGGAATTGAGATCTCAAGGGGTTAGGTAGGGTGATTAGGAATTCCCCCTTCCCGAAGACACTCAAGTTTGGATCCGAAGAGAAAGAAGATTTAATTTGGTAAGTGTTCAATTGTATTTAATTTATAGGTTAGGTTATCATATAGGGCCCTGTAGCTCCCTTCATAAGCTACGGTGGTAGCAGACTGCGTATAGCTTAAGTTAGATTCTAGTCGGACAAGCGTGCCCAAGCCCCTGCCCATAGGGGACCCCTGCCTCAACATCCGGGTGCCATCCTGGTTTGGAGAGTGGGGAGCCCGTAACTAGCTTGCTCCCTTGCTGGGACAGAGCCGCGGACGGTTCTGCTCCTACCGCGGTGGTCCGCGTATGGGGTCGTGGGGGAAGCCATTAATTTGAGAGCTCTGTTGGACTCAGGGGCTCAAAGCAGTTTGGTTACCACTCGAGTGGCACGCCAGTTAGGTTTAGTCGTGGAAGACTCGCCTGTGCCACTTCTTGGAGTTGGTGGCATACAAGTGAAGTGTCTGACGGGCCAGACACTTGTCACCTTTCTTCGCTGAAGTCCTCCACAATGAGGATCACGACCTCGGCTATGGTAATGGATACCATTGCGGGTTGGCAGCCCTCGACAGACATACCGCCGGGTGTGTTGTCTTTGGTTTCGGGTCTGGATTTGGCCGACCCCTTTGTTTTTCATCCCGGCCCAGTGGACTTGCTCCTGGGCTCGGACGTATTGGGTTGGATTTTGCTGGGTACCCAGAAAGCTCTGGGTTCGTCTTCACTGATGGCAGTGTCTACTATCTTTGGTTTTGCCCTGATGGGCCCTGTGTTTGATAATGGCACCGCGGAGGAGCCACCGGTTGTCGCATCTGCGTCCTTGGCCAAGACCATGCAAAGGTTTTGGGAGGTGGAGGAGCCACCTATGAGTTCCAGGATGGATCCGGAACACGCTGAGTGCGAAGCCCTTTTTCGATCGACCACGGAGAGGTTGCCCTCCGGTCGGTTTGTAACCAGGTTACCTTTTGTTGCCTCTCGTCCTAGCCTAGGGCAAAGTAGGGCGCTTGCGGAGAAACGACTGCTGTCCATGGAGCGACGTATGCAGCGTGACCACGTACTTCGCGATAAATATATTGAATTTATGCGCGAGTACGAGGATTTGGGTCACATGTCTCCGGCTCGAGTTGATTGGAGCTCAACTGAGCATTATTTTTTGCCCCACCACGCGGTGGTGAAGGCCTCAACGGGCAAGTTGCGGACTGTCTTTGATGGGTCCGCACCCACTTCGAACGGAGTTTCGTTGAATCTATGTTTGCATTCAGGTCCCAAATTGCATAGGGACATAATTGACATCATCTTGAACTTTAGAAGACATCAAGTGGTTTTTGGTGCGGACATCCGGATGATGTTCCGCCAGACAGTCATACATCCTGAGGACAGGCGATTCCAGTTGATACTCTGGCGTGAGCGCCCTGAGGATCCTGTGACGGTGTATGAACTCAACACAAACACGTATGGTTTGAAATCTAGTCCCTATATCGCCATCAGATCATTGCTTGAATTGGCAGAGCGGGAACGGATCCGCTTTCCCGTGGGGCTTCCGTGCTGTCACGTGACTTGTATGTTGATGACGTGTGCACCGGAGCCCAAAGTATTGAGGAGGCCCTCCTACTGCGGGATGAATTGATTGAAATATTGAAGACAGGTGGCTACGAGCTACGTAAGTGGTTGTCCAATGAGCCTAGAGTTCTAGAAGGGATCCCGGAGGATCACCAACAGAACCCTCACCTGTTTGAGGATGTGGATGATCCCAACAGGATAGCGGTGCTGGGCATGCAGTACCAGCCGCTAACCGATATTTTCACATTCCAAGTGGACTTGGAAATACCAAAGGTCTGGACTAAGAGAACGGTGTTGTCCGTAATAGCTCGTATGTTTGATCCAAGCGGTTGGATCAGTCCAGTGATATTCTCTGCGAAGTGTCTTCTTCAGAGACTTTGGATTTTGGGCGTCTCGTGGGACGAGCCGCTGTTTGGTCCTCCATTGGATGATTGGCTCGAGTTGTTTTCATCGATTAAGGAAGTCAATCGGATTGCCTTGCCTCGTCGAATATTGCCCCTGGGAAATATCGAGCCAGCCTGCATGGCTTTTGTGACGCGTTTCTGGAGCGAGGCTACGCCGCGTCAGTCTATATGCGGACAGTTGACGCCGATGGCCGGGTCAATGTCTCGCTTTTGTTAGGGAAGAGCAAGGTCGCCCCCATCAGGACTAGGCTGACTATTCCCAAGCTTGAGTTGAGTGGAGCTCACCTTCTCTCTAAATTGTTGCATCACGTTGCCAGTGAGCTGGCGGCCACGGTCGAGATACGGGACATCTTCGCCTGGTCGGATAGCCAGGTCGCGCTTGCATGGTTGCGCGCGGCCCCACATACCTGGTTTTTGTTGGAAACAGGGTTTCCCAAATTCAAAATATTGGAATTGATATAACATGGAGACATGTGCCGGGAGAGCTTAACCCAGCGGACTGTGCTTCCCGAGGTTGTACGGCACCAGAATTGGTGTCACACCCGCTCTGGTGGGGTCCAGAGTGGCTGATGGGATCAGAAACATCTTGGCCTGTCTGTCAGACAGATGTTACTTCTTTGAGTTTGACTGGGCTCCGTGTACATGCTGTAGTCGCTGAGACGACGTCGGAGCCGGATTGGCTACTTGCTCGGTATAGCAGCTTGGATAAGCTTCTGGGTGTTACCAGTTGGATTAAGCGTTTCATACATAATTGTAGAAACCCACAGGCAAAGCGGTTGGAGCCGATTGCAGGTGCAGAAGAGCGCCGGAGCGCATTGTTGCATTGGGTCCGTGTCGTGCAGACCGGACGGTTTGAGTCAGAGCTTCGTATCTTGCGCGACTCACGCGCTAAGTTGAAGGGCGCGGTCGCTCGTTTGAACCCGTACATCGACTCGGATGGGCTTCTTCGGGTTGGAGGCAGGCTCCGGAAGGCGGATCTTCCATATGAGACTCGCCATCCTCTGTTGTTGCCCAAGGGCGGACCCTTGGTGCAGCTTTTGGTGTCTGATCGACACATTCGTAACGCCCATGCTGGGTGCAATGCTTTGTTGGCTATCTTGCAACGCGAGTTTTGGATTTTGTCAGCCCGAAGAGCAATCCGTAGTGTTCTGTTTCGATGTATTGCATGTTATAGGTTGAAGGCATCCACGATGCAACCACAGATGGGTGATTTGCCCGCTGATCGAATCCGACCTTCGAGACCGTTTGACGGCGTTGGAACCGATTTTGCCGGTCCCTTTTCGATCAAGGCTTCTCCTTTCGTAATGCCCTGTATTGTGAAGGGCTATTTGTGTGTATTTGTTTGTTTGGCCACCAAGGCTGTCCATTTGGAGGTGGTATCGGCTCTGACTACGGAGGCCTTCGTCGCCGCGTTGGATCGCTTTGTTTCGCGTCGAGGTCTACCTTCCTTATTAGGTCTGACAATGGCACAAACTATAAAGGAACTGTAAATTATCTTAAGGATGTTTCTGTGTTTATTGATAAAAATTGTACTAGTTTAAGTCAAATTGTTGCCCAAAGGGGAATAACCTGGAAGTTTAGTCCCCCAAGTTGCCCCCATTGGGGAGGGATTTTTGAAGCGGCTGTGAAATCCGCAAAGACCCACCTCCGCCGCATTATCGGAGAAACGGCTCTAACTTTTGAAGAGCTGGCCACAGTGTTTTGTAAAGTTGAGGCGGTCCTCAACTCTCGTCCTCTCTGTCCGCTATCTCCAGATCCAAATGACTTGGAAGCTCTCACCCCTGGTCATTTTTTGGTGGGAGGGCCGTTGAATGCCCTGCCCGAATACCCGTGGAAGGATGAACGCGTATATCGGTTGTCGCGTTTTCAAATGTTGCAGCAAATGAGCCAGACTTTTGGCGTCGCTGGTCGCTTGAATATTTGCATTTGCTGCAGCAAAGAGTGAAGTGGACAGACAGGACTGAGCCTCCCAGGGAGGGTGATTTAGTATTGTTAAAAGAGGCAAATTTGCCCTCATTGCTTTGGCGACGAGCTCGCATATTACGTTTGATTCTTGGCGGAGATGGCACTCCGCGTGTGGCTGAGGTGTTGGTCGACGGTTCGATTTTAAGGAGAGGTGTGACCTCTCTCGCCCGCCTTCCCGTAGAGTAAGCTAGCGGTCTGCTTCTCAGACCGGGACGGGGGGATGTTTGTAATATATTGGGTAAAACTAAACGCAGGCGTTTCGCATTGCTGCCGCCAGAGGGCGTTCGGGGTTTTCAGACTGCTAGCGTGGATGGCGTCGCGTGTGGTCCGCCATTGCATTGTCCAGGGCGATATCGGTTTGATTTTAATACGCGGAGCGGTCTCGCGTCTTTTGCTTGTTGTTTAGTTTGAGTGATAATTGTGAATTTCCTGTTTGTCAAATAACTATTGAATTTGTGTTTGTGAAAAACTCTGTTATTGTGACTTTTTCTTGTGAGAGGTGAAACGTGGCTGGCTGTTCACATCTGGCTGTTCCTGAGGGAAACTACGGGAAGAAATCTATTTAGTTGTTATGGGGAATTGAGATCTCAAGGGTTAGGTAGGGTGATTAGGAATTCCCCCTTCCCGAAGACACTCAAGTTTGGATCCGAAGAGAAAGAAGATTTAATTTGGTAAGTGTTCAATTGTATTTAATTTATAGGTTAGGTTATCATATAGGGCCCTGTAGCTCCCTTCATAAGCTACGGTGGTAGCAGACTGCGTATAGCTTAAGTTAGATTCTAGTCGGACAAGCGTGGTGTCGCGTGGAGATTTTTTCCCGGTACTTAATTTTACCGGTAGATTTTTTCCCGGTAAAGTTCCGGTACAGTAATTCTTCCCGCCGCTTCGTTTGTCCGGATTCTCTCTTGCCACATTTTCTGGCAGCAGAGCGGTAGTTGCTCTGAGCACAAACTGCATCATTGGAAATGGGGTGAAACGTTTAGAGCGAAAGTGTAGAAAAACGAAAATTTGTTTCCGTTTGCCTGTGACAAATGAATGGTCCCAGGTTTTAATTCTGTTCGCGTTATTTGTTTGTTTACTAATCTGACTCATGCGTATGGTAGTTTTCATAGACCACCACTTGCACCAGTATAAGTAGATTATATTTCATTTTTTAGGTTTCCCTTCACTGGAGATGCAATTAATTCTACTCCTTTTGCAGTTTCATTATTTTGTAGCTTTACTCTAAAAGTTTTTTTGCGTGTTAGGGGATGAATTTCCCCGACGCCTCTAATGTACACATAATTCGGCAGCTATTTCCGTCAAATTTGGCTAACACCATAATGCAAATTAATATCAACACTACATTGTGAAACCATATGGATATATATAAGCGGAATCAACTCAAATTATAGACTGGCTGTGCCTGCGATGTCGTCCTCGTAAGAATTTCAGATTTCTGGGATAGTTAAAAAGATTACTTTAGTGGAATATCAAATGAAAGGGTGCTTTAAATCGTGGACTGGTAATTTCACTAGCACGTTAAAACTTACTTTTCAGCATTCATTAGTAGTATATTAGTATAGTATAAGTGTAGATAGACTGGTAAATACTTTGAACTACAATAGGGCTACAATCTGGGTTCAGGTGGCTATAATTGCTTATTTTCATTGATTTTCTGTTTCCGAAGATAAATATTAAAAAGGGTAACCTATTCCTATTTGAAATAATATTATCTAACTCCTCTGAGCTTCTGATTTCTGTAAACTATATAAAATCAAAAACCACCAAAATATTTAAACTCCAAAAACATGTGCAGTATTATTTTATAAATAAAACAGTCGTCATCTTTATATTCATAGTAAAGGCAAAAACTCCTAAACGAGTATCTTTACATTCTGATTTGCGTTCGAGTAAAAGCGGTGGAGCTCTAGAGGAAATTACCTGGGGGCTTGCATTTTATCTGTCTTAAGTGTCTTTTGTGCCGGGTTTATCCACTCGAATTCCCTGAGTGCCACTTGTTTCTCTACGCTGTTATTGAAAAAGATAGAAATAAAGAAGTTATTCTTTTTTCAAAATTGTACCAGGTACTTTTAGGGAACCAAGGAAAAAAGATATTATTTTGGTTTTGATAAGCACCGTCGTCGAGTTGAAACTTTGCGTTTAATTTTACGATTAAAATTCTATTTGATGAGTTCAGTGTTGAATTAACATCTCTGTATACAAATTTTGAAATGAAAATGCCCTTTGTATAGGTACTGATCTAGGTATTTCATATCACGAGTCAGGAGATATAGCGCCATTTGAAGAAATATCATTCCATTAGGAGGAAATACTGACGATACATTTTATCATTATCTACTGGTACCTACATTCAAAAATATAACAAAGTAACTACGAATATAAGGTACAAAACATTATTCAGAAGCTTGCCAAAGTATCTATAAACAGTATTCGTGCTTCAGCCATACTTAAGCTGTCTCGTTGGCAATTTAATTTACAGCATTTTGTTTACGCAATCTTAGGAAGATTTTCGATAAATCGCCTCGAACAAAAAGATTTCGTCTTCTTATCTCATCTACAATTTATAAGCGCTTTATCCTCCATTTTTAAATTAAGCTTAACTAATCCTTTAATGCAAAAATCTGGTCCCATTTTCTGTGATTCGTTTTCGATCGCCATGGGTGCTGTAAATAAAGAGACTCTGTGTGAAATATTATTATTTTGTTCATTCGAATAAATACAGAATAAAGTAGAATATTTGATTATGAAAAGTTTAATCAGTAAAGGAATTCATTATTATTCATTGAGTTTATAATTTCCTGTTAAATTTATTATGTTTATACTTTGGTACCTACGTACTTATATTAAATGAATTTATAAGAAATGTTTTTTAATGGCAAAAGAAAACATCGAACATACTTTATCTAATTGAATTTTGACATAATAATTTTGTTTCAAAAAAAATGAACTGATTTAATCATAAAATTTGAAAATCATGAAATAATTAATAAAGTGAAAATGTATTAGCATGCTACCTACTGAATGAGGTGAAGTTTGTGCCAAATTGATAATTAAATTATCTTAATTAACATTAGAATCATGTATACAAATAAGTATATAAAATGCACTTGGCACCGACTTCACCTCATTCAGTAGATAGCATGCTAATACATTTTCCTTTATTGTTATTTCATGATTTTAAGTTTTATGATGGAAGTGTGGATGTGCTATGTTGGGGACATACACAGAAAATCTTGGAGTTTTAATAAAATAAGGAAGGGCATGCAGTCGCGGGCTTTTGCTCTATAATGCAATGTTGATATTTTTATATTTTGTTAGGTATCTTTTAAAATACCGAACAGATTCTGACATGGTTAAAATGGGACCAACTTCGAGAATACACCCTTTCGAATAAAAAAACAATTTTGGAAATCAGTCCACAATTGGCGGAGAAATCGGCGAACATACATAAAAAAAACATACATGTGGGATATGGGGCAAAGAAAGGCGAAATAAAGTAACTTTAAAGATTTATTTAGCGAACGCGACAGAGTAGCGGTTGTTCTCGTCAACGTAATTTTAATCTAATATGGCTACCGTCACTAAAACTTATCTCCTTCACTCTCCATCCTCTCTCGCTCACATCCGCTCATAAACAAACATGCATCATCTCATAGTCATCTATCGTTCAAAAACCATTCATTCCTACAATCGGCCGTCCTGCATTTTGTTCGTCCTCAGGCATAAACATAATTACAATTTTTCCTAAACGTTACGTTATACAATACAAAGATTAAAACCTTAACATTCCATTCCTTCCACATACCGCTGAAAAAAACAAAACAAGTTATTAGGCAACAAAAACAAAAGTTTACCTTCTGTGGCTAGGCTATTCTACTGGCCACTTTTTTTCATATTGTCAGCAGAAGTCGAAGTCTTAAATGGCCCATCTCCTTCTCTTGATAATTTCTCTACATCATAGCGATCATTTCTCTTTGATCTTTACCACTTTGTAAGGGCTTCAAAAACTTGGGCTTGATCTTTAATCCAATCGCCAAATTGTGTACGTTTGATAGCTACTAGCTCACCAATCTTGTACTGGGCAGCTTTGTTCCTATTCTTGTTGAAATTCTTCTTATTTTCCTCTTGTAATTTAAGTATCTGTTCCTTTGCCCTCTTACGTAATTCTTCTCTACTTTCTATGAAGAAACTTCTTTCTTCCTGTTGAAGTAATTCATAAAGTTCTTCATCCATTCCCGTTTTCATTTTCACACCTGTGGAGTAACTCAAACGGGGTTATATTGATACTCCAAAGGAGCAGCACTTTGTTGATAGCTTGTTGTACCTTTACTTGACAGTGCTTGTACTCACAGAGCAGGCTTCTCAATGCATAGTTTCGTTAGGACAGATATAATTGTTCTGCTGAACTCGTTCCCACCTGTCCATTGCCTACTGAGGAACACCAGTTGTAATTTTCACATGTTCTATGCCTTTCATCTCTACAGAAAATCTGTTTCGAACTCGTTGCTCAGTAAAAGCCGTTCCACGGTCTGTAATAAAGCGTACAGGATTACCAAATGTTTGTTGATAAATTCGTAGTTTATTTAATGTTTCTCCAGCTGCAACACTCTTCGTTGGAAATAGCCAAACAAATTTTGTGTAGATCCATCTATAACGGTAAGTATATAATTGTACTGTTTCTTAGTTTCCACTCCATCGGGCCAATATGAGTCCAAGTGAACAGTATGTAGGGGACTATCTTTGTGAATCGGGTGTAGTAATCCCTCCTTACGTTTTTTTCCCCATAGCCAGAAGGCAAGGGATACAACTTGGAAATGTAGTCTTGAACTTTGCTCTCTACATCCCTGATGTAGTAATCCTTACTAATAAGCTCAAGTGTTTTCTTCAAAGCAAAAATGCCATTTTGAGTGAGCTTTCTCTATAATTGCAAGTTCCATACTTTTGGGTACAACCAAAAAGCTTGTCTGCTCCTTTGTAGAGTAACCCACATTTTGCAAGTAGTAATCTTCATACGGTTTTTCCATTTAAAATCGTCGAGATCGCTTGCAGTCTCTTCATCATGTTTTTGAGCTCTTTTCAAACTGCTCAGTGTATACTGGTCATCACTGCTATATATGGGTTGCGGCTCAAAGCATTGTCAACATGCTTCATCCTGCTGCCCTGAACGATATGTTCAACTACAAAGTCAAATTCTTGAAGTAATAAAGCCCACCTCGCCACTCGTGTACTTAAGTCTTTTTCCTAAGTGTCATCTCGAATGTTTGACAATCAGTAACTATCTTGAATGGAATTCCGTATAGATAGTGCGGGAAACTTCTTAACTGCTTCAATTACAGCCAAAGCTTCTAATTCATAGCTACTATATTTCTTCTCATACTCATTAGTCTTCCGAAGCTCATATAGTAGACAGGATGTAGAGTTACCATATTCACATCTTTTTGCATAAGAATAGCTGAGCAAGCTAGGCTTGATGCATCTGTATGTAATTCAGTACGGGTGCCTTTCTACTGAAAATTCTTAAAACTGGACTACTGGTCAACTTCTGTTTTAAAATCTGAAATGATTCCCTTTCTCGTTCACCAAATTCAAATTTGCAATCTTTCTTCAATAAATCAGTTAAGGGACTGGCAATTAATGCAAAATTATTGATGTACTTTCTGAAATATGACGCCAAGACCAACAAAACTGTGCACCTGCTTAATAGTCTGAGGTTCTGGAAATTTTGCAATAGCCTCCGTCTTCTCCAAAGAAGGCTCGTGCTTCTCCATTTTCAACGTATATGTCCAAGAAAGGTTATCCTTGGTAGAAGTCAAGCTTGGCTCTTTTTCCAATTTATCTGCAATCCATAATCCTTTGCAACACTGAGTACACTCTCTTAAATTAGCCAGTTAGCTTCGTGTTCGTTCTTAGCTGGAATGACAATATCGGGTTCGATAAATGATTATGACTTTGCCTACTGATATTAATTCTCTAAACACAGAGGACACAAATCGCATAAAATAGTTGGGACATACTTAGACAGACCAAAGGGCGCTCTTAAAAATTCAAATTGTCCATGATGGGTGACAAATGCAGTATACTTTACTGATTCTTCAGAAATAGGTAAGTGAAAAAATCCATTTTTTAAGTCTCGATAACACTGAATATCTTTGCTTCTAGACAATTTGTCTATACAATCGTCAATAATTGGTAAAGGGAATTCATCTTTTAAAATTTTTTGATTTAACTTTCTATAATCAATGCAAATTCTTACTGAACCATCTCTCTTTCGGACAAGCAACCAAAGGGCTAGAAAATTCTGAATGACTTACTCTCTCACTATTCCCTTTGTCCTTCTTCATTCTGCAATTTGTGACTCAACTTCCTGTTATTGCTCCTTTAAAAAGAAATCCTCCTGGGCCGCTGTGATATTGGGCTGTCATCCTTCAATATGATTTTCATCTTAATGGGAGACTCCTTGATCTGCTGTGGTTCCATAGTTCTTCACTGAGACACTGCAATTCGTTCCTTACCTCGGGTATTTTGATGTGATCTGTGGAAGGAAGAGATCAGAACACACGTCATCACACATCATACAGCTTAGCCAGTCGTCCTCTTTTCGCACTAAACCACACAGAGTTACCACGCATACACATTGTTACATTCTTTAGAAAATCACTACCTAAAATTATATCATAAGGCATATACTCGTTTTTCATTACATAAAAAAGAACGTTTTTATAAGTTTTACTGTCTATTTCGATGTCCGCACAGAAAGAGCCACTGGTATACGTAGAAAACTGTCCGAATCCACAAAACGTGAAGATTCACCGCATTGTCCAACACAACACCAATCTTGCTGCAGAGACCTTCCTTTATCAGATTGATGTCGCTCCCAGAATCAACGAGGGAATCCGTGAAGTTTTCATACATTTTCACTTTTTTTCAATGGTTTCTGCCGTCTAAAACCATTGGCTTGCCGGCGTAGACGTCACAGTGACATCGACGTTTTTGACATTGACACTGACACTCGGGAACAGGTCCGCTATCTTGCGCTGGCGCAAAGTTGCCAATCGCATGACATACCGGGTGAACTTGTTCATAGGTGAAGTTCGCACGAACCCCGTCGTTGCCGCCAATGTCGGTGGCGCCATCGTCCATCGTATTGAAGAAACTGTGCTTCGGGTTCGATTCTTCCGGTGTCTTCGTGCGATTCCGTATATGTTCGTACTTGGAATTTGATGAGGATGATGCAATCACGCGCTTACTTTGGACATTCTGCCGAAATATGACCGAACTCGTTACAATTGAAGCATTTTCTTCCTTTAGCGCGATTTGGGCAGTTCTCTGGATTTATGGCTAGTATCTCCACAACCAAAACATCTCATCTTGTGACGAACCGCCGCCGCCTGCACTCACTGTTTGACGATTTTGTTTACTGCGCGCCGCCGTACCGCTTGCATGCTTTACTTTTTCTTTTGACTGCATCATAAATCTTAAACTTTTTCTTGAGATCAGCGTATGTTGTTACACCGTAAAGCATAATTTTGTTTGTTTCCACGTCCTGAATCCCGTCAATGATATATTTAATCGCCACATAATCAGGCATTTTTCCTCGTCTTCCTAGCTCTTTCATCGTCAGCATGTAATCAAGGCAGGATTCGCTCGGCTTCTTTTTTCGTGAACTCATCATCTCATGTACTGTCTTGACATCAATGGTATCGGGAAATTCCTTTGATAATATTCGTCTTTAGCTCGTCCCACGACTTGTACGCGCGTTCGGCACGCAACCAAAGTTGAGCAGTGCCTTTGAGTGAGCGCCTCGCCATGAGGAGCTGCTGCGTAGGTGTCCATCCATAGATTTCGGCGTTGTCTTCTAACATCCTGTAATGATCTTGCGACGGGATACGTCTTGTCCTGGCCTCAGAATTCAGGGATGAGGCCATCCATGAAATAAAGTATCGTATGTTTTTCGCCGCTACTGCATTCGCTGAATTCGTCATCTGGATCGTCTTGCCGGCTGCGTCGTCTTGATTCCTTCGGCATCCTGCGCTCAGCGTCGTAAATCCCTTCCGTAAATCGTCGTCGTCGTTAATTCCGTTGCAGCGTGGGATACCGACTTGAACTTCACGGTGCCGGGAATATATCCGTAATAATCGTCGTAATCCGCCTTTTCTTTTATCCAATCCCGGACGAGCCCCCAAAAATGTGGGATATGGGGCAAAGAAAGGCGAAACAAAGTAACTTTAAAGATTTATTTAGCGAACGCGACAGAGTAGCGGTTGTTCTTTTCGTCAACGTAATTTTAATCTAATATGGCTAATGGTCACTAAACCTATCTCCTTCACTCATCCTCTCTCGCTCACATCCGTTCATAAACAAACATGCATCATCTCATAGTCATCTATCGTTCAAAAAACCATTCATTCCTACATACATACATCGAGAAACATATAACCTCCTCCTTTTTTGGGAAGTCGGTTGAAAATACTCTGTCAAATATAAGCATATATTTAATATTAATATAAAAACCATGAAAGTAAACCATTACTTTCATGAGTACAAAAAAGACATTAGGTATGTTTTTATCGTGGAACGTAATTAAGTAATGTACGTAAGTACTAACTTACGCACATTAAACTTATCTACTTCCACGATAAAAACATACCTAATGTCTTTTTTCATTCCGAAATTAAAAAAAACATAACCTGGCCACTGCTTTTTATAGACATGCATTAATAAAAAAAAACCATGTAACAAAATAATGCAAATATATAAGTATCATAGGTGTACGGAAGTCGTATTTGTTTCCTTTTTTTGGAATTGTTATTCTGACTGAGTTGACTATATAGTTGAGCGAACGTAAGTAGATCATAAAATTAAAAAGTATATTTTAAAAACTTAAACATACATTAATCCATGCATATTATAAGTCTATGTATTAATCGGCATCTGATGGATTTTCAAAATTTAAGAAACATAGTAAAAATAGTAGATTTTACAACAAGTGCACAAAACGAATCATTTTTATCCGAGACTGTTAGCAGCCCGAGCCGAAGGCGAGGGCTTATAGTAATGTCGAGGATAAAAATCGTTTTGTGGACGAGTTATAAACTCTGCTTTTCACTTCGATTGCGAGGAAATAAATCAAATTGAAGAAATTAATAAACGCACGAAAAAACAAGAGCTGTTTCCCGCCGCTTTATTTTTTTAATCTTACGACATTGATAGGCTTGGGCTGCAAATACCTATACAGCCTATCATAGGTTAAATTAATTTTGTAATAATATTTTTCTTAAATTAATTTAATAACCTACCGTGACTTCAATTTAAATTTTAATATCTTTTATGTCTTAAAAAACACATAAGGCAATCATAAAATTAAAAGTAAATATTATAAAATAACAAATTCTATCCATGAACTTTTTATCGTGTTTGGCTGTATGCTCATTTTGCCTTAATATAGATACATTTATGAGTAGATACGTTAATCGGCATCTGTGCACAAAATTCGATTTTGTGCAGCCTATATCCTGCACAAATAAGCACTTTCCGAGCATGAGAAGTGAAAAAATCATTTATCTACCATAATATTATTAAGTAGGAATACCTATATCGAAAATTTATCTACGGAAACAGAAAAACAAATGAAAAATAAGCCATTAAAGCCACCTGTTCATTAATAATTTACAATCAACCCCTCTCTCTCATCAGTGGCCTAATGATCCCCTAATTTATAAGATTTTCCGTAAATCTCCACCTTTTCAGCCGTAATGTTGTCGTATTGTTTTCTAAGTAAATAAAGACTTTTGGTTACACTCCCTTTTGTGTTCCTATCTTGTGGCTGCCTTTGAACGATGTTTCTAATTTGCATTATGTTAAAGGATTAGCTCCAAAATTACTTTTTATAATAATAATATAAGTAACAAAATTAATTAAAGATTTTTTTTTTAAATTACAATATAAATAATTGTTTTTTTTTTTTAAATTAAATATTAGGTTTTAACATCGATCAGCTTATATTTTATTTTTTGCTTCTATTAATTTTTAGTACAAAAAGAAAATTATAAAATATGTACGATAAATATCCACACAAAATCTAAGCAACATGGTCATGATAATAAATTCGAGTAATTTAGGTATCATAGTTTCGTTTTTTCAATATAAATTTTCGGATTTAAAAATATTACTTGATTTATTGTAACTCGCATGTCTGAACTTTCTGAAGTCCTGTGGCCAACGGAACCTCTCAAATTTGTTTGACGTCCACAAGCGAAGTTTTCCTTTGAGGTGGTCGTGGCATTGTGTTTTGATGACTACCTTGTATGTGCCTGAATTTTGGTAAGTTAGGCGTGTTTTCGGGCCTTTAACATGTGGTGTCGGTGCTTCAGTGATATTTGGTACCTTTACAAAACTTTTATTTAATCCATTATTACATTCCTATAGTACCTAGATTATCAAGATCAATCTGTAACAGACTATGTATGTGACTGTTATAGAGGTTCCGTTATTTCCTTTTGGAGGCACAAAAGCCCTTATTTTTTACACGACTGACCAAAAATAGTAGTTTATGCAACTGATACATAATGAGAGGCATTAAAACATGAGTGTGGTTTTATGAAACGAGCCGAAAAGGCGAGTTTCATATTAACATCACACGAGTGTTTTAATGCCTAATTATGTGCAGTTGCATACACTACTTTATCTTCACTCATAGGAACAATTAAAATTAAACAAAGTAGCTAGATAACTAAGAAAAAAATTATAGCAGGAAATTAGGTTCAAACTACGAATGCGTGGGCCACTTTTTTCACAAGTTCAATCTGCGCATGCCATGTGTGCGCCTCTTTTTTACATTCAGCCTAAAACCATAGCCTAAATTAAAAAGTAAAAGTGTACTATAAAAATTAAAAAGTTATTTTTCAACACACTTGCTCGTAAAGTGGGTCTTATTACATCAAATTTAGGCCCATAAAGCCATATATTACGAAGGTATTACAGATATATCACGGAGGTGTCTGGAAATAAAAATTACCATACTACGCTATACAAAAGATAAGAAAGAAACTAATGCGTGTTATGAATTCCACAAAGCATTTTTAATTTAGCCGCATAATAAAGATAAAACCGTTGTTATTTTCCCTATTTGAATAGGGAAAATAACAACGGTTTTTAAATAAGCAAAGATAATGATTTTTATACAGCCAAGCACTGGCTGTATGGCGATATACCATCCGCAGCGTGCACCACGCGCTCCCTGCGCACGGCGTCGCGGGGCAGCGGGCGACGGCACGCGAATAAAAACAAGACTATATTTATTATGTTGTGTTTAGAGATGGGCGCTTGGATAAATTTCCGTAAGGTAAAAATGGGGAAAGAATGGGTAGAATTGGTAAAAATTAATTTATACCCATTTATACCCGATATTTTTTATTTATACCGGGAAGAAATTAAAATGAAAGTAAATTATCCTTATTTTCTTTAATACTGATAAAATAATAATTAAAGTATAAATATTAGGTGTGTTTTGATTATAAGGAAGATAAATAACTAGTTGTTTTCGGTTCAAATATTAAAAAAACATAAACAACAGATTTAAAATCATATGGTATTCAAATAATATTTTGAAAATAATGATGCATTTTTAGTATATGGCTGTTTAAAGTAGAATTAACAAAAAAATCAAAACATCTTCAGTTGTATTATAGACTAACTTTTGCCCGCAGCTTCGCCCGCGTGAATTTCCTTCGGGAACAGTGCTTTTTCCCGGGATGAAAAGTATCCTATGTCCTTCTCAGTACTTCTAACTATGTGTATGTGAAATAGGAAGATTGGTTGAGTAGATAAAGCGTGAAGAGGTAACAAACAAACTCACTTTCACATCTATAATATTAGTTAGGATTTGGAGGTAACTTCGCAATATTTTTCTATCGAGAAAATTTTATGCAAGCGTGTTTTTGAGAGAGTTAGTAATTAAGTTCCATAACGACCAGTCCTGCGCTGCCCGCATCCGGTCGTTATGGAAATCCTTGGGGGAGGCCTTTGTCCAGCAGTGGACGTCTTTCCTCTGACAGAGAGAGAGAGAGTGTAATTAAGTTGGCTGACATTCGTGTAAGGCGGGCCTTACGATTCGATGATCGCCTAGCCGTTCAATAGAATTCCGGCATTTGGCAAACTTGTTCGTCGCCCCGGCATAACATTTATCGTCTAAAACCAGTTGGCTGCGAATGAGTCAGAATAAAGATACCTATATCTTGTCAGGTCTTTTTGTAACCAAAACGTAAATTGTACACTTTATAAGTACTTTTATACACAGTACTTAATTTAAAAACTAAATATGTGCTTATTTCATAATAAATCTTAACGATATATTATAAAATATCGTAATTACAAACATTTTAATTGATTTTAATTTTTACCCGGTATAAATTAAAAATTCCTGGGAAAATATGGGTATAAATGGATAAATTTCCGAGTCTCGGAAATTTATCGGGTAAATGCCCATCTCTAGTTGTGTTTGTTAGATTGTAGGCGCAATCGTTTTCCGATAATTAGATGTTAGGACCACATTATTTTTTTTACTCACAAGTGTGTTGAAAAACGTCGTACGATACACGTGTGCATTTAGTCATTACGCACACTAGGCTTTATTCGCCTCTTGTGCGTAATGACCAACTTTGCACACTTGTTTCGTAATGTACTATTACAATACCGCTAGCGGTACTATAATGACTTTTATTTTTTAATTTTATGTATGTGCGTTTATAAAGTACGTCTGTATAAAACCATCTTCAAATTCGTAATTCGAATATTTCGACATGAGTGTAGATAAAAGAGTTTTATGTTTTCAGAGTTCATGTAAGTATGTAAGTTTGTAAGTATGTACCTAAGTTTCTTTATTCCACCATAAGTCCTGAACGGCTTAACAGATTTTGATATGCGAGGTATTTTTAAATTCCTTGCATAACTCCGAATGACATAGGCTAGGTATGTGAATTGTCAGTCGTGTTTTTTATTTTTTAATAATTAGCTTGTTTTTTTTTAATTTAACTTCTAATGTACTTATATAGAAGTTAAAATACAAAAATTCAGGGCATCTGTTCTTTACGTTATACTTCTGTCATTCGTGCAGTTTACTTACCTATATAGATAGCTCCAAACTACAAAAAATGCAAATGCAAAATTACTTGTACTCTATATTTATGTGACATCTTTTCAACTTGTGACTTGTAAATATAGAATCTGAATCTGAAAATCTAAAAGTGCTCCAAACGCTAACTCGATACGTACTTAGTGGGAAAAATAAAAACTATACATAAACGGCATCTAACCAAAGGCTATTCTACAACGAGAACAGTCTGCTATTGTGACGTAGTTGTTTGCAGCGTTGAATAAGTAGAGACGCACGTCAGAGTCGCTTCCTTCCGTTTCGCAGGTAACGTAGACGCGGGCTCACAAGACTCACAACTGTTGTTTCCAGAATATTCATATCTAGGTGTATATGTAAGTACTAGCCGCGCCCCGGGGCTTCGCTCCCATGGGAATTTCGCGATAAAAATACTCTATGTGCTATTCTTGGCTTTTTCTACCCGTGTACCAAATTTCAGAGATTAGAATTTCAAATTTCTAGTAGATCTTGCGTGATTGAGTAACAAATATCCTCAGAAATTCACAAACTCGCATCCAAAGTTTCGTATTTATAATATTAGTCGAAAGTAGGATATAAAAAGGAGTACGATGACTGTCTGATTGACCGACTCATTGACGCAACGTAGAGATGAAACCGGGGAACGCGAACAATGTAGAGCCTTAATTTTGCAGAGATGTTTCTTATGTAGGTAACTTAAATGACTAGTGATCAACACATTTTTTTTTAAATTTCACACCTAAGGCACAGAATTAATATAAGTGCTACGTACAGAAAGGAAGCTCCCTGCCCCGGCCGCAATATGGCGTACCCGGCACTTCTCCCCCGTTTGTTTGCGGATTGGGACGCTATGACTATGAAAACGCACTCATTGACGTGTTCACGGATGTACAGTATTTACTTATAGTAGTAATAGGCATATATGATGCCCCGTTTCTATGAAGTGCCCTCCCTGTGTCTAAGGTGGTGGAATGGGTAAAAAAATAAAGGGTAGGGGGGAAAAGCAAATTTTTTTAATAAAAAAATATCGATAGGTTCTTGTACAAAAGCCAAATAATAAATTCCTTTCACATTTTGGTAAAACAAATAAATACATTATTCTATATTAACTATTTATTAATTAATGCTAACCAAAATAACAATATTGTTTCTGACATGAAATTAAATTAATATTAAGTGCATTAATGAGAATCAAGAATGTCAGGTTTTTATCCTGTGTTAAACAAAACCAATTTTAATTAATTTCAGCTTCATTGTATCATATTCATTGCATACAATGAGCAGATCAGCAATTTCAAAACGCATTTAATTTATTACAGTAATTAATCTCATCTCGGTTGTATTCATTAATAACGATAGGATAGATTTTTCTGTAAAAATGTGCAAGTGCATTCATAGTTTTAGAATCATTTATGTAAGTAGTTTACTTATACAGACGTCGATACAATTTTTGATATTTATCGATTTAATCATTGATACATGGAATTTCAAAAACTCCTTATAACTCCCAAAGAAGATCACTTTAAAATTTCATCATAGGATATCAACGCAGAGACGAAACCGCTGAAAGTAAAGCTTGAGTAGAGAAACGCTAGTTAAACATTAATATACAGGATGTTTGTATACCTAAACACCCTGTATAGATTCTAACAAACAACAGGAATCATTACTAAACCGTCACTGCAACTTAGAGCGGTCTTTTTTATAATGCACATTCGCAATACGACCCATATACAGGGGAATGCAAACAGGCAAGCGGAAATAAAACTGCGAACGCGGGGAACGGAACGTGTCGCGCCTTCAAATAACCGCTGTTGTCAAATTATACCGCGCGCAATGTATCCTACGTTGTATTGCATGGGACATGTTACTTTGGTATGTTTTCTTCTGTGGCCGCCACAGAATATAAAGGTTATTTTCAAAACCCTATACGGATTTCGGGGAACTGGGTGAAATGGTCCCAGTATGAGAGGACTGTTAGGCCTGTGGTGTGGCCCTAGAATAGCACCAACCCATCTCTTCCCGTGGGTGTCGTAAGAGGCGACTAAGGGATTTAAAACACCGGAGGATGGGCAGCAGCATCTTTCCGCGTACTATGCCATCACACTGCGATCGCCAACCCGCCTGCCAAGCGTGGCGATTACGGCAAAACCCCCATGGATAAAATTCTTGGGGAGGCCTTTGTCCAACAGTGGACGTCTTTAGGCTGAGAGAGAGAGAGAGATGAGAGGACTGATCACTGTCTGGTGCTTGCGCTGGCGGCGTCCCCAATCCCCAATAAGTATATAGGTAAACTTATTAACTGTTATTTTCTTAAGTGTGTCGAAATGTAGGTCAATCGATAGGTTCTAGTTTTAGAGTGTGGTGATTGAGAAAAACAAATAGTATCTAATGAAAAATTACCGAGCAAGAAAATTGCTTCTAAGTAAATCTTGTCTTGAATATGTTTGTAATATATTGGGTAAAACTAAACGCGGGCGTTTCGCATTGCTGCCGCCAGAGGGCGTTCGGGGTTTTCACCACTGCTCGTGCGAATGGCTCGCGGACGGTCGCCATTGCATTGCCCTATGCGATATCGGTTTGATTTTTAATACGCGAGAGGTTCCGCGTTCTTTGATTGCTAATTAGCTTGAGTTGTGTTTGTGAATTTCCTGTTTGTTAAATAACTATTGAACTTTGTGTTTGTGTACCCGTCATGGTGACTTTTTCTTGTGAGAGGTGAAACGTGGCTGGCTGTTCACATCTGGCTGTTCCCGAGTGAAACTACGGGAAGAAATCTATTTATTTGTCCTGGGGAATTGAGATCTCAAGGGTTAGGTAGGGTGATTAGGAATTCCCCCTTCCCGAAGACACTCAAGTTTGGATCCGAAGAGAAAGAAGATTTAGCTTGGTAAGTGTTTTTTAAGTGTAATTAATTTATAGGTTAGGTTATCATATAGGGCCCTGTAGCTCCCTTCATAAGCTACGGTGGTAGCAGACTGCGTTAAGTTATTTAGGTTTTAGTCGGGCAAACGTGGTGCCGCGTGGAGATTTCTTCCCGGTACTTATTTTTTACCGGTGGTTTTTTCCCGGTGAAGTTCCGGTACAGAATTCTTCCCGCCGCTTCGTTTGTCCGGATTCGCTCTGCGCACATTTTCTGGCAGCAGAGCGTAGTTGCTCTGCACAATTTCTGGTAGCAGAGCGTAGTTGCTCTGCACATTTTCTGGTAGCAGAGCGTAGTTTATCTACCCTCTATTTGTTCGTTTGTAAAAAATAATTAATTGTTTGTAAAAATTATTAGATTTTTCTTAGTTTGTTTGTATAAGAATATTTGTAACCTTTTTTGTATTTGTTTGCGGTTTGTACCGTGCGTTCCGGGTTTGTGCCATTCTCATACCTACCGCGGTTCTTCGTGTAGTTGCTTGATTTTGTTGTTTTTTATTTACCTTTTGTTATTTTTTGTTTGTGACTTGACGCGATGGCGAAGGCCTCCAATGCTAGGGCGACACTCGCCAACGAATTGAGATGGTTTGTGACGGCCGGAGGACTCCTGTCCCGGAAGGACAGGGAGGGCGCCATACTGCTAAGAGCGGATCACCTCCACTCACGATTGATTAGCGCGGAAGCGGCCATGGCGGCGCTTACCGAAGCCGATCTTACCCCGGAGGCCTACGCAGGTCACATGGCGGACATGGACCAGATCCTGAGTCTGCACGATGATATCGCGGAGGCGGTGACCGCAATAAGGGAGAGACAGGCTGGCGGACCAGCTCCCTCGCACACCTGTTAGACAGGAAGGACCAGCGGTTACTGGTCGGCTCCCCACCCTTCAGCTGTCCCACTTTGGGGTAGGATGGAGGAGTGGGTAGCATATAAAAATATGTTTGAGTCCCTGGTCGTAGCACGACAGGATTTGTCGAAGGCCCAGAAGATGGCCTACCTCCTCTCCACTCTTGAGGATGAAGCGCGGTCGCTCATCCAGCACCTCCGGGTGGAGGACGACCAGTACGATACGGCTTGGGAGTTATTGAACTCCCGCTACCAAAACTTACGTTTGTTAGCGGAGGCGCACGCCGCACAGTTGATGGCCCTGCCCAAGGTGGCCAACAGGGCACAGTTGCGCCTGCAGTTGCTCACGCCCGTTACAGTGGCCTGTAACGCGCTCCGCACACTGGGGCTGCCGGTGGACCAATGGTCTTTTTTGTTGGTGCACATTGTATTGGGCAAATTGCCCAATGACATCCGCTCGCGGTTTGAGCGCGAAAATGCGGAGCGGGATAGCACCACCCTACCAACATTCACTGACTTGGTGAAGTTTTTGGAGTTTGAGGCACGGGCTGCTGAGAATACCATGACGGACTCAGCGCCATCCAGAGCGCCTGAACGTAGGCCCTTGGAACCCTCATGGCGAGGGAAGCCCCCACAGGGACGGCAACCGCCACTGCGTGGAGCTGGTGTGCGGGTTGCACACACGGCAGCAGTCGCGGGGGACGCGGACTGCCTGCAATGTGGCCGGATGGGCCACAGCCTGCTGCAATGCAGGGACTGGCAGAGACTGCCAGTACAAGATAGGCGCCGCATGGCAAAGCGGCATGAACTTTGCTTTTATTGTTTGGGCGGTCACTATGCACGTGACTGTCCCAGTGCCATACCATGCAGTGCATGCCGTGGGCGGCACCACGCGATGCTTTGCATGAACCGCAACGGGGATGGCACCCGGATGTTGAGGCAGGGGTCCCCTATGGGCGGGGGCGCTCCTGCGCGAAGCCCTCCACCACCGGACGGAGGACGCGGCTTCGCTCGTCGCACCCCCCCTCGGGGGGGGGGTCGCGTACCTGCGCGGGTCTTGGCGGACCGGGACCACGCGCCCCAAGGTCATGGCCAGTATGTAGCTGGCCAGGCCCCGGATAGGGCCCCCATGGGCGGGGGCCCTAGATCGGACGTGAGAGTGGGGACACCCCCCTCCACGCGGGTTACCACTACCCACCACATGCAGCCGCAGCGGTTTTCTCCGCCGCTGCACGAGTACCCACGGCTGGAGTACCACCCGCCGTACCATATGTATGGCCGGGCCGCGGGTTATGCCCCCCCCTCAGATGGGGATGTGCACTCGCCCGCCATATTATCCGGGTCAGTGGCGCGCCCCTGGTTTGGAGAGAGTGGGGAGCCCGTAACTAGCTTGCTCCCTTGCTGGGACAGAGCCGCGGACGGTTCTGCTCCCTACCGCGGTGGTCCGCGTATGGGGTCGTAGGGGGGAAGCCATTAATTTGAGAGCTCTGTTGGACTCAGGGGCTCAAAGCAGTTTGGTTACCACTCGAGTGGCACGCCAGTTAGGTTTAGTCGTGGAAGACTCGCCTGTGCCACTTCTTGGAGTTGGTGGCATACAAGTGAAGTGTCTGACGGGCCAGACACTTGTCACCTTTTCTTCGCTGAAGTCCTCCACAATGAGGATCACGACTTCGGCTATGGTAATGGATACCATTGCGGGTTGGCACCCCTCGACAGACATACCGCCGGGTGTGTTGTCTTTGGTTTCGGGTCTGGATTTGGCCGACCCCTTTGTCTTTCATCCCGGCCCAGTGGACTTGCTCCTGGGCTCGGACGTATTGGGTTGGATTTTGTTGGGTACACAGAAGGCTCTGGGTTCGTCTTCACTGATGGCAGTGTCTACTATCTTTGGTTTCGCCCTGATGGGCCCTGTGTTTGATAATAGCACCGTGGAGGAGCCACCGGTCGTCGCATCTGCGTCCTTGGCCAAGACCATGCAAAGGTTTTGGGAGGTGGAGGAGCCACCTATGAGTTCCAGGATGGATCCGGAACACGCTGAGTGCGAAGCCCTTTTTCGATCGACCACGGAGAGGTTGCCCTCCGGTCGGTTTGTAACTAGGTTACCCTTTGTTGCCTCTCGTCCTAGCTTAGGCAAAGTAGGGCGCTTGCGGAGAAACGACTGCTGTCCATGGAGCGACGTATGCAGCGTGACCACGTACTTCGCGATAAATATATTGAATTTATGCGCGAGTACGAGGATTTGGGTCACATGTCTCCGGCTCGAGTTGATTGGAGCTCAACTGAGCATTATTTTTTGCCCCACCACGCGGTGGTGAAGGCCTCAACGGGCAAGTTGCGGACTGTCTTTGATGGGTCCGCACCCACACTTCGAACGGGGTTTCGTTGAATCTGTGTTTGCATTCGGGTCCCAAATTGCATAGGGACATAATTGACATCATCTTGAACTTTAGAAGACATCAAGTGGTTTTTGGTGCGGACATCCGGATGATGTTCCGCCAGACAGTCATACATCCTGAGGACAGGCGATTCCAGTTGATACTCTGGCGTGAGCGCCCTGAGGATCCTGTGACGGTGTATGAACTCAACACAAACACGTATGGTTTGAAATCTAGTCCCTATATCGCCATCAGATCATTGCTTGAATTGGCAGAGCGGGAACGGATCCGCTTTCCCCGTGGGGCTTCCGTGCTGTCACGTGACTTGTATGTTGATGACGTGTGCACCCGGAGCCCAAAGTATTGAGGAGGCCCTCCTACTGCGGGATGAATTGATTGAAATATTGAAGACAGGTGGCTACGAGCTACGTAAGTGGTTGTCTAATGAGCCTAAAGTTCTAGAAGGGATCCCGGAGGATCACCAACAGAACCCTCACCTGTTTGAGGATGTGGATGATCCCAACAGGATAGCGGTGCTGGGCATGCAGTACCAGCCGCTAACCGATATTTTCACATTCCAAGTGGACTTGGAAATACCAAAAGTCTGGACTAAGAGAACGGTGTTGTCCGTAATAGCCCGTATGTTTGATCCAAGCGGTTGGATCAGTCCAGTGATATTCTCTGCAAAGTGTCTTCTTCAGAGACTTTGGACTTTGGGCGTCTCGTGGGACGAGCCGCTGTTTGGCTCTCCATTGGATGATTGGCTCGAGTTGTTTTCATCGATTAAGGAAGTCAATCGGATTGCCTTGCCTCGTCGAATATTGCCCCCCGGGAAATATCGAGCCAGCCTGCATGGCTTTTGTGACGCGTCGGAGCGAGGCTACGCCGCGTCAGTCTATATGCGGACAGTTGACGCCGATGGCCGGGTCAATGTCTCGCTTTTGTTAGGGAAGAGCAAGGTCGCCCCCATCAGGACTAGGCTGACTATTCCCAAGCTTGAGTTGAGTGGAGCTCACCTTCTTTCTAAATTGTTGCATCACGTTGCATGTGAGCTGGCGGCCACGGTCGAGATACGAGACATCTTCGCCTGGTCGGATAGCCAGGTCGCGCTTGCATGGTTGCGCGCGGCCCCACATACCTTGGAGGTTTTTGTGTGAAATCGGGTTTCCCAAATCCAGAATATTGGAATTGATATAACATGGAGACATGTGCCGGGAGAGCTTAACCCAGCGGACTGTGCTTCCCGAGGTTGTACGGCACCAGAATTGGTGTCACACCCGCTCTGGTGGGGTCCAGAGTGGCTGATGGGATCAGAAACATCTTGGCCTGTCTGTCAGACAGATGTTACTTCTTTGAGTTTGACTGGGCTTCGTGTACATGCTGTAGTCGCTGAGACGACGTCGGAGCCGGATTGGCTACTTGCTCGGTATAGCAGTTTGGATAAGCTTCTGGGTGTTACCAGTTGGATTAAGCGTTTCATACACAATTGTAGAAACCCACAGGCAAAGCGGTTGGAGCCGATTGCAGGTGCAGAAGAGCGCCGGAGCGCATTGTTGCATTGGGTCCGTGTCGTGCAGACCGGACGGTTTGAGTCAGAGCTTCGTATCTTGCGCGACGCACGCGCTAAGTTGAAGGGCGCGGTCGCTCGTTTGAACCCGTACATCGACTCGGATGGGCTTCTTCGGGTTGGAGGCAGGCTCCGGAAGGCGGATCTTCCATATGAGACTCGCCATCCTCTGTTGTTGCCCAAGGGCGGACCCTTGGTGCAGCTGTTGGTGTCTGATCGACACATTCGTAACGCCCATGCTGGGTGCAATGCTTTGTTGGCTATTTTGCAACGCGAATTTTGGATTTTGTCTGCCCGAAGAGCAATCCGTAGTGTCCTGTTTCGATGTATTGCATGTTATAGGTTGAAGGCATCCACGATGCAACCACAGATGGGTGATTTGCCCGCTGATCGAATCCGACCTTCGAGGCCGTTTGACGGCGTTGGAACCGATTTTGCCGGTCCCTTTTCGATCAAGGCTTCTCCCTTTCGTAATGCCCGTATTGTAAAGGGCTATTTGTGTGTATTTGTTTGTTTGGCCACCAAGGCTGTCCATTTGGAGGTGGTATCGGCTCTGACTACGGAGGCCTTCGTCGCCGCGTTGGATCGCTTTGTTTCGCGTCGAGGTCTACCTTCCCTTATTAGGTCTGATAATGGCACAAACTATAAGGGAACTGTAAATTATCTTAAGGATGTTTCTGTGTTTATTGATAAAAATTGTACTAGTTTAAGTCAAATTGCTGCCCAAAGGGGAATAACCTGGAAGTTTAGTCCCCCAAGTTGCCCCCATTGGGGAGGGATTTTTGAAGCGGCTGTGAAATCCGCAAAGACCCACCTCCGCCGCATTATCGGAGAAACGGCTCTAACCTTTGAAGAGCTGGCCACAGTGTTTTGTAAAGTTGAGGCGGTCCTCAACTCTCGTCCTCTCTGTCCGCTATCTCCAGATCCAAATGACTTGGAAGCTCTCACCCCTGGTCATTTTTTGGTGGGAGGGCCGTTGAATGCCCTGCCCGAATACCCGTGGAAGGATGAACGCGTATATCGGTTGTCGCGTTTTCAAATGTTGCAGCAAATGAGCCAGGACTTTTGGCGTCGCTGGTCGCTTGAATATTTGCATTTGCTGCAGCAAAGAGTGAAGTGGACAGACAGGACTGAGCCTCCCAGGGAGGGTGATTTAGTATTGTTAAAAGAGGCAAATTTGCCCTCATTGCTTTGGCGACGAGCTCGCATATTACGTTTGATTCTTGGCGGAGATGGCACTCCGCGTGTGGCTGAGGTGTTGGTCGACGGTTCGATTTTAAGGAGAGGTGTGACCTCTCTCGCCCGCCTTCCCGTAGAGTAAGCTAGCGGTCTGCTTCTCAGACCGGGACGGGGGGATGTTTGTAATATATTGGGTAAAACTAAACGCGGGCGTTTCGCATTGCTGCCGCCAGAGGGCGTTCGGGGTTTTCACCACTGCTCGTGCGAATGGCTCGCGGACGGTCGCCATTGCATTGCCCTATGCGATATCGGTTTGATTTTTAATACGCGAGAGGTTCCGCGTTCTTTGATTGCTAATTAGCTTGAGTTGTGTTTGTGAATTTCCTGTTTGTTAAATAACTATTGAACTTTGTGTTTGTGTACCCGTCATGGTGACTTTTTTCTTGTGAGAGGTGAAACGTGGCTGGCTGTTCACATCTGGCTGTTCCCGAGTGAAACTACGGGAAGAAATCTATTTATTTGTCCTGGGGAATTGAGATCTCAAGGGTTAGGTAGGGTGATTAGGAATTCCCCCTTCCCGAAGATACTCAAGTTTGGATCCGAAGAGAAAGAAGATTTAGCTTGGTAAGTGTTTTTTAAGTGTAATTAATTTATAGGTTAGGTTATCATATAGGGCCCTGTAGCTCCCTTCATAAGCTACGGTGGTAGCAGACTGCGTTAAGTTATTTAGGTTTTAGTCGGGCAAACGTGGTGCCGCGTGGAGATTTCTTCCCGGTACTTATTTTTTACCGGTGGTTTTTTCCCGGTGAAGTTCCGGTACTGAATTCTTCCCGCCGCTTCGTTTGTCCGGATTCGCTCTGCGCACATTTTCTGGCAGCAGAGCGTAGTTGCTCTGCACAAATAAATAAATACACATGTAAGTTGTTGGATAAATTCCTAAGAATAGGTACTTTTTTGAGTCAAATGTTCAATTTGAAAAATCTAAAAAACGTCATAGTGATCAACCAGTTACAGTGTTGCGCCTAGTCCTACATAAGTTGTTTGTATTATGGAAGCACGAACTCAAACTCTTTCGTCAATGAAAGGGATTTAGGGAACAGTTTGCCTTACTGACCTTTTGAGGGTTTGCGAACTTCAAATATTTCCATAATGTGTATACTTCCCTTTACGGTTGTGATTTCGACGATTGACTCAGAATTGGCTTATTTCAGTTGCTGTTTTAAACTTGTGAAATCGGAACAGTTGTGCACAGATATCACATGATGTCTCCTGCTGGACTAAAGGCATAGATAATATCGATTTTGCTAACATAGTGCTTTTAAAACTAAGCATGTATAAATGTAACAAGCGCGCGCTGTCTTCTATGTATGCATGCAATCAGTATGAATCTCAATCAAATTTCAAAATTACATACATCAGATTGCAAGAAATAATGCCTTTCGATTGTAAGTTAGTAAGATAGGCCCATAACCGTCTAGCTTCGTAGGTAACTAGCCTTATGTCTAGTAACAAGCCGCTTGATCACGTAGTGCCTCATCAGCGGCCCTCGAAGCCTCCACAGCCCGCTGACACTGGAGCCGCGCCAACTATTTGTAATGCAGTGTTTCTGAATAACGACCGACTTATTGCAACTGGCTTCGTTATATGTGTCAAGATTATTTTAATTGGATTTTTTTGTAGAGCGTTGATACAGATCGTTGTTATGCTATTGTTGAAGGTGGATAAAATATAAGGGCACCTATTTGAGATCCACTTATCGCAAACGAAAAATACTAACTCTACGTCAATTAATATCCTCTCATATTAATGTTCATCTAATTCTAGTTTGAATTTTAAATAAGCATAGTAAAAAGCTTACCGTTCTTGGCAATTTCGAGTCACGTTTTCAGAGCTCCACCCTCAAATAAAATCAGGAATATCAGTAGCATCATATTTCCCGCAATCTTACCTGACGCAGGCGGTTACAATTTGGTGCTATAAATTTTTTAAAATTCGACTGAGTAGAGGGCTCTCTAACGCATAACGTTAACAAATTGCTGCAATTTCCAATGTAACGTGTTTCGATAGCAATTTCTCCGTCGAAATGACGCTCAAGTGGCACCGGGTCGCGGTGCGTTCTGTCATCATTCATCACGATTTTTTTTCGCTGAAGAGGTACCTACTTGTATGACACATTTTCATCCAATTACGACATGTGCCACTGGCTTGTTTTGTATTTCACTTCACTTTTGGTTATAAGTGGATTTTGGCACAATAAAGTTGCGATTTTTTTAATGTCTGGCAGCATTGTGAGCTAAATTATATCGAAAACAATAAAATATTTTTTTTCCTTTGGCGTATAGTAAAACCTTTGAAGCTGGCATTTTTATAACTATAGCTACTAAAATACTGTATCCATTATCACTGTTATCGCAGCATCATGGTAGTGTTAAACAAATAATAATAAAACGCAACGTGAAATCGAAGCAAGAAATCATGCGGGCTGCACCAAATTTATGCATAAACCTGGTATTGGTGAAGTGTTACATTTCGATATGCAATTGAATTTCCATCGTGTTTTCGACACTTTCAACAATATAGGAATATTTGCTCTATGAAAAATATTGGTATTCGGCACGGAAAGGAATAGTTTGCTGAGTGATTCCTAGTTGGTCTCCCCGCTTTATGAGAAAATACAAGGTCATCCATCTTGGTTTCACTATTTTGAAATCGCCATAGAGATTATTATTTAGACCATTATGGAAAGTTAGCGGATTTTTTGATGCCATTTATGATAACGAGGAACCCGCAACCATCCTTTGAAAGCACTGCCTCTAGATCTGAAAGGTAAAACTAAACTTCTGGATCACGGAGCATAGGTGAAAACGCAAATACAAAATACCTACCTACCTTATACAGTAAAGTCAATTTGCATGAAGCGGTTTAGAAACCATTATGTAACATGGTTGAGTTAGCGGGACATTTTCGGTTAGGCAGCTGTAGAGATAACAAACTTGGAACAATAGCTTTGCATGGTGGAAGAGTAGACGATAAATTGAGCATTTCTAGTAGTTACGATCAGGTATTTTCTTTTAGAGTAGTATGTATTTGTTATGTGTCAGTTCTAAATAAATATAAAATATTATATTTACTCATTATTCAAATCAGCTCGAGCATTATTCAAATCAGCGGACAACCAAGCGGCAAACGACCTGTCGACCGCCCCAGTTCTAAAAGGTCTAGAGGCCCTCCAAAGAGCCGACTGGCAGGAAGTAGCGCAGAACAGGAAGGAGTGGAAGCTTCTAGTATCGGAGGCCAAGATCCTCTTTGGGTCGTCGAGCCATCGAAGTAAGTAAGTACTTATTATTTTGATATTTAACAACCCAAACTTTAAAGTCTAGAACAAAACATTGTTAAGTCTCTACAAGCAACCCCATTTGCAGGATTACCGATGCAACAAAATGCAAATGCAGACTAAACACTTACGAGCTGTTCTGAATAAAGTCTCGAAATTAGTCACGCGAACAACTTTCATGTCGTGATTAATGAACGCGCAACTTCCCGAACTCGCCTTTGGTCGATTCCTTTTGGACCTTACAACGATTCAAAACTTACATCCTTTGTATTGTGGGAAAATAGAAAAAACAGGCGTATCGTTCTCAAGTTCTGAAAAGATTTCAGCAGAATATTTTGATATATCCATGCACGTACCTACCATTTTTATGAGATCGATAAACTTTCTGAAGTACTACATAATTAATTTTTAGAAATCACTTCTACGTGAGACAACGTGTTTCGGACAAGGATGAAACTATTGGGCAAGTACTGACAGCAGAACAACTTGCTGACATTTTCACCAAAACTGTTTACAAATCAAGATCTCGGTGAAGAGTTCGAGTTAAAAAAAAGAAGAAGGTTTACATTGTACCTATCTAAAATTTGTAGTGACATGTTATCATTATGTACTGTACAATGTGAAAAGCAATAAATTATTTGAATTGAATTGACGAAATTTTAGGAATCATTTTTATTACAGTCTAAAACCTTGATTCCTAATATAAATTGTTTTGAAACAATTAAGTCATTTCTTTAATAATATTTAGCAATATATTGTATGGCAATTGGTTACATAAACTAGCATTATTAATTAAGGATTACTGGAACAAAATTGATTAAATACTGCGTTATAAGCTTGATAAAATACAAACTTTGATGAAGTAAAATTTGTTTCAAGTTACTTGTAGCAGCTAAATTACTTTTAAAATTCCTTGAATATGGATGACGTTATATATAAGTAGTATATTTACAAAAGTGTATGTATAGTATCTTCGTAGAAAAGAATTTAGACAGACCTATAGGTACTAAAGATGTCTACCATTTGCCGAATCTAAACCAATTTGCATGATAGAACGCTTACTCAGAAAAACTTAAATACTTTAGGATATTTTTCAAGAAATACACACAATATGTCTAATTAATATAAATAAAAATTGGAGCATTGAAGAGCGGGCTATGCCCCACTCGCCTCCGGTTTAACGAGACGGCCCTGTTAACACATCAAACCCCCAGTTTGGGATGTATTATAAAATATTTCCTCCCCTTGACAGTTACGAATTGAACCTGGCAACTTTGAAAGTTAATTTGTTTAGTATCAGAGCGAACGCGATGGCAATATACTGGGATTTATGATATAAATTATCTTAATTTACTCACCTCCTACCCTATTAAATGAAATCGTTTATTCAGAGACTTCAGTCAGTAAGTAACGGAAGAATTGTATTATATATGTTTGTTTCCCGACAAATATAATTTAAGGGTTTTCAAGGTAAGAGTGAACAGACATATTTTGAGTTTGCGTGTCCATGTCCACCCTAGATCACATCTTTGCCTTCCATCAGGCAAGATAGAGGTCAAACGCACTCAAATTTTTAATAATAAAAAAAAAATATTGATAACTGTTAATAAAATACTGGCCAAAGGTAACCACAAAAATTATAACCTGATACTATTATAGTTACTTCATTTATTTACAAAAATACCAATGGACTAAAAGAAGAAAATAACAAAATAGGCAACGATAAAACCGCAAACATTTAAGATAAAACGACAATAAAAATGTGCCAGATTCGAGAGTCTACAATTTTATATACGAGTACCTCTACACAGCTAGGTATTCGTATTGAAAGGAAAGGTTAGCTATGAATCACTGGTATTTTTCCGGCTTATAAATCACAAATTCGTTGGCTTATTCCATTTTAACAGGGTCGGTTTATATGGGATTGAAACTGCGGCCGGCGCCCAACCTCTAAATTGTGACTGCGATAAATTTGTCGTATAATTTCTACAATTATTGTGGTTTGTTCAGTCAGTAGAGTATTTGTCAATGTTTGAAAACAAATCTTAATTTACTGTTGATTTTATTGTTATACCCACTATCAATAAATTTACTTGTATTCATGTAATAATACAATTTAGGGATACCAAGGTGTGCTACGTTTGGCGTATTATGTTTGGTGGCGAATAGGTACTTGTATCGACAAGTAAACCGAGTTAATTATTCAATAAATAATCAAAATATGTAATCACTTTGGGTCACTGAGCCCGGATAGTAAGTAAGTAAAATATGTAATTTAACTATTCAATTCAATTCAATTTTAACTACTAGTACAGTAACTGGTTTGAGTAGGTACAATATGAACCCTGTCGGGTATTAGCAAATGTAGAAAGATGGAACGGCAGGCGGATTTATAATAAGAAATTTGTGATTAGGTGACAGAATTCAGCACCTGACATAGACTGCATAAGACTCTGAAGTTACCCATTGGTATTAAATTCTAAATTACGCGTAGCTGTACACATTAGTATTATTATTTTCAGTGGGTGACATTTTCATATAAAAGAAAGTTCTCAAAGAGTCGGAAACGCATCAGTGACCTTTTAGGGTCGTTACGGTGTCTATGGACTGCGGTGATTGCTTACCATCAGGCAACCCGCATGCTCGTTTGCCTACTATTGTAGTATAAAAAGTAGATAGCAACAATCAACTCGAAATTAAAGGCGTTATTTTTAATTTTTTTAAAAGCATTCTGGCGTTAATTCAGGATGTGATCTCATTACATCACTCAGGGCGAGTACAATGTTAACGCTAGTCCAACTTTACTGAACATACAGCGTTGTATAATTAAGCTGTGTTTGCTAATAATGATCGATGTGTTTGTTTGTGTCAGATCCATGTGCACAGACAATTTAAGGCCATGCACACAATTGCGAATATTAGTTTTTATTCGGTTAGAGATACGATATTTTCCAAGAATGACGAATGACATTGATTTATTATTTGGAGTTACTCATAATTCATATAGCACACATTGATATTTATAATTATTGTAGACATTATTTAAGACGAATAAATATTAGCGAAGCAGCATAGACTTTACTTGACTTTACACTATACCTTGTAAAATGGGAATAAAAATCTAGTCCAATGATATCAATTACTTTAGTTTGTCACTTAAAACGATAACCTTGTACATTAATCCTAAGACCGTATCAATTATGGCCATATTTGTTCAACAATAATATTCTCAACAAAAGGCTTTGAATTTTTCAATAAATAACTGGTTCTATCAACCATACGCTCCACGATTCTAGTTACGTGGCTGGATTCCATACATTTTATATCGAGCACAGACGAAGTGCGCAGATAGTTCAATGCCATTTTTACGCTCAATATATGTTAGTAGGTGATTGTACTGGGAGCTCTGGGATTTTGGTGTGTACGAGCAAAAGCGAACAATGGTGCAAATTGTGCACAATTTCGTACAATTTGTGGTTGCAGTTCTTTAGCTGAGTTCACGTAGATCGAGAGCCAAGTGCTTTATATTAATTTGAAATCTTGCTGCGTTGCAATTTGATTTCGTCTTGCATGGTAATTATTAGTTGGCACACGGTAAACTCATTTAGGGCATGACATGATTTAGATTAAGTTATTTGATGATATAATATAAGTATAATTCACTTTAAAACAAAGCAAACCAATATTGAATTTAGATGGAGTCATCATATTTCATCTTTACATAAATATTTCGGTAAATTCTGCCCAGAGTAGTGTTGATATATAGTCAAGACTATATATCTATAGTCAAGACTATTGCTGCAACACTACTCTGGGAACAATACTATCGTATTGTCAATAGTATAAATTATGACCTTGAAAAATAGTCTTGCCCAGAGTACTCTTTCAATGAGGAGACGACGATAGAAAGAAGAACTTTTCCTATGGGGGTACTAAACGAGATATATTTATTTTGCCTATAACTACACAACTAATACCTACTTATACAATTAATAAAGAAATGTGATTGCAACACACAAGAATAAACTTGATCGCTAAACAAATTTTCGCCACCTGGATAGAGTGCGTCCATTCAATAATGTTACAAGCTGTCTCATAGGAAATCTGAAGAGCACGGTAGCACCGAGCGATCGTATAATGTAACTATTGCTTTTTTGCACTTTACGGGCCGAGCACGTTTGACATTTGAGTGCTAAAATGTCAAATGAATTTTTAAGATTACATATTGTCACGTCGCGTTGCATTGCAGCAAGTCGCAATAGTGAAACGACACCTTTAAAATATATTTTCATGTTTATGTAACAATGAAATATATTGTAAAAGGTGTCGTTCTGAGGAATGTATTTTTGGTACCATATTACTTGTTTCCAATCATAAAGCCCCTTTAAAATCGACTCAGTACAGAGATTTTTTGACTCATGGGTTAGTAATAGTACCGATAAATCGGTACTACGCATCACACTCTGGGTTCCTGAAGGTGGTCGACGTCGGAGAGGAAGGCAAAGGAAAAGATGGCGCGACGATCTTGACGCTTTTCAGCTGGATTGCTCGAACGTCGCTATGGACAGAGATAGGTGGAAGCAAGTGTGGGAGACCTTTGTCCAGCAGTAGAACAACATAGGTTAATTTAAAAAGGGTTAGTACCTAAATAACAAATAATATATTTTGGCTAGTATTTAATTTTGTAAAAAAGTTTGTGGAAAAAAATACCTCGCCCATCCTTCGAAAAATTGAGACAATTATTTTTTTACTGCAATATCAGTATAGGGATTAAATTGTACAAAGGCAATAACGATATTTTATTGTCCAGCTGTGTAGTGTATAACAATTGAAATGTCATTTTCGTACGTTTGTGTTCGAGCCTTTATGTTGTATTGATGATTTATTACGCTCATTACGATTCTTATGTACAATATCCGCTTCTCGGTAACAAACGTGGACACAAAATAAATGTAACTAGATACCGTATTTCTATTATGTCTACCAAGCGAGATGTAGGTATTGATTAGTTGATATTTCATTTCAATTTCATTTTTCATATGACTACCGCTCCGGATGGTACCTGATTCAAGGGTTATCTATAGCTATTCAAAGGGGAAACGCGGCAAGCGTTATGGGTACCTTTGAGCCGGGTACAGTCCGGGGTGGCATTTTTGACTAATTTTTTTTTACTTTTGTTTTATTTTTCCTCATCTTTTTTACCTTTTCCCATTTTAGCATAAAGTCTTTCTCTACCATAAATGTCTATTACTTGTCCCTTCATAACTGTTGCAAGTTAAGGGTAACGCCCAAGGAACGTTGTGGTTTCTAGCCAGACATTCTTATTTATATTGCGAAGATAAAAATCATTTATTAATATTTTATGACCAAGAGCTGACATTTACTTAATTGACCTAGAGAATCATGATTTCCATACAGAATTATAAAGGAAGAAACAACCAGTGTCTCAATAGTTTCCAATAGTAGTGCTTTAACATATATACCTAGACTAATCTGCGCAAAGTACTTATTGTAGTTTTTAATATGACTGCATTATCCTACATGCGTATGCTACTTGCATTATCCTTGGTGAGTCATATTCATGCAATAAAAAAATATTAAATATCAAATTGCGTAACGTATTTATTTAAAACTAGCGCCCCGTCCCGGCTTCGCTCTGGCGGTACATGCATGAATTGTAGCCTATGTCAGTTATTATGTAGCTTCTATTGGTGAAAGAATTTTTTAAATCGATTTAGTAGTTCCGAAGATTACTCCCTACTTACAAACAAACTCACATACAAACATTTTCTCTTTATGATATTTATGTCCGCGAACATGATAATTTTTTGTTGCCATGATTGAAACATGTAATTAATTAGAATTGTACTGTACATTCAAAGCCGGGACCAGACACTAGTACACCAATAAAAAAAGAACCAGCCTAATAATAAAAAGAAAAGAAAACTTTTGTAATTAAAAAGATTCTTAAAATTCAGCTAGCGCAAGTTTTAATCAAATTAACTCTAAAGGGGCCATTCTTAGATAATGGCTTCGTCATTAGTGGGATAGGCCAAATTAATTTGACTGAATCTAAGGATGACTAGCGACACGGATGATTTATTACACCAAATCAGCATCGTATTAGCAGGTCTATCTACATACCTTTATATACGACTAGGTATTGCCCGCGGCTTCGCCTGCGTAAATTTCCCACGGAAACAGTGCTTTTTCCCGGGATGAAAAGTAGCCTATGTCCTTCTCAGCAATTCTAACTATGTGTATGTGAAATTGCGAGCGAAGCCGCGGGTAAAAATTAGTAAAAATAATTTAAAAATACAACTGCAGGCCTACCATGAACTCGTATTGCGATTCAGTTTAGGACCTAAATTGAACTGGGGCCCTATTTTTAAAAGCGTGACATACCAACGAAAACTAATAGACTATAATGTCGCGCATAATATGAGCGGAAAATTGTGTCTCTCATTATTTTTATAGGTATCACTTCTAACAAAATTGTTAGACGAGTTAGTTACTCTCACAATTCTTTGGAAGTGATATAAAAATAATGCGAGATACAATGTCCGCTCATATTATGCGCGACATTACAGTCTATTAGTTTTTCGTTGGTATGTCACCTTTCAAAAATAGGGCCCCAATTCAATTTAGGTCCTAAACTGAATCGCAATAAGAGTTCATGGTAGGCCTGCTGATCCATCAGGGTTTCAGTTTGGGGGATCAGTGGACTATGGGTACCGCATGAGGGACTCGTGCTTGAGGTGTGGGGCCAAAGCCAACAAGAAGCTTTTTTATAACCATTATTTATTCGCCACACTTCTGGGCAATGGTTTTTCTTATCTCCTTCCAAATTTTCGAATAGATATATTATTATAATTATAGCTAGAAATAAAAGACTTTTTATTGAACTTTACAAAAAACTGCATCTATCTAATTTGATCAATCTTTTCTTTTCACATACGTATAAATACTTCTACGTTGTGTGTATAATTACTAGTTTAGTACCTATTAAATTAGGTATCTGTGGTATAATATAAAGCAATGAAACTTATGTTTCCTTGGGATGGCATCTTGTATGACTTGGCAAGTTTTAATTAAGTGAGGAATTCGAGCTCCTCAATTAAAACTTGTACTGAGTATTTGTATAGTTGATAGATAGATATCTACCATTCTAAACTGATAGAAGTTATTTATCGTAATAAATTCATTTTAAAATATTAATACTTCAAGGCAACCGGACAACATTTTGATTTGACACCTCTAAAAAATCTAGCTAGTATAGCTATAGCTAGCTATAGTGATATACCTACACTTAGTTATTTTAACATTAAATGAATGTTATTAGTTTTAAAATCAACTTTGTGCACATATAGATATTATATCATGCCTTTTTCTCGTTTAGATAGGCAGAGACTAGCGATTTCGACTTGCTACGATTCTTACAGATCTTTTTGCTTCCTCTATACTCACCACTCTTCTTATATGTGCTCTGTGATTATGGGTGCTCGCTCCTTTTTCAAAGAGGTTCACAAGCTGGTCACAGTGTTCTTCCCCTCCTTAAGTCGTATTTCTCATGACTGATGGTCATGGTCATTATATGGAATGAAACACACACAACGACTATCTTGGCAATGTTAATGGAGTAGTATGCCATTGCCTTCTCCATTTCACACACAAGCTGATAATCATCAACCAGAGTGCAGGTTTTCTTACGATGTTTTCCTTCACCGGAAGCAAGTGGTGGTCGATGAAAACTAACATGAGTCAGATTGATAAACAAACTCATAGCACGGGCATTTGAATCTGAGACCTTTGCAGCCACCGGCGGGCGCCCTACCACTCGGCCACCACTACACAAATACAGCTACTAGATAAACAAGTTCTTATAAAGTACAAAGACAAGACCCAACAAGTTCGTATTTTAAATGAATCCATTATACGCCTATTTACTTGCGCACCCACTAATGCTTACTAATTAGGAAGTAAAGAGGATAATACATTTCTCGGTGTGAAAGACAAACATTAGCTTAGAAATATTGCTCTTTTAATGTGTAGCCACAAGCAGGATTATTCCGCCATTTGAGTGATCCCGATTTTGTTTTATTATGAAGCAAATAACCTTTATACAAACTATCATGAAATATAATCATGAAATTATTGAAAGAGATAACGGAGCTAATAAATTTGTTTTCAATTATCATGAAAAAGGACAAAATAAAGATTTTAAAATTCATACAACACCTCCCGAAAGACTACAGACCTAATAATCTAAGCATATTTTCTTCAAAATCTTTACCTGTTAATATAAATATGCTACCATTTATACAGAAAAATAAATCTACTGTTAAACATTTTAGTATTATGGTTTTATATTTTAATTTATAGGTACCTACTAAAATTAACGCCCATTCTATGCCGGACTTAATTCTTTAAAAGTATAATAAATTGTTAAGAGCAGTTTGCACAGAAATTTGCTTAAATTATTTAAACCTCAGCTCATTACTAAGTTACACTTAGCTAAGCTATCGGTCTGCAGCTTAAATGAAGTAGCTCGCTTGCCCGCAACGTCCAGTGTTGCAGAATTAAACTAGAATTATGTAGTTTATGTTATTTATGTAGTTAGTAGTAACAGAGAGATCCATTTGTTCATTTGGATAATGAATAACCCCGTTGAACAATACAGGGGGATCACTTTATCATTCAAATTTATCTAAACTATTTATTCAATAGTTAAATAGTTATTCAAGTTCAGAATACTGCAACTTTTAATCTTCATCATCAGCCATTTGAATGTTTTTTTTTTTACATTTTTAACATGCAAACGAACAAGTGCAGGTCACCTGATGGTAAGTGACCACCGCTGCCCATAAACAAAGACAACTGCTTCACCAGGGTATCACGAGAGTATTGCCGGCTTTCCAAGAATAGAATAGTAGACTCATGAAGGTTCCAATGTCGTATCAGTTCGGGAATACCGCCGCAGGAAGTTGGGATACTGGCTTTCCTTTTGGATGGAGAAGGGGTACTTCTTACTTACTTACTTCCATCGAGGACACTTTTCCGCAATTAGGCCTCCAGTTTGGGCACTTTTTGCGTGAGGAGGGATGGGCCGGAACTTCATTCGAGCCAGCCCAGCTCCTTTAGGAAGCGAAGAACCGCCGATGGTGTACGGCAGGCTTTCGCTCATAGTCCCTGGATTCCCCAGGAACTCTTCTCTTGTAGTTGCAACGCCATGACACTCCAGAAGGAGGTGGCTTGCAGTTTCATCAGCCTCCATGCATGCCCTGCATAGTGGGCTGTCTGTAAAACCTAGGGTGTAAAGGTATTTATTTAGTGTACAATGACCAGTTTTTATGCCAATCATAATGCGTAAATACCTTCGTGGTAGCCTAAGCAGACGTTTTGAGAAGCAACTGTCCCATTCAGGAAGTGCTTCCCTTGCCTGCCGGCCGGCATGTGTCGAGGGTTCGCCATAATTGGGATTGTTCTTCATTTCATGGAGAAGTGGTATGGGCTATGAGCTTATCCTTATGGATGGAGAAGGGGTATGGGCTATACATCCGAGACCAACGACTTAATGCGCCTTCTGAAGCACGGAGTAGCTCTCGATTAGTTTTTCAATTAGTCAGATTAATGATTAATCATTATATTAAATTAATACCAATTTATCTAACCATAATGATCCTCATCCTACAAAATAGGTACGCAAAAAGTTTGTTATGTTTATCTCCGGTCTAGACGAACAAAGCACTAAGATTTATAATAATTAAGTTATTTATCTATGTTAAACACGAGATATATTAACTTAACTGTGTGTTATCTTATAAATATTAAAGCAAGGTCCACGACGCTGTGGTATCAAAGGCTGATATATGACGCGTCTAATCCGCTTATTAATTAAGTGAGGGCACCACAGAATTATGACTAAATACATAGAAGTGTCAAAGACGCCTAATTTTGTCACCGTCATAAGTAAATCCATATCCCTGAATTCCAAAGAAGCTCACACACTTACTGCATGGAAACTAATTTCCGTTAGAATTTGAATTTTCAATTATACATACATACATACATATTATCACGCCTTTTTCCCGTGGGGGTAGGCAGAGACTAGCGATTTCCACCTGCTACGATTTTCAATTATGTTACGCTATAAACGTTGACTTGTTTTTAGTGAGTGTTAGAACTAAAAAATATTGTCGTTTAAAATACAGCAGTTAGCTTTTCTAGTGGTATTATTATTCTGATTTCTACGGGCACCTACGAGACGCTGGCCGTCAACATAACCGTCCATGCTGACTAGAGAAGATAAGACGATAGGTCGCATCATGCTAAATGAAAATACGAGTTGCTTAGAGATGTTATACACTTGCCCCAAACACAAATAAGATATTTTTGTTTAGTTTGTTTAGATTTTCCCACAGAATTAGTAGGTAAAGATAAATTACGTCTAGTTGAAGCAAAAATGTGCCGAAATTTTAAAGCAAATTCGGTTGTTACATAATATATACAAAAAAAACCAGCCAAGTGCGAGTCAAACTCGCGCACCGAGGGTTTCGTACACGCAAAGGACCTCACAATAAAGCTCTAACTAAAAGACCAACTAGTTTCAAAAACAAACTTGACTTTGCAGTTCGATCCCTAAGATTCATACTGAATACAGCGCAGAAATAAGTTTGTAACAGTATTTTTTTAGGCTTCTAACAACATATTTACAATTTTCAGATTTTTTCCTGTATAAGTACTGTTAGAGCTTGCTTTTTGCCAAATTTCATAATTTTAGGTCATCAGGAAGTACCCCATAGGTTTTGATTGTTGCCTGAAATTGCAAAATATGCGAAAATTCGCAACATTTACGGTAATAGGTATCTCTTGATCGCGTTGACGTATAATTTTGATTATTTTTTGCTAAAAGAGACCATGGATCCGAGTATTCGATATTAATTTCAACTTTATACCTTTAAGCGTTTCTGAGAAAAAAAGAAGAAGTTTGACAGACAGAAGGACAAACGGGCAGACGGACAACAAAGTGATCTTATAAGGGTTTCGTTTTTGCCTTTTGAGGTACGGAACCCTAAAAATAAAAAAAATTGGTCCAACCAACTCACTCTAAAAGATTTTCTTTTTACCGAGTACCTACCTAAAAGAGAACGTTATAATTGTTTAGAATATTATATGACTAAGATGAAAATATTACACTAGTTTACAAATTTTTTATTTTTTTTTATACCCTCAAAGCTACTAGGTTTTTTTGATAGATCTGTACGTGTGGAATATAGGTCAAATTATAAATTTCCTCCATCACGTAAGATTTGAGAAAAAAAAGTGTCAAAAATTCAAAAATTAATTTTTCGCTAATATTTTGTGACAGAATTAAAATAAGTAGTTCTAAAATTTTCAACATGTTTTTAGCTGTAAATGTTATAACACTCTTCAATAATATATAGCAATTCAATTTTAAATTTTACAATTTTTTTTTATCGCAAAAACATTTTTTCAAAGTTGTGTTAATTTCTCCATACATTTTATGGTTATAGTCCTTGTATGGAGAAATTAACACAACTTTCAAAAAATGTTTTTGCGGGAAATAAAAAATGTAAAATTTAAAATTGAATTGCTTTATATTAGTGAGGAGTGTTAGAACATTTGCAGCTAAAAAACATGTTGAAAATTTTAGAACTACTTATTTTAATTCTGTCTCAAAATATTAGCGAAAATTTAATTTTTAAATTTTTGACACATTTTTTTTCGCAAATCTTACGTGATGGGGTAAATTTATAATCAGACCTATATTCCACAAATATAGATCTATCCAAATAACCTAGTAGCTTTGAGGGTACAAAAATACTGTAAACTAGTGTTATACTTACAAATGGCATATCTTAACGGTTACCAAAACAATTAAAGACGCAAGCAATACACACATTTCATATAGTAGGATATTGGTAGATCAACCCGAATAAACACACGATTCATTACATAATATCATCTGTGAGAGCTCTTATTCGACCCACGGAACAGCTGGCGAATTTATTAGAGCTAAGTTAATCATGCGTGTAGGCTCAAAGTATTTCACGGCAAATGGAGACGAAGAAAAGGATCTTCTGGGTTTGGTATAAAAATACGGAACCCTAATAAAGAAAAAGTTACCAACATAGAAAATGAAAATATCAAAAAATCTATCGCAGTTTAGCAATTTATAGGAAAAAAGTTTAAAATTAAATGCAACTTTCATTTTTCTTGATACTGAAATTTTAAAATTTAATATCATTTTTTTTACTTTTCTTGTGTGTGTGTAACACAAGTCTAGAACCTCTCTCTCTCTCTCTCAGCCGAAAGACGTCCACTGCTGGACAAAGGCCTCCCCCAATGATTTCCATAACGACCGGTCCTGAGAGCTAACTCAATATGTGTGATTTAACCGGATATATTTATTTAAGCAATAAAAACTTTACAAACAAACAAACAAAACATTTTAAATATCGCATTTCGACTCATAGTATGTTTGATAGAAATTACCGCCTAGACTACTACTGCCTTCGAAATAGTGATACTAAAATAGCTGACCGGGTTGCCTCTTTTAGGTCACAAGTCTCGCAAACTTATTTTAAGGTATTAGGTAACTTCGCCGTTGCCGGTCCCAAGCCCGGATGAGAAAGAAGGAGGGTAGGCAGAGAGGTGATAGCAGACTGCCGTAAGTTCACCAACGCCGAGTCACGGGCGGCGGTCAAGTAACCCGAAACTGGCTACAGCGGCCACGAGGAACTAAATCACCTCCAAAACGACTGACTCGCCAAGACGTTTTGCCAACGTGGCGGGATTATGGCAATTAACCTTGATGGACTACACAAATAAACCACGGCCCCCAGTCCCCAGCAGTCACACTATTCCTGGCTACGACAGCGGTCACGGTCACGGTGTGACAGGGGGTGCGAAGAATCCCTGGGTACGATCCGGCTGTCAAACACGACTATACTTGGCTACGTTTAATACGGACACGATTAGATCACAAGAGAAACTGGAAGAACTGGAAAAGGACCTCACAGGCATAAAGTGGGATGTTATTGGGCTGAGCGAAGTGAGGCGGAACGGAGAAGACACCTTACAACTAAACTCCGGAAATGTACTGTTTTACACTGGAAGTACAAATTCTGCAATAGGTAGCGTAGGCTTCCTGATAAATAAACGTATCGTCCACAATATCGTTGAGCTTCGCAGTATCTCACCACGAGTAGCTTATGCCGTACTATATTTGAACAAACGATACTCCATCAAAATCGTTCAAGTCTACTCTCCAGCAAGAACAGCAACGCACACCTTAGCCGACGTAGAAACTTTCTACGAAGATATTGATAAGGCGTTAGCGGCCGGGAAGAAGACTAAGTTTAATATAGTACTAGGTGATTTCAATTCCAAATTGGGACCTGGAAACAATGATGACAATTACATAGGCCCCTTCGGGATTGGTGTAAGGAACGACCGAGGTAAAATTTTGGCCAACTACTTAGAGTCAAGGAAATTCTATGCCATGAATTCATATTTCTGCAAAAAACCTCAAAGAAGATGGACGTGGGCCGGGCCAGGCGGGAAAGTAAAGAACGAAATTGACTTCATATGCACAGACCAGAAGCATATAATAACAGATGTCACAGTGCTCAAAAAACTCAAGATGAGCAACCACAGAATGGTCAGGGAATATTAAACATAAATACAAAATTCGAAAGACAAAAGCTGCTCAAAAAACCCCTGGCAAATCTACAAATTCCCCATGGAGTCCATAAGGATTTTGCAGAAAAACTGGATTTAATATTAAATACACAAGCCCCAGTAAACACCACCAACCACCTAGAGGACAAATATAATCGCTTGACAACGGCGGTATCAAGCACGGCACGTGACTTTTTCCGACCAACACCTCGTGCGAAAAACCCGATTAACCCCGAAACCGAAATGCTTCTGGAACAAAGACGTAATCTCAACTCAGAATGCTATGGTACACAGCAACACCGTGAGCTTAATAGGAAGATATCAAAGGCTTTGAGACGAGACATACGCAAACGGAATACCAATATAATACAACGTCTTATAGAAAAACACCGCGGCCCTAAGATCTTCAAAAGAGCTACAAAAAATGGCAGTAGTCAACTTATTAAGTTAGAAAACAGTCAGGGGGAAATCGTTACGGAAACGTCGAAATTGCTTGATGTAATTTCTGAATTCTATGGGGAGCTGTATGACTCTCATACCAGTAAACCAGAGACCTTAAACCCCAGCGATAAGAGAGCACCTCTAGTGAGACACTATACTGAAGACATCCCAGAAATAAGTATGTACGAAGTAAAACGAGCGCTAAAACAGCTAAAGCAGTACAAAGCTCCCGGAGAGGACGGCATAACCACCGAGCTGCTTAAGGCTGGCGGACGCCCAGTACTAAATGAACTCCGATGGATTTTCAACGAGGTGATGTTTACAGGCGTCATTCCAACACAGTGGCACAACAGTCTTGTCGTGCTTTTCCACAAAAAGGGCTCAAAAACCGATCTCAAGAACTACCGCCCGATTGCGCTTCTGAGCCAAATTTATAAAGTATTCTCACGTGTCATCACGACGCGTATGACAAAACGACTCGACGATCACCAACCTAAAGAGCAGGCAGGCTTTCGATCAGGCTTCAGCACAATCGACCACATATTCACTATAAGGCAAGTGATACAGAAAACCCACGAATATAATAGACCACTCTACCTTGCCTTCGTGGACTATGAGAAGGCTTTTGATTCTGTGGAGCACTGGGCCGTGTTTGATTCTCTACAGCGCTGCCGTGTCGACTACAGATACGTTCAGATGCTAAAAAACCTATACCAGTCCGCTACAATGACTACACAGATACTGGGTGCTTCCACGACAGTGCATATTAAAAGAGGGGTACGCCAAGGAGATGTCATATCGCCGAAGCTTTTCACAAATGCCCTTGAAGATATTTTCAAAACCTTGGAATGGAACGGCATGGGTATCAACATAGACGGACAATACTTAAGTCATCTTCGCTTTGCTGACGACATCGTTCTACTTTCCGAGACACCTGAAGATCTAAAACAGATGCTCAATGATCTAAGCCAAGCGTCACGGAAAGTTGGTCTACAGATGAATCTGGAGAAAACGAAGTGGATGGGCCCCACGGATACCCAGATTTTAATTAATGGCACAACGGTGGAGAAGGTCAAAGATTATGTGTACTTGGGTCAGAAAGTCGGGTTAGAGAAAGACACGCTGGAAAAAGAAATCGACAGACGCATACAACTGGGCTGGGCGGCCTTTGGGAAATTGACTGATGTCTTCAAGTCAAAGTTACCCCAGAGTTTGAAGACTCGAGTATATGACCAATGTGTTCTTCCAGTGATGACTTATGCTTGCGAGACGTGGACACTTACTGTCGGAACGGTCCACCGCCTTAAAGTGGCTCAGAGAGCCATGGAACGCTCAATGCTCGGAGTCACTCTGCGAGACAGGGTCAGAAACGAAACCATACGCCGGCGCACAAAAATCACAGATATAGGTGAACGAGTTGCGCGCCTAAAGTGGCAATGGGCTGGACATATCTGCCGCAGAGATGATGATAGATGGAGTCAGAGGGTTCTGTTCTGGCGACCCCGTACAGGAAGACGAAGTGTAGGCAAACCAGCTGCCAGATGGTCGGACGATATCAAAAAGACGGCAGGACCGACCTGGACCAGAATCGCCGCATCAAGATCAGAGTGGAAGTCAAATCAAGAGGCATACGTTCAGCAGTGGACAAAAATATGCTGAGAAGAAGAAGAAGAAGTTATTAATCTTATTTTTCACTTCTCATGCTCGGAAAATGCTTATTTGTGCAGGATATAGGCTGCACAAAATCGAATTTTGTGCACAAGGGCATTAACGTATCTACTCATAAATGTATCTATATTAGGGCAAAGAAAATGAGCCCTACAGCCAAACACGATAAAAAATTCATAGATAGAATTTGTTATTTTTTTTGCCTTCTGTGTTTTTTAAGACATAAAATATATTAAAATTTAAATTCAAGTACGGTATGTTATTTAATTAATTTAAGAATATTATTACAAAATTGATTTAATAGTAGGCTGTATAGGTCTGCAGCCCAAACCTATCAATGTCGTGAGATTTAAAAAAAATAAAGAGGCGGGAAACAGCTCTTGTTTTTTCGTGCGTTTATTAATTTCTTCAATTTGATTTATTTCCTCGCAATCGAAGTGAAAAGCAGAGTTTATAACTCGTCCACAAAACGATTATTATCCGAGACTTTTAGCAGCCCGAGCCGAAGGCGAGGGCTGCTAGTAATGTCGAGGATTCGTTTTCTGCACTTGTTGTAAAATCTACTATTAATTCTCTCATTGAGGTTGGAAAAGGGTTTGACCTTTCATTAAAAACTGATGGTTTTATTAATTGTGTAAAACAATATTACATGGGAGGTATTTCAATTATGCCACCAATAATTGAATATATATTTTCAATTGCTTTCTTAAAGTTTAAACGATTTTTGTGTTATTAAGGTGGGTATTTCATCTTCATTTATTAAACACATTATACATTTATAAAAGTGAAAAACAATTAGTGAAAAATAGTGAATTCGTTTATCTAATTAATTTTTTTGCATGTTAAAAACACCGTTTGGAATTGGCATGATAAAATCCTAATTCGTCTGCAATTTCGTTCATAAATAGTATACACATACATAGAACCACGTCTTTTTCCCTTACGGGGTAGACAGAGCCAAGAATCGTGAGACTCAAAGGCCATGCACGATTAGCTGAATAGTGGGCTCTCTGATTGAATGGAGATTAATCTATACATATAATAAAACAGTAAAAATATTTTGTCTGTACATTTAGTATTTTTGACTGAAATGGATAGAGGGACACTTAAAATGAATAATAGAAAGCAAAAAAAATTATTTGGAATTTCTTGTCTGTCTGTCTGTATGTATGATCACGCTAATCTCCGAAAGTACTGAACCGATTTGAATGAAACTTTTTTTGTTGTATAGCTATTAAGCCTGGGCAACATTTAGGCTATAATTTATTTTGAAAACTGGTACACCTGATGAAGAAACTTAACAGAACTGCTAAACTATAAGAATTATGGAAATGGTTCCTTAACAAAAGTCGTTCAACCTGATGAGCATTTTCTGATGACGTATAAAAATTGAAGATCTGGAACATCTGATGAAGAACTGCAGGAGACCAGCTACACCATAACATATATGGAAATGGCGCCTTATTAAAAGTCGTTCAACCTGATGAGCATTTTCTGCTGACGTATAAAAATTGAAGATCTGGAACATCTGATGAAAAGCTCCAAGAGAGATTTTTCATCTAAGCGAAACTCACGCGGGCGAAGCCGCGGGCGACAGCTAGTATATATTATAATAAATTATAGTGACAGGTTGCCAACCTATCGCCAGTGAGTGGAGGAATCCCCAGTTTAAAGCCGTTTCGCTTGATTGACTTTTACAATCTGCGCGGGTAAAGAAGCAGCAGTAAAGCTAGCAAATCAGCTGCTCAAAGTTGAAAATAAATAACTGGTTACCTATCGTAAAGTCGATTTTTATTTGATAGTTTTTTTTTAGCCTATTGAGGTGTCCCACTGCTGGGCAAAGGCCTTCCTTTTCTCTTTCTACAATTGCTACATTGTACTAAAAAAAAACATTTCCTAAAAATTTACCAGTTTCTTGTTTTCAACTTTGAACAGCCAAAATGCCACCACATTAATATAATGTACCCCGGTAATACATTTTACGGCAACAAATAGCAGTCAGACAAGTCGGACTAGATTTTAAGCTAGATATTACATCCCACTCGGCAACATTCGCTGGACGTAACTTAGGTCGGCTTTTCACTAAAAGCTGTATCAAGAAAATGTCAACTCTGAATTTAACGTTTATAATGCAAGAAAATAATGACTATCTTGGTTATATTGATCTTGTAACGGAGGCCAATGCTAGCAAATAACCGCCAATGTTAGAGAAACTTCACTTTTCTCTCTTATTTTTCTTTTGAGGAAGCTTGTTGCGGATATATTTTTGTAAACCTTTTGACGAAGCGTGTTGCGGATATATTTTTTATGGAATTTTTGACGAAGCATGTTGCTGATAAATATGTACTTCTTACTGTTTCATAAATACTTTTTAAAAAGTAGGTATACCTAGTATGTAGTAGTGCTGAGGTAATGAAGATATCTTTTGACAAATTTAACTTTTGCATCTTGATACTGATAAAAAACTAAAATCTATTATTATTTCCACCCAAACACTGCCTTGAATTTGGATTTCCGTATTTGCTTGATATTTGTTTATATTTGCTTGATATTTAATTTCCAATTTCAATGTTGCAATAGTTGGTAAATATCAGCGGATTATAGCTTGCTGTTGAACCACTCCTACATTTGACCAATATTCGAGAAGTAATTCATTATTTAATTTGTCATGCATTTTGAACGTTATTACATTTATATCAATGTAAATAGAGGCAGTTACTACAAATCGAAATTCAATTACATTTCCTAGGGTTTTGTATAATATAGTTACCTAAGTCCCTATGTAAATATCGTTCCTTGGATATGTGAAAATTGAACTTCATTTGTGAGAACCAGAAGGACCTATCGAATTAAAAAAGTATCATTACTATCCGGTAGGTTGGTGCACTAATACAAAAACTTAATAAAAACGAAACCAGAAAAACACACAAAGTCTGTGAAAATAAATAAAAAGTGCTAAGTTTGGTAGCAGTATAGTGGAGTGGTACTGTGCATGGTACTATTTCTGTCGTTCTTTTTTAATTTTGTGCAGAGTAAAAGCCAGCTCCGCATGTTAGGCAAATATCAAAATCAAAGAAAGACTTTACGAACAAACATGTTATATGTTTAACATTTTGTCAATATCTTCAATGTTCATTGCTTAGTTTTATTTTGAGCTTTGCGTTGACATGAGATAAAACTAACCAATGTAATGTTCGTAGAGCCGACTTTACACCAAGGAACCTAAGGAAATTTATTAGGTTTAAAAAGTTTATTAGGTAATTTCCGTGGTCAAGTAGTTTGTGCCAAAAAATAAGTTTTAAGAAAGGTATTTACGAAAATATATTATACAGGTACAAAACAACAATGAGATAAAAATGTAATGTACAAAGTGCCAAATTTTTAAGATGATTAAATTTACTTACATTATATTTCCTATATTAAGTAAATTATATAGACTAAAAATATTTACAATTAAGACAATAGTTAAAACAATGCTGACATAACCACTTTAACGACAAATATAAAATTAACGTAATACTTTTAGGTATTCAAGAATATCATTACGGTCATGGTTGTACGTTTACAGTAATATAATATTCTTATTCCATATTGACACAAACTATTAATCTTCATAATAATAAAATACGTGTTTGTGTGTGTTTCTAATATGGTGGTATGGTGTGGCACTTTATAATAATATAGTAGCTAGCTATCTATAGCTTTGAAAAATGGTTATAATAAAAATAGGAGCGTTTGTACGGAGGTAGCGAAAAAATCATTCCTGTAATAAAAGTATAAGTATATGTTTCATTATATAAAAGGTTTATAGAAAGTTAGTTGAAGTAGGTATTTTTTTCGGAACTATTTGCTCAGTTTCACAAACTTTATACAAAATTATAAAAAAGTCCAACTATTATTTTACTAAATAATCTTGTTTATGTCGTTTCCCGTAAAATTTCGTTTAAAATAACTAAAATCTATTAGCTTTGTTCGTGCGATGTTACTGTAGTTCACGGCCGATAATTTCTTCGTACGAGTCCTCTCAGGACTGTTGAAGTCTACTTCGTAAAGTCCGAATTTCACTCTGAAAATAAAAGTAATATTTACACATAAGAGAGTAAAGATAAGTAGTAGGCAGTAATTATAATTTAGGTTCCTGCCCTTTGATTCCCTAATACAAAATTACAAGTTTCTTAAATTCTTTTATATTCTGGCCATATTCTGGCATACTCTCTAAATTAAGAAGACAGATCAATTTAAAATTATTGATAAATAATATTATAGGTACTAAAATAAGAACAAAAGTTTTAAAATGAACATCATTATCAGAATATTTTTTATTCTATATAGAAGTCTCTATATGGAATTAGCTTTTGAGCGCGGCTTCGACCACGTGGATTTCCCACGGGTACAGAGCTTTTACCCGGAATGAAAGGTACCCTATGTACCCTATGTATTCTGAGTACTTTTAACTATGTGTATGCGAAATTTTAGGAAGATTGGTTCAGTAGATAAAGAGGGAAGAGGTAACAAATAACTAAAAAATATTAATTAAACAAACTCACTATCGCATTTATAATATTAATTAGGATAATATTAATTTAAATGTAATATAATCCGTTTATATTCAACTTCTAATTACTATGCTAGTACATAATTTGTCATAAAACTTAAAAACAAATCTTCTTATGACTAGAGTCCGCCACCCAAGGTTTCCGGTGCAAAGGTGCCCAAGATGCTGGCCGCATTGCCGCGTTGAATCGCAATGGCCATCCTTTGCACCAGAAACGAGAAGGAGCGGGAGTCGCAAGTTATTTGCGCTATTCTGCGCCCCAGTTCTCTGAGCAAGCGCTTAGCATCTATGCCCCAACAGCCCAGGTCTCGACGGCTATGGGCACAAAAATATAGTGAGGCTCCAAAGCCGCATATTTAGCCCGCTTTCTCTCTGCTGCATCCTCGGCTGCTGCTGAAGCCGCCACCATCGTACGGCCCAGGTGACTTGTGGCCACCGTGTTTACGCATGTGGCGTCCCATACCACGCACTTGCCGCACTGCCAAGGTACCAGCGTGAGTCCATCCGGTCTCTTGCCGTCTGATCTGCTAAGGCCTGGCGGCTCAAGTACCGAAGGGACTCCAGCTGAAACAAATGCTCGGCGGACTATGTCATTGAGCGCGTGGTGACGAGGAAACCTTCCTGCGCAGCGACGACAACTCAGTGCATGGTAACCGTCGGCCTCCACCATGGACCCGCAGGTGCATCTATGGGGTTCACACACTCTGCAGCCCAAGCGGAGCGCCACGGCCACCCGCAAGGAGTCGCTATCTAGAAAAGTGCCCAGTTGAGGTGATGGAAGGGCGTGCAACCACGCGCCCGATTCCGGCGTCGCCACGGCCCTAAGTCTGGCGCAGTCCACTCCTGCCGCGTCTCCCAAGAGTGCTGCGAAAGTCCTCTTGGCACCCGTATCATCCCATGCGCGCTGATTAGAGAGAGCCTGCGGGAACGACATACCCGGATTGACGGCCGACCAAGCTGACTCCGCGTCCGACACATGTGGTATGCTCACCCTGTCACCATTGGAGGAAAGAATGACAGCAACAAGGCCAGCAACCCCATGCGCCGACGCCAAGAAAGCCGGCAAGCCGACATCCCGAGCGCGCCGCAACCCCAGCCCCCCAAGCCTTATAGGGAGAGAAGCCTGACTCCACTGGGTCTCATTGAGAGAGACGTTTAAAATCGACTCCGCTGCAGACTTCAAAACTCCATCGAACGCAGAAATCTCTTCGGAAATCAATTTAAATTAAATTTATTGCCATAGTTACGCTTAAAAGCATCAATGGCAATATTGTTGAATTATCAATCAAGGACAACAGGTATCGTGAGAGATAATCTGATAATTAATTCATAGTTTGATTATACTGAACACGATCAATTTGTATTACCAACTACACAGGAGAAACACGGTGTAATGTTAACTATTTGTCGTGATTGATATTAAATTTTGAATAGCAAATTTAACTAATAAGTACATATGTACATGTCATTACAATTATTGTGAAATACAAGTCGCGCCTTGGGCTTTGCTCCCGTGGGAATTTCAGGATAAAAGTATTCTATGTGGTATTTTCGGTACCAATTTTGATACCATGTACCATCACCATTTCATTATAACCAGTCCGGTTTTGCATGATTGTAGAAAAATGTATCCTATGTGTGGCTATTGAGAATCTGCCTATTCTTTAGACAATGACAACAGGCAAACTTTAAAAAATATTGCAAATATACATTTTTTGCATTCAAATTAAAATTTTGTACCAATTATCTGAGTGATAAATATGTTTAAACTGCCCATTAACGGACCGGCATTTATGCTAATACATTTGGCAATAAGACCAATCTATAAATAAGTAGGTGGACCAAACCTATTAAAATACGTAAAAGCTTTGTTTTGTAATGTAATAACAAAATACTTACGTATATCCATCTGTCCATTCAAAATCATCCATTAGAGTCCATGCGAAGTAGCCTGCAACATTGACGCTATCTTCGTTCACCGCCAGCCACATCTGATATAAATACTGATTGTAGTAATCTATTCTCTCATAGTCTTCTCGACCACCCCAATCGCACATCCCATTTTCCGTCACAATAATTGGTATTTCATCCCCGTATTCCCTTTTTATCCAATTAAAAAGTTTCCGAAATCCTGGAGGGTACACCTGTTAAAAAAGTTAAAAATCTCGTTAACGATAATAAATAGGTATAAATTAATGTTTTCGACATAATTATATTAAAAAGAGATGTTTTGTTGGACATTATTAAGTTATATCTCATTTAAAAATGTAATGGATATATTTAATTGACAGTTATTTGCATTTGAATGATAATTACTTGTCAAGTACAAAACTATACAATTTTATATAATCCTTGACTAGTTGGCTGAGTGGCTTTGATATTTTAAAAGGAGTTTCTGATTATTATTATTTTTTTTTTTTCATTTCAGTTCTTACTCTGTCAACATAATATTATGGTGGAAAAAGAATCTTACATACATTTATGAACCCTGATAACATAACTTTAGTTTGTGAATACTCGTGGAAATATCTTACCGTAAACCAGTCGGCACCTGGCTTAGGCCACTTTGGATTTTGTTCTATCTTAACGCCTGTATCATGATCCATAGACGGGACTTTCCATGCATCCTCCATTTTTGAACTGGACATCAAAAATGTTGTATAATGATTTATACCGAAGAAATCTGAGCTACCTCTTAGCTTTAGAATCTGTAAAAATAATGTAATAGGAATGATTTAAGTATTTTGGAAATACACAGATACCTACGCCATATGACTATGTGATCGTGAGAAAATTAAAGTACATAAAGACGAATATTATCAGATATTTCGCACTTATATTCCAACATGCACTAATCGTTGTCGGTAAGAAGTCGTCCCAACTGAAGTAAGAATGGATTAGCTATGTCAATCGTATGATGCCGGGAAAATGAAGTTTGGCTGTATATGAACATCAACATAGGTTAGGATTGACTGAAAACTATTGCCAATCAGTAAGTCCTTATAAGCTAAATAAAAAAAATATTTATTTAGGTACCTCTTCTTTGGTAAATGATGGTAGCCTCGAACGCGTAAAATTCTGTTGTGCGCTTAGGCCATCGACTCTCTGACGAACTAAATCTGGATAATCTCCTTCCTTAGAGTATATAGGATGAGCGTATAATCCCAACTAGAACAAAAATACATATAATGTCATAAATTTAAATAGGTAGGTCACCTTTGAAACTGTCCAATTTAGAGGACAGAATTATTAACTTTATTTCATTAAAAATTTTACCGAAACCATCTAATTCATAATCTGTATTTGACATATTATGTCAAATACAGAACATGTACAATTGTACAATAATGTTTTTTTTTTTAATTTACGGTAATTTACATCTGTTCATTTACCGCAAAATAGGGATATAGGAATATATAATGAGTTAACAAATATGCCAGTAATATTTGTTTTGTAAAGTTGAAAATATTTTGCCTCTCTCTCTCTCTCTCTCAGCCGAAAGACGTCCACTGCTGGACAAAGGCCTTCCCCAAGTATTTCCACAATTTTATTATTTTTTTTATTTTTTTTTGCCTATTTTGGCTCATTTATTTTAAGTTTCTTAGCCATAAATTAACTGGTAGCCATCATTTACTGGTACTTACGTGCATTTGAGTGTATCTCTCGGCCGCCTCAACATCATCAGGGTTTGAACTGTTCTTTGGCTCTCCCCAAAAAGCGTCAAGGGTAATACCAACCCTGCCTGGAGCAGAAAAATTTAATGTATAAAAATTATAGAGCGTACCCATTTTTTTCTATTCCTGTGAGCGTTCCAGATAATTATAATATACTTAAGTGGCCAAATATTGGTCGAAAAAAATCTAATTTTCGCCATTTTGACTCGAAATGATAATGATAATATAATGAAATACTGTATTTTGTACTTTATACTGGTCTTACAATCATTGAAAACATATAATTTACAAGTACATACCTATAGTATAATAGCACTATATGTAGGACTTTTAATGAAATTTAATTTACGATAATCAGGAAATGATTGCCTTCCTAATGAATAAATTTTCTACTACTACTTAAAACATTTAATGCTGACCGCATATCCAATCCATGTATTTGGGACAAAAGGGCAAGAAAGGTAACACACGTGGTATTTGTACACAATATTGTAAGAAGGACAGCCCTAACGAGGCCAATTGCATGGTTACCTTATATAACATCCATTACACTTCGTAATTATAGAAAACAATGTTGAGGTTTCATACTTAAGACATACATGGATTTAAATTGTTGAACTAATTTCGTAGTATTTTAATTTGCATAAAAACTACTACTGAATGAATTGGTACGTTACGTACTATAGATGTTCAATTGTTCACTAATATCTTTATAGAAGGGTACAAATGGTCCACATTTCGTCTTTCGATAAAAATCGTTCGAAAGACAAAAAAATAACTTAAGGTACCTATAATATGTACCATAGATTATTATAAAAGTATACATACTTTTATAATAATGAGTGTCTGTTGTATTTTATCTGTGATGTTGTATCTTGCCCGCGGACAGGATTATGAGCGATCCAAATGTCACTTAACCCATAGTAATATATAGTTATTGTTCCTTGATTTTAACAAGACGTTTATTTTTGGCACGAGTTACCGAAATTAATATATGGAAATATTATATTCCTTACCATGTTGATGTGGTTTATACTCTCGTTCATAAAGACGGTACGCCTCGGCGTGTGCCAATAATATGTAATGAGCACAAAGGTAATCGCCCACGCCATAAGATTCTAATGCTGGCACAAAATAATTTGTACCGTATCCCTGAAAAAAAAATATTTTCGTTGCAAAACAGATTTTAGTCTAAAGTAAAAATAGAAATTGATCCCAAAGGTTGTATAGACGATATAGGTACATTTTTGCTTCAGTATCAATCAGTATTTTAGTTTTAATAAATTTTATTTTAAATCATATAACAAAAGGAAGTTCATACTATGTCACCTGTCACTACACCACCTATCTGTTTCAGACTTCAACAAATTACATATTTATTTTAAATGTAAAGTTTATTGACTACATACAAGTTTGCAGATAATCTTTTTATTAATCGCAATCAAATAATTTGCATTGTATTTCACAAATCTATTTGCTAAGAAATTATGATAAACTAAGTACATAAAGGATATCTAAATAGTTACTTTATACTATATAGTGGATCGCACAATTGATGTATTATTTATTTTGATAACAAAACATTTTTGTTTCAGTTATTCGTAGTATCTGAACATGATATATTCAATTTCATAAAAAAGCATTGTAGCTTTTGCATAAAAAACAGAAAGAAATATTTTTATTTTCACTTGCCCGAGGTAAATTTTTAGTAACTACGCAGTTTGATTGAAATTAAAACAATACTTTAAAATAATATGAATATATAGATTTTATATACGTAATACGGCATATTAGGATCATCCATTATACACGAGTATGATCGTCCGAATATGCTCACGAATTATACCTAAGCTAAATTAATTTACTTACCTTTAACAATAGATAAAAACTAAGGAGTACATAAGATAAAAGTCCCAGGCATAGCCATTTCAACTCACATTATAGCAGTGCTGATGCGGTTCATTCATAGTGGTCCAGATTTTGACGATATCGCCATAGAGATCGAAGGCCACCCTGGCGTAATCCACAAAATAGTCCACCATTTTCCGGTTACTCCACCCGCCCAGGTCCATCAAGGGGGTCGGAAGGTCCCAGTGGAATAGAGTAACTACTGGGGTAATATTGGCCATCTTGAGTTCTTCTATCAATGTCCGATAGTACGCCGCTCCGGCCTTATTTATATAGTTATCGGTCCCATGGGGCAGAATCCTGTGTAAATTGCAAGTTAAAGAATGGAATTGGAAATTGGATAAAAGTAGTCACGATAGTTGTTTTGGCTGTAAGTTTTTATGAGGTATTTTATTTGTAGTGTGACGGATTGCTTCTACAGACGGATATACAAATTTCTTATTAAATACAAATTAAAAACAAATACAAATTTCTCATCTATGGTAGACTGGTAGAAAATCCTTTGCATTAAGCCGATACTTTTACACATGTATTTTGTGCAAAAAGTTTAAAAAATCGTAATATTAACGTCTACTAACTCATATTATAGAGTATTTGTCTTCGATAAACTTATAAAGCTTTGAATATTTAAAGACATAAAGATTAAATACTAAATTGCTTTGACTGATTTAGATGTAACAGTTAACTACTTTATATTCAACAGCATAAATTCCATGACGCTCTTACGGTCAATATGTTTATTTATATTGTAGACCACAAAATAGTCTAATAAATATTTATTGAATTCTTTGACAGTTTTCTATTAAATAAATATTAATTTCCTACTATTTTCCTACAGTGACAGTACAGTACAGGACATCAACTTACAATTATATTGTAAATTCGCTTCTATTACTGCAGCGTAGAGGTCCATGCATATAGGTAGGGAAAACCTGCCATGAGCTTCATTGTACCTACCTTAAAAACAAATCATACAATCCTAACTAGTGTTATAAATGCGAAAGTGAGTTGTTTGTTTGTTACCTCTTCACGCTTTATCTACTCAACCAATCTTTCTGAAATTTCGCATATACATAGTTAGAAGTACAGAAAAGGACATAGGGTATCCCGGACATCCCGGGAAAAAGCACTATTCCCGTGGAAAATTAACGCGGGAGAAGCCGCGGGCAAAGGCTAGACATCAACAAATGTATGGTGTATGGTTACCTTGGCCACGACAGGGAGAATCTGTAGTATTTTACATTAAGTTCCTTAACCATTTCTATGTCTTCTTTGTATTTGTGATAGGAATCTGCTGCAATGTCACCATTGGACCTGTCAGGAGTGTATTCTGGATGACGGTGAAGATAAGTGTCCCACATGCTTTCACCTTTACCTGTGACAGAAAATATAGTACTTATTTTGTACCTGAAGTGTTTTTTTATACGACTGACCAAAAAAGGAGTGTTATTTTTTCAGGATTCATATCATCATCATCATCGTCAGCCTTCCATGACCCACTGCAGGGTATAAGCCTCCTTTTGTCTACGCCAACCTTCCCTATCCTGGGTCAGGTATCCTGGTATCAGGGTTCATATATTATGTATGTATGTTAGTTTCTTTATTCCACCATAAGTCCTGAACGGCTTAACAGATTTTAACGAGAAAGGTATTTTTTGATTCCTTGCATTCTGAATGACATAGGTTATGTGAGTGTTCAGTCGTGTGTTTATTTTTTAATAATTAGCTTGTTATTTGTACATGAATTACATTTCTAATATTCCTCACTGCTCAGAGTCGGAGAGCCTGGATTGAAACCTATGTGACTTTATGTCAGTGCCTTTTCCATTTCACAAAATAATCACAAGTTGAACTATAACGCAATACAAGTTTACAAATACGCAATACAAATATAGGAACATAGCAACAATAAGAATATACCCAGTTATAGTCAAGTTGTTTTATTTAATATCGAAACAGACAGATACGACTTTAAACCTGTTTAATGGAATATTTTACTCGTTTTGTCCGTTTTTTCATAATAATGAAGGAAAAATAAACACTTCCGTTGATACTATTGTACAATTTAGTCGTCATCAAAAGTAGTAGTAGTAGTTTTTGGTTGTTCCCAAAGTACTCCATTCTTTTGTTCTAAAAAGATAAGAATCTCATACATGTGTTCCCAAGTTACTCCATGAAAATATTATTATTTCAAAATACAAATTATTTTGTTCCCATTCTACTAGTGTGGGTGTTAAAAAATAAGGTTTTCTACACAGAAAAGTATAAATATTTGTACAGTTTAAAAAGTGTCGATATTAAACAATATACCTACTTACTAATTTTAAGTTAAAAAAAACTGTTGATATGAACAACTACTGCAGTCACGAGCATTGTATACAATTTTAGCCTTATAGCATTGTCTTAAAGACCAATATGTTTACACATTAATGGTCGTAACTGTACCTAATTTTACTTTATCGAAACCAAGATTGGGAGATCCCGATAATCAACGCGCCTTTTAAAGCGCATGAGTCATTGTGTCTTAAGTGTCTTAATAAATATAGGTAGATTTACTGAATGATTTAGGCTGGTTCACTCGATTGTCCGAAATAAAAATGATTCCCGCATTTGAGAAGGCGTTATAGTATACCAATACTTCTAGTGGGATTTAAACCAACGAACGAACATTTATTACCTGAGCTTTGGTAATAAATCGTATTTATCTTAGGCACTTAGGTAAACGCTTAGATTATGACCCCAAAGGCAATTGCAAATTCGTAGAGTCAAATTATGTTTTGATATCCTGCTTTATAAATTATGTAATTTTCACACAGTTTTATATTATGAACAACATGTGAATAATATATTCATGACATTGAATAAAATTAATATACCTTGACCTTGCTTTATTATAATGATTAATCTGATCAATCTACATAATTCTTATTCCGGATTTTTTTGATAAAATTTTATAAATAATGAACTTGTACATAGGTAAACTAGTTCGTTACGCAGAAATTTCTACAAAATTGATACTTAGGGATGCAGCAATGAATGAATAATACTGAAAACATACATACATACTTTCTTCCTAAATAAAGTAGCGACTCACCGAACACAGTTAAACCCTGCTTTCCGCAGTTCGGTAATTATTGTATGTGTGTTTTCTAATATGATATTGAATGATTAAAATGATTAAAAAATACATTTCTTTGTCTCTACCAAGCCGTATATAAAAAGGCGAGATAATATGTATGTACTGTGTACATACCATCTGCATTCCAGCCACCTTCGATTTGAAAAGCGGCCGTCGAGACGCCAAACATGAAGTCTCGGGGAAAGGCAAACTTCCCTCCATTCTCAGAACCTCCCAGCGTTGCTCCTTGCACAAGGCATAGGAAGCTGCAAAGAAAAAATCATAAAATAAAATACTGTATTAATCATAGAAGTAGTAAGGGCTGCGTGGCGGCTACGAGCGCTTCCTACTTTTAAGAATATCATTACGAAATCATTATGTCAGGCTATATCTATAGCATGTCAGTTTATTCCGTATGGACGTAACTTACAAGGCGACTAACGAAAAAGCCAGAGGATGAGCATGGTTATTTATGGGCAGGGTTATTTTACGTGAAAAAATACATACACCTACTCTACATTTCACTAATATCGCCTTGAAAGGTCATTATGGGATAATCTTGCAATTTTCTGGTGTATGTTTTTAGACGATTTAATAATTAGTGTTTATTTCTTTGAAAGATTACAAAAAGCATTAGGAGTCTTTTCAAATTCTGTCAATAATAATTTTATAGAATTGCATGGAATGTAGCGTACATTTTGAATCCTTTCTGATTCACGCTCCTAATTTGAATCAGTTTGTTTATACCTAGTTAGTAGTACAAATTTAAGTTAAATAGCAAGTTGATAATACACAAAGTATTCTCATGTGAAGTGTTTTCTGGTATTATTTACTTCCTTATTAGGTATGTATTAAAAAGAAAGTGAGAGTCCATACCTAATGAAAACGAAAATGGTATAATCGACTTATAATTTAGGTATATATGTAGAGGATAATTATTTTTTTACTAAGGAAATGCACGTACGCGCTAATAAACTTATTCTTGTTTTATAAGTTCTTTTTGTATTTTTATATGCTTGTTGCAAAAACAAGTATGCAATGTTTATATTTGTTGCATCATTTGATTTATGAAGTATACTTATTGCATTACTTGAACTTAGGGACCCGGAAGTCAGAAATGTTTTTCAAATATATAAACACAACCAAATACCTACACATAATCCAAAATCCATTATATTATTTGAGACCAGTTCCAAAAATAAATAAAAGTAAATGTTTACTTTTACTGGTTATCCACTTGTATAAATACCATCAACGAACTTGTTACCTCCTTTGCAATAATGTACGATGTAAAAATATTGAAAACCGCAATAATAAAGTTTTTAAAACTTTTTTCATAACAACATCACTGGCCACTTAAATGAATGTCTCCTTTGATCACACTTAAAAGATAATCCTTTGAATACTGGCCACTTAAAATTTAAATTTAACTTTTTTTCTCACCTTGCTAGGACTGTCCCTACCAGGGCGACTCCGCTCGAGCTCCGCATGATATCAACTGTAGGTGATCAACTAATTTACGCAAAACGGAATGTCGCCTCGTGGTAACCTTCTTGGGTTTCCCTAGCAATGACACCCAAGAGCGATATGCAATTTTGTTATCAGTCCGGAACTGGTTTGAAAAATAAATTAGGTTTCCTTTTGGGTTTTGTGCTTTTTGATTGATGACTTATATACTAAGATATCATTATCTAATTCTCCGTTCAACTATCCGGGGTACTTTGTCTAACTACTTCCCTGAAGTTTTAGCCTTAATAGTGCGTAACTACGTGCCATCTTACATTCATTGAGTTCTCTCAGTTGTATAGCCATTCAGTTCGAAAGTTGCAACTTCAGAGCAAGACCATGCAAGTACAACATTGTATGTTAATGTTCAGTACAGAGTTGATCAGATGATCAAAATAATAGTACACAATCTCACAACAATAATCTGCTTGTAATTTTGTAATATTGTGCAAATAAAAGGCAATTTGGAGATGGCAGATGGTTATTTATTTATTTTTTACATAAAGGCTACTCATTCTTTGGGTATATATAGGTGATAAGTACTATTCTACAAGGCAAACTCGCTCCGCTCTATTTTCCACACTTACCAGTTGTTGATATCATACCGGAACTGATCTTAATTATCATTTTTAAGGTTCGTCGTGCACTAAACCAATAAGTTGTCACGTCATTCGTGTTCACGACAACTTATAGTCAAAATGGTAAAATTTATAAATTAATTACTTTGATTTTACTTCGTATATTGTCGTGGACGTCTATAGTGCGAGGTGCCTGACAGGAAATATTTAAACCAAAGGATCTTGTAATTAAGATATTTGATCACTGACCGATATGGAGGTTAAATTTGATACCATTAACAAACTTTCTTTTATGACTTAATTATTTCATGTAGAGTAGAAGTAATTTATGTTTAATAAGAAGGTCAGACTGAAAATTCTTCCCCCATATTTTATCAGAAATATTGATTTTTCAGAAAAAATATTTTTTCAGGTGGGCATCATTAAAGAGTGTGCATTATTCCATTATATTGCCAAACTTATTATAGTTTACCGTAACTAAATCATGTGTTATAAATCTAAAATGATAGAGTTTGTTTTGAAGGCGCAACATTTGGCGGCAAAATATGAAAGATTGTATGAAAGAGTTCAAAGAAAACTTCGATGAGAGATTTATCACTACTCGCTTAGAATGCCACAAGACGGCAAGACCGCGCGCTTCAAATGACGTCAGAACAGAATTACCACTCCAGACGATGTGAAATGCTTACTTCTTTATATTTATTAAGGTTTTAAGATAACGTGACCTGTCCTTTACTAATTAAAGTTTTCGTACCAAAGAATACATTGAATAAATCGACGTTCACTCATTTGTAATAAATTGTGAAAAATGCATCAAGCAGGAGTCATTAAAAGGCAAAACATTATATGAATAGAACTGTAAGAATATTTGACTAAATAAACCTAAGGCAGTTTTTAATTCTATTTATGCATAATGTCTACAGAACTTATGACATTTATTTCAGGATTTTTCATTATTTTTCTTTTGAAATTCACAAAATACCTATTATATTCTTGATAGCTATCCAAAAATAATGACGCATGACTTATCAGCACAGTTTTTTTGTGGTAATCCTTCTATGCCATTACCATGTTATTTCAAGAGCTCGAAAACTCGCCATAAATAGCATTGGATTGCTTCCAAGTTAAACGGAATAGTTGACAGAGCTGGCTTTTCAAACCATTCAACTTATAAAAGCATTTTTGTGGAGCACTATTGAATTCGAGTCTCGGTTCGCATTTGGCATTGTGTAACTTTCATCGATTGCGTTTAGATAAAATGAGTAAGTCGCTTTAGATCTATTACACACTAAACAAAAACACTTGTTAGATAATCTTAGAAAAATGTGGCTACTGCCATAAATTTTTACACGATTCATAATCTTCTTAAGCGTTCTAAGTATTATTTTCTTATATATCAATATATAAATAAAATAAAAATAAATAAAATATAATAATTCGTCAATTATGACGAGTACAAATTAAGGAAATTGTTATAAATTAATATCCAAGTTATAACTTAAATTATTCTTGTCTTAGGTAGTAGTCGCCTCTCTGGCGTAGGCCTCCTCCAAAGCTTTCCAGTTTTTTCTGTCTCTGGCCTTCTGCATCCAGTCTTTTCCCACTTTCCTGCCAAATAAATCTCTCCATCTCATTCTGGGTCTTCCTCACATATCAATATATATACCTGTACAAAATTATTTCGTTACTGACTGACTGAATGACTAACAGACGGTGCAAAGCCAAAACTACTGGGCGTAAGAAGCCGAAACTTGGCTTGAAGGTTCCTTAGGAAGTGCAGGGGAGCACTAAGACAGGATTTCCTAAAATTCCCACGGGAAAAAGTCCCGGGCCCATTTGCTAGTATATAATGTAATTTAACTATAGTTAGGTACCTACAATGATAAAAATATATCAGTCACACAAAAAAATCATAACCACCATGTGCGCAGAGATTCCGGACAAACCAAGTGGCGGGAAGATTCTGTACCGAAACTTTGCCGGGAAAAAACCCACCGGTAAAAATAAGTACCGGGAAAAAATCTCCACGCGGCACCACGTTTGTCCGACTAGACCCTAACTAACTTAAACTATACGCAGACTGCTACCACCATAGTTTATAACGGGAACTACAGAACCCTATATATTAAACCTAACTTAATAACTACAACTACCTACAAACTCAAGGTTGCACTTACCAAACTGAATCTTCTTGCTCTTCGGATCCAATCTTGAATGTCTTCGGAAAGGGGGGATCCCTAATCACCCTACCTAACCCATGAGATCTCAATTCCCCAGAATAAATACGTAGGTTTCTTCCCGAAGGTTCACTCGGGAACAGGTAGATGTGAACAGCCAGCCACGTTTCACATCTCACAAGAAAAAGTCACAATAACAGGTTTTTTCACAAACACAAACGTAATAGTTATTTAACAAAAAGGAAATTCACAATTATAACTCAAACTAATTAACACTCAACGTGGTTTAAGACAAAATGACGCGGGACCTCTCCGCGTATTAAAACAAACCGATATAACACTGGACAATGGCGGTCGACCGCGACGCCATTCACGAGCAGTGTGAGAACCCCGCGGCCGCCTAGCGGCAGCAATGCGAAACGCCCGCGTTTCGTTCCAAGCAATTATATTACAAACATCCCCCGTCCCGGTCTGAGAAGCAGACCGCTAGCTTACTCTACGGGAAGGCGGGCGAGAGAGGTCACACCTCTCCTTAAAATCGAACCGTCGACCAACACCTCAGCCACACGCGGAGTGCCATCTCCGCCAAGAATCAAACGTAATATGCGAGCTCGTCGCCAAAGCAATGAGGGCAAATTTGCCTCTTTTAACAATACTAAATCACCCTCCCTGGGAGGCTCAGTCCTGTCTGTCCACTTCACTCTTTGCTGCAGCAAATGCAAATATTCAAGCGACCAGCGACGCCAAAAGTCCTGGCTCATTTGCTGCAACATTTGAAAATGCGACAACCGATATACGCGTTCGTCCTTCCACGGGTATTCGGGCAGGGCATTCAACGGCCCTCCCACCAAAAAATGACCAGGGGTGAGAGCTTCCAAGTCATTTGGATCTGGAGATAGCGGACAGAGAGGACGAGAGTTGAGGACCGCCTCAACTTTACAAAACACTGTGGCCAGCTCTTCAAAGGTTAGAGCCGTTTCTCCGATAATGCGGCGGAGGTGGGTCTTAAAAATCTCTCCCCAATGGGGGCAACTTGGGGGACTAAACTTCCAGGTTACTCCCCTTTGGGCAGCAATTTGACTTAAACTAGTACAATTTTTATCAATAAACACAGAAACATCCTTAAGATAATTTACAGTTCCTTTATAGTTTGTGCCATTATCAGACCTAATAAGGGAAGGTAGACCTCGACGCGAAACAAAGCGATCCAACGCGGCGACGAAGGCCTCCGTAGTCAGAGCCGATACCACCTCCAAATGGACAGCCTTGGTGGCCATACAAACAAATACACACAAATAGCCCTTCACAATACGGGCATTACGAAAGGGAGAAGCCTTGATCGAAAAGGGGCCGGCAAAATCGGTTCCAACGCCGTCAAACGGCCTCGAAGGTCGGATTCGATCAGCGGGCAAATCACCCATCTGTGGTTGCATCGTGGATGCCTTCAACCTATAACATGCAATACATCGAAACAGGACACTACGGATTGCTCTTCGGGCAGACAAAATCCAAAACTCGCGTTGCAAAATAGCCAACAAAGCATTGCACCCAGCATGGGCGTTACGAATGTGTCGATCAGACACCAAAAGCTGCACCAAGGGTCCGCCCTTGGGCAACAACAGAGGATGGCGAGTCTCATATGGAAGATCCGCCTTCCGGAGCCTGCCTCCAACCCGAAGAAGCCCATCCGAGTCGATGTACGGGTTCAAACGAGCGACCGCGCCCTTCAACTTAGCGCGTCCGTCGCGCAAAATACGAAGCTCTGACTCAAACCGTCCGGTCTGCACGACACGGACCCAATGCAACAATGCGCTCCGGCGCTCTTCTGCACCTGCAATCGGCTCCAACCGCTTTGCCTGTGGGTTTCTACAATTATGTATGAAACGCTTAATCCAACTGGTAACACCCAGAAGCTTATCCAAGCTGCTATACCGAGCAAGTAGCCAATCCGGCTCCGACGTCGTCTCAGCGACTACAGCATGTACACGGAGCCCAGTCAAACTCAAAGAAGTAACATCTGTCTGACAGACAGGCCAAGATGTTTCTGATCCCATCAGCCACTCTGGACCCCACCAGAGCGGGTGTGACACCAATTCTGGTGCCGTACAACCTCGGGAAGCACAGTCCGCTGGGTTAAGCTCTCCCGGCACATGTCTCCATGTTATATCAATTCCAATATTTTGAATTTGGGAAACCCTGTTTCCAACAAAAACCTCCAAGGTATGTGGGGCCGCGCGCAACCATGCAAGCGCGACCTGGCTATCCGACCAGGCGAAGATGTCTCGTATCTCGACCGTGGCCGCCAGCTCACTGGCAACGTGATGCAACAATTTAGAGAGAAGGTGAGCTCCACTCAACTCAAGCTTGGGAATAGTCAGCCTAGTCCTGATGGGGGCGACCTTGCTCTTCCCTAACAAAAGCGAGACATTGACCCGGCCATCGGCGTCAACTGTCCGCATATAGACTGACGCGGCGTAGCCTCGCTCCGACGCGTCACAAAAGCCATGCAGGCTGGCTCGATATTTCCCGGGGGCAATATTCGACGAGGCAAGGCAATCCGATTGACTTCCTTAATCGATGAAAACAACTCGAGCCAATCATCCAATGGAGGACCAAACAACGGCTCGTCCCACGAGACGCCCAAAGTCCAAAGTCTCTGAAGAAGACACTTCGCAGAGAATATTACTGGACTGATCCAACCGCTTGGATCAAACATACGAGCTATTACTGACAACACCGTTCTCTTAGTCCAGACCTTTGGTATTTCCAAGTCCACTTGGAATGTAAAAATATCGGTTAGCGGCTGGTACTGCATGCCCAGCACCGCTATCCTGTTGGGATCATCTACATCCTCAAACAGGTGAGGGTTCTGTTGGTGATCCTCCGGGATCCCTTCTAGAACTCTAGGCTCATTGGACAACCACTTACGTAGCTCGTAGCCACCCGTTTTCAATATTTCAATCAATTCATCCCGCAGTAGGAGGGCCTCCTCAATACTTTGGGCTCCGGTGCACACGTCATCGACATACAAGTCACGTGACAGCACGGAAGCCCCACGGGGAAAGCGGATCCGTTCCCGCTCTGCCAATTCAAGCAATGATCTGATGGCGATATAGGGACTAGATTTCAAACCATACGTGTTTGTATTGAGTTCATACACCGTCACAGGATCCTCAGGGCGCTCACGCCAGAGTATCAACTGGAATCGCCTGTCCTCAGGATGTATGACTGTCTGGCGGAACATCATCCGGATGTCCGCGCCAAAAACCACTTGATGTCTTCTAAAGTTCAAGATGATGTCAATTATGTCCCTATGCAATTTGGGACCTGAATGCAAACATAGATTCAACGAAACTCCGTTCGAAGTGGGTGCGGACCCATCAAAGACAGTCCGCAACTTGCCCGTTGAGGCCTTCACCACCGCGTGGTGGGGCAAAAAATAATGCTCAGTTGAGCTCCAATCAACTCGAGCCGGAGACATGTGACCCAAATCCTCGTACTCGCGCATAAATTCAATATATTTATAGCGAAGTACGTGGTCACGCTGCATACGTCGCTCCATGGACAGCAGTCGTTTCTCCGCAAGCGCCCTACTTTGCCCTAGGCTAGGACGTGTAGCAACAAATGGTAATCTAGTTACAAACCGACCGGAGGGCAACCTCTCCGTGGTTGATCGAAAGAAGGCTTCGCACTCAGCGTGTTCCGGATCCATCCTGGAACTCATAGGTGGCTCCTCCACCTCCCAAAACCTTTGCATGGTCTTGGCCAAGGACGCTGATGCGACGACCGGTGGCTCCTCCACGGTGCTATTATCAAACACAGGGCCCATCAGGGCGAAACCAAACATAGTAGACACTGCCATCAGTGAAGACGAACCCAGAGCTCTCTGGGTACCCAACAAAATCCAACCCAATACGTCCGAGCCCAGGAGCAAGTCCACTGGGCCGGGATGAAAAACAAAGGGGTCGGCCAAATCCAGACCCGAAACCAAAGACAACACACCCGGCGGTATGTCTGTCGAGGGCTGCCAACCCGCAATGGTATCCATTACCATAGCCGAGGTCGTGATCCTCATTGTGGAGGACTTCCGCGAAGAAAAGGTGACAAGTGTCTGGCCCGTCAGACACTTCACCTGTATGCCACCAACTCCAAGAAGTGGCACAGGCGAGTCTTCCACGACTAAACCTAACTGGCGTGCCACTCGAGTGGTAACCAAACTGCTTTGAGCCCCTGAGTCCAACAGAGCTCTCAAATTAATGGCTTCTCCCCACGACCCCATACGCGGACCACCGCGGTAGGGAGCAGAACCGTCCGCGGCTCTGTCCCAGCAAGGGAGCAAGCTAGTTACGGGCTCCCCACTCTCTCCAAACCAGGGGCGCGCCACTGACCCGGATAATATGGCGGGCGAGTGCACATCCCCATCTGAGGGGGCATAACCCGCGGCCCGGCCATACCTATGGTACGACGGGTGGTACTCCAGCCGTGGGTACTCGTGCAGCGGCGGAGAAACCGCTGCGACTGCATGTGGTGGGTAGTGGTAACCCGCGTGGAGGGGGGTGTCCCCACTCTCACGTCCGGTCTAGGGCCCCCGCCCATGGGGGCCCTATCCGGGGCCTGGCCAGCTACATACTGGCCAGGACCTTGGGGCGCGTGGTCCCGGTCCGCCAAGACCCGCGCAGGTACGCGACCCCCTCCCGATGGGGGTGCGACGAGCGAAGCCGCGTCCTCCGTCCGATGGTGGAGGGCTTCGCGCAGGAGCGCCCCCGCCCATAGGGGACCCCTGCCTCAACAACCGGGGGCCATCCCCGTTCCGGTTCATGCAGAGCATCACGTGGTGCAGCCCACGGCATGCACTGCATGGTATGGCCCTGGGACAGTCACGTGCATAGTGACTGCCCAAACAGTAGAAGCAAAGTTCATGCCGCCTTGCCATGCGGCGCCGATCTTGTACTGGCAGTCTCTGCCAGTCCCTGCATTGCAGCAGGCTGTGGCCCATCCGGCCACATTGCAGGCAGTCCGCGTCCCCCGCGACTGCTGCCGTGTGTGCAACCCGCACACCAGCTCCACGCGGTGGCGGTTGCCGTCCCTGTTGGGGCTTACCTCTCCATGAGGGTTCCAAGGGCCTACGTTCAGGCGCTCTGGATGGCGCTGAGTCCGTCATGGTATTCTCAGCGGCCCGTGCCTCAAACTCCAAAAACTTCACCAAGTCAGTGAATGTTGGTAGGGTGGTGCTATCCCGTTCCGCATTCTCGCGCTCAAATCGCGAGCGGATGTCATTGGGTAATTTGCCCAATACAATGTGCACCAGCAAAAAGGACCATTGGTCCACCGGCAGCCCCAGTGTGCGGAGCGCGTTACAGGCCACTGTAACGGGCGTGAGCAACTGCAGGCGCAACTGTGCCCTGTTGGCCACCTTGGGCAGGGCCATCAACTGTGCGGCGTGCGCATCCGCTAACAAACGTAAGTTTTGGTAGCGGGAGTTCAATAACTCCCAAGCCGTATCGTACTGGTCGTCCTCCACCCGGAGGTGCTGGATGAGCGACCGCGCTTCATCCTCAAGAGTGGAGAGGAGGTAGGCCATCTTCTGGGTCTTCGACAAATCCTGTCGTGCTACGACCAGGGACTCAAACATATTTTTATATGCTACCCACTCCTCCATCCTACCCCCAAAGTGGGACAGCTGAAGGGTGGGGAGCCGACCAGTAACCGCTGGTCCTTCCTGTCTAACAGGTGTGCGAGGGGCTGGTCCGCCAGCCTGTCTCGCCCTTATTGCGGTCGCCGCCTCCGCGATATCATCGTGCAGACTCATGATCTGGTCCATGTCCGCCATGTGACCTGTATAGACCTCCGCGGCAAGTTCGGCTTCGGTAAGCACCGCCATGGCCGCTTCCGCGCTACTCAATCGTGAGTGGAGGTGATCCGCTCTTAGCAGTATGGCGCCCTCCCTGTCCTTCCGGGACAGGTGTCCTCCGGCCGTCACAAACCATCTCAATTCGTTGGCGAGTGTCGCCCTAGCATTGGAGGCCTTCGCCATCGCGTCAAGTCACAAACAAAAAAAAAAAAAAAAAAAAAAAACAATTAATTATTTTTTACAAACGAACAAATAGAGGGTAGGACAACTACGCTCTGCTACCAGAAAATGTGCGCAGAGATTCCGGACAAACCAAGTGGCGGGAAGATTCTGTACCGAAACTTTGCCGGGAAAAAACCCACCGGTAAAAATAAGTACCGGGAAAAAATCTCCACGCGGCACCACGTTTGTCCGACTAGACCCTAACTAACTTAAACTATACGCAGACTGCTACCACCATAGTTTATAACGGGAACTACAGAACCCTATATATTAAACCTAACTTAATAACTACAACTACCTACAAACTCAAGGTTGCACTTACCAAACTGAATCTTCTTGCTCTTCGGATCCAATCTTGAATGTCTTCGGAAAGGGGGATCCCTAATCACCCTACCTAACCCATGAGATCTTAATTCCCCAGAATAAATACGTAGGTTTCTTCCCGAAGGTTCACTCGGGAACAGGTAGATGTGAACAGCCAGCCACGTTTCACATCTCACAAGAAAAAGTCACAATAACAGGTTTTTTCACAAACACAAACGTAATAGTTATTTAACAAAAAGGAAATTCACAATTATAACTCAAACTAATTAACACTCAACGTGGTTTAAGACAAAATGACGCGGGACCTCTCCGCGTATTAAAACAAACCGATATAGCACTGGACAATGGCGGTCGACCGCGACGCCATTCACGAGCAGTGTGAGAACCCCGCGGCCGCCTAGCGGCAGCAATGCGAAACGCCCGCGTTTCGTTCCAAGCAATTATATTACAAACAACCATACCATGAGAAAAACCTGTACTTTCCACACAGCCGTCGTAACCAAAAATCTAAATTGATTTCCACAAATTTACTTTAAAATTTTGCATTCATTTTTTTTATTTTGAATCTTAACTGTACGTAATAGAGTATTAATGATTATTTTTAGACGTGCCAGTAAAATCGAATATATCTTTACATCAACGCTTCCCTGATTTATTCTCACGTGAGGGTGTGTCAGACACATCCCACGGCATGTCGTATCGTTATTTATAGCCATATTATTTGCTTAGAAAAAGTTTAGCCTCTGAATTTTAGCTTATTTTTCCAGCCTACCTGGATAATACGTACGTATCTACGTACGTACTACTACATAAGATCGTGAAAGTATCTAAACATGAATTGAACAAGACGTTAGACAAAACCTATTTAGTAATAATTGATGTGTTTGTTTTGTTTTACACTAAATCTAGCCAAGAAAACACTAACAAGAAGACCTATAAATCATAAAACAAAGTAAAATTTTCATTGAAATTACAGAAAAACTGAATATTTATGCGAGTACGAATGAAACTTATGGAAGAAAGGATAATTTTTTCACAAACGTTTCAGAATGAGAATATTTTAAATTCCAATTTTGCACTTTAGTCCGATAGCAGACATGCAGATGGGCCAGGAATTTTGAACAGATCTCAAGTATTCTCTGCATAGCCCCTTTTATTTTAGTGAGTTTTCTTAAAAATTACACTAATTATGCGAAAAAAATGAAAACGAAAAAAAAATTCTCCATTTGGTGTTTTTTTTAGGAATCCTTAAAAATAGGGATGGCTGTAAAATAATATTCACGTAACTCACTAAACTATACTTAAGTGGACCTACCTTTTGTGTTGATGTGTTGCATTAATTAACATCACTATTTACATAAAAACGTAGTTAAGGTCTTTGGAATGACTTAGTTGCAAAGTAGATAAATAAATTAGCTTTAAAAGGATATCAGGTAAATTTTACAATTTTTCTTACAGCACGGCGCCAAAAGGAATAGATCCAGATTTGCATCAGTTGCAAAACTAAGTTATGATAATCTGGCTATAAGTTACAGGCTCGAGCTGGTAAGCTTTTCAATTTTATTGGGCGATGGGATACTTTGGCGTTAACTTCTGGAGAAATTGAATTTTCCACCATTTTAATACAGCTGTTGAATCAGTTCAGATGCGGCTAATGATTCTGTTCACGAGCTCGGCCAAGAATAATTTCTGTCTTTAAAATCCCCGCGGAAAGTTTTAATGCCACTTTTTTTATTCAAAGTTGGTAAAACGGAATATTTTATACATAATTTAGTGTGGATTTAGAGCTAAAATAAGTTTTTTGATTTAAAATAGAACTAAACTATAATAAGTTCTGAATAGTTTAGTTATTATATTTTTTGATGCCTCTTTGTAGCATTATACTAGTATTAATAAATCATATAATTTTTGTTATTGCAGTATGATTTTGAGATTTTCATATAAACGTGGTGCTTGCCTGAATCGATCGCAAATTGTAAGACAGTTTTAGAGTTACATGGTAGGCACTCTGCGACACCTGAACTTTTCTCTCAAGCCTCTTTCCGTGCGGAGAACACTCTCTGTCAATTTTATACTACCACCAAGTGTATTTTTTCTTTGACCAATTACTGTTACTGCCAATTTTTTACACGTATATTTAGTTTATTCTCTCAGTACCTTATTATATACGTACCTAATTCTGATTTAGGTACGTAGTAACAGAAGAAGGGAGATTACGTATACTTTTATTTTTTAAGTATTTTTTTTGAGGTAGTCCACTTAGAGCACTAATCCGAACAGCACAAACGCGAACAGCACAAGACCTTGTCCACGAACAGCACAATTTAATATTTTGGCATGTGCTGTTCGTGGATTTCTATTTTTATTTTATTTTGGTCCACGAACAGCACATACAACTATTATACTTATATTATGTAATTGATTTGTAAATACTCTTGGAACCTAGTGCTTTCTGCTGAATGTGTTCCTTATACAGGCGATATTATTTTTGTTACTAAATGTCGCCTGGACATATTTCGTATGTACCAACGAAAGTAGGTATGTGTAATTAATAAACGATCAAGTGATGTTATCGATATATTTTATTTAATATCGTCCTGTATAAGGAACACATTAGCAGACAGCACTAGGTTCCAACAGTATTTACAAATCAATATATATAAGTATAATAGTTATATGTGCTGTTCGTGGACGAAAATAAAATAAAAATTAGAATCCACGAACAGCACATGCCAAAATTTAAATTGTGCTGTTCGTGGACAAGGCCTCGTGCTGTTCGCGTTTGTGCTGTTCGGATTAGTGCTCTAAGTGGACTACCTCTTTTTTTTCGGCAATGTAAGCGGTACTACTGTAATACTTTTCTATTTCAAATTTTAATGTATTGCTTTTAAAGTCTATTTAAGTCATTGTAGTCTTAATTATAATATTAGGCATTGGCCAAAGACACGCTACCATTCCTAGCCTAACTTTTAGTAACCAAGCAACCATTATTGGCTTTGCTACTAATTCATTGGAAGACCAATATTAAAAGCTATATTGAAACAAGCTACGAAGGCAATATCGAATAGGCGAAGAAAAACTGTTTGCGATATTTCGAGAATACAGTCGGCGAAAATGGCGCGCTAAAACTTACATTTGCAGATTTCTATCGGTTCAGGGGGTCTAAAACGGACACGTTGATAAATCCGACTATGATACAGTTCTCATTTCCTAAATGTTGGAAAATGAACCTTAAGATACCTCATTTAAGGTTCATTTTTTTAAATTTAGGAAATGGGAAGTGGATCATATTCCAATTCATCAAAGTGGCCGTTTAAGACCTGCAACATCAATCGTCCCCCGGAAATAAACTTGCCACGACAACACAGATCTATGTTCGCTAAAACGCAGGGAAGATTTATGCGAAGCCACTACAGATATTTGAAGATCCTGATAAATTGGTTTGAGTATCAAAAATTCTAGTTAAAAATGTTTTAGATTGTGTGTGATCAATTTTTTCTTACAATTAAAGGTTTTTTCTGTTGTTATAATGTGGTATTTTTGTTTTGTTTATATTTAAGTAAAATAAAAAAAATACACTACACTAAACATGATTTTTATAAGCAGGCATAAGTGTTCATATTTGAATACATTTTGGAATAGGAAAATGCAATTATTTCATAAATCTATTAAAATTCAAGTTTTTTTAAAATAACCATTATATGTGGCAATCCTATTATGCAAACCGTTTAGGAATGTGCAAATTACGTGTAAATAAATTTGTCGAAGGCCGGAGGGCGTCCCTTGCCCTGCCAAAAACACTGGGCAAGTATTTAAAAGGCTAAGCATTCAGCGCTTTTTTCTCTCAGTTATATTTTTTGCCAAGTTTTTACAATATTTAACTTGAAAACTCTGTTAAACCTCACCCGGAGGCTATTTTTAACTGGTGGCATTTACTCTCAATGCTGGTAGATATTTGGAATTTTTTTTATATGTTTACAATAAACCAGCCTAGAATAGGGATATTATCTCTTATTCCCTATTGCTCAGTTGAGTAAGTTGAGCAGACGCTCATACCCATTTTCGTAAAAATGTATTATTTTTAAACTTTCAGGTGTAACAGTACAATTTTAGACAATAAAAGAGACGTTTCTAACAACTATTTAATTGAGTATCTGTGTATTAATGAATAAGGTGCAGAGTCCTACGCGGATAAATCAGGCGGCAGCATCAAAATAATGCATCTACCTGATATTCGATGATCTTATTTTGTTGCTAGATTCTAGTAAAGTCTAGTTTCATACTGTCTTCTATAACATCAATCTTAAAGATGGATGTCAGTTGATGTGAGTTTACTTTCTAAATTTTGTTGCACACGTCATAGAAAATTTATGGCTCTCGTAAAGAAAACAAGAAATCGCGTAAGTTACACGGATTTTCATAAAGAACAGTTACATATATGTAACATGTGCTTAATTCTATATTATTATACATAGATATTATCAACTTTACCTTTATGAACAGAAAATTTCAGAATCACGTTCTTTAAATTGAAAACCCCATATTATGTTATCATCAGTTTGTTTAATTTATTGTTGTAAGCTCACTAATCAACTTAGCAAAAACAATTGTTCTGCACATAAACTTAGCCAGAAATAATAAGTTTAAGATGGTGAAAATAGAAAAAAAGATTCTTCTGAATTCTCCATACAGCGAGAACTGTATGTCACCACTCACGATTTCTACGTTCCAATTCCGTATTTCAAACATCCAAAAGTTCCAATTCAGTATTTCATTTCATCAAATAGAATATCTATACAAATAGAATAATTAACTCCCGAAGCAGCAAACTGGCACTCAGTAGTTACACTACGGAACCCGGCAAATTAATTAATCTAATAAAACTTTCAATATTCATAAGGAGGCCAGCCGTCAGTTCCGTCAGCAGCAAAATTGCTTGAGTTCGCTTCTCCTATAATCGTTTAGCTGTTGGGTTTCATTATCAAACACTCCAAAGCTCTCATCAGGGTTAGGGAATATACCCCGAATCGCATGCGTGGGATCTCTTAACCCGAGACACTGTCAGTACCAGATGTAATACCGCGGAGGGCAGACGTGCCTGAATCTCCCATAGGAGTATTACGCGATCTATGTAACTCAATTTTCAGTTGGAGTTAAAGTGTATGTGAAGTGTATAAAAGTTTAGGAATATTACGGAGTGTTGGCTCTAAGTTAGCGTACTTTAAACCTTAAGATCGTGAGTCTATGAGTGTAAAGGGTCTGCTTATCGGAATTGCTAATTTACTAATACGAAAAATTTGTTACGATTTTTTATTGTATTTGGGGCGGTGTTGCGGTGTCAGTAGTAAATTTTAAACTTTCTTCTCATTGTAATGGCGAAAACAAGCTAAATAATGACCTGCTCATAATTAAGATGTAACATTTATAACTCAGATATATCCGTTTAATTTAGAAGTACAAATTAAAAAGAGATATTTTAGTATGGTCTCATGTAATAAAAAATATTTCTTAGATCTATCGATATAAGTAATGAATTTAATAATTCAAAATTATTCACTATACGGTTTCACGGAACGGAAAGATTGATTACCTACCTAATTTGGAAAACGTGTAGGAGCGTAAAGTGTGAGTGGGCGCGTCGTTCCTTTTAGCTGACAATTTGACAAACTCAATGTTAAGATTTATTGTAATATCAAAAAGTACTTCTATATCCGTGAAACTAGCAAAAATATAGCAGTCGAGTAACTAAATTTCAGGTTAAATTTTTAGGATATTTCGGATTTGAAATGAACAGAAAAATTAGAAGAAATTACATTGTCTTCGTATTGCCAAAGTTGCTGATGTCTTGTGATGGTATATGATTGTTATAGGATGTATAAGTATTTTTTGTAAGCACAAATTACACAGTTCGACACTATGGAATAGTATCTCAACGATACCACTATATTTTATAACAAATACCCACATATAGGTATAGATGAACATCCAAGACCCAGGTCAATCTGAAAAGATCATGTTCCATCTTGCCCCGACCGGGGATCGTCAAAATAAAGGAGGTCGTCAAAATTGTTATATCTACAACCTCGTAGCACCTAAATAAAATTTTAGCAAAGTTACCCCACAGCGACAATCTCTAAATTTTAGACTTGACTCTTTTATGATTTCACTGTGTATTGCATATGCCATCATATCTACATCCGGACATACCTATAAGGGTGTCCCGAAAAACTGTTTTTTTAGCTTTGCTTAACTCAAGACGTCTCAAAAGTTGCAAAATCGATCGTAGATCACGGAAAAAATATTAATAAAAATATATAAATAAATCCTGTGGGCTCTACCAGATCGTCAAAGTCTTGAAAATTGCCAGTTTACGGGTGATATATCGCTTTTTTAAATTTCAGTTTCTGAACTAAATAAAAAAGAATACTTATTATTTTTTATATTTAGGTATAATCAATACACTATATTTTAATTTTCGTGTAAGAACACGGTGCCATCGTCTTCCAATTTGTTAGATAACATCCTTCAAGTTTCGTCGAGTTTCAACTTAATTTCATACAACAAGACATGAGTTTTCTTCGTTGCCTAAATAACTTTCTATGCCATAATAGTCAGTTGCGACTGTAAGTTCAGTGTTAACATGAATTTAGCGGTTTTTAAATAATGAGTCTTAGGCGTAGATAGACTATTTGTGCTTTCTTGGGTCCATACAAAGAACTTGACGATCGCCAACTCACTACTAAAAGGGAAGTCATAAAATTAATTTTATTTGTGCAGAACGACCTTAAGCTCAAGTATAGAAGAGTCAATCTATCTAATTCAGGTGTATTTATAATTGTATCTCAAAACATTAACAATATTTGGACTAAAGTTTCTATGCCAATCGTAACGAACGTTCCAGTTATTCAATTGCTAAAATTCTACTTTGAAAAGTACCTCTATTTGAAAAGATATCGCAAAAGCAAACGATACGATTTTTTTTTAAAACTAATTGATGTATTTTAATAATCATTTGAAAAGCTTTTGTACCTAGCAGCTTGCAAATGTATTTCATTTGAATCTTGAAGCTTCAGTTAAGAGCTTTGAACATTCGTCACGATTGGAATAGAATCTTTGGTCCAAATATTGTTAATAATCTTGAGATTCAAGTATAAATCATCTAAATTCGATGGATTGACTTCTCTATACTAGAGCTTAAGGTTGTTCTTAACAAATAAAATTATTTTTATGACATCCTTCATCTAGTAGGGAGTTGCCGATCGTCAGGTTCTTTGTATGGACCCAAGAAAGCACAATTAGTCTCCCTATGCCCAAGATTAGTTATTAAAAAACTACAAAATTCGTGTTAACACTGAGCTTATAGCTGAACTGACTATTGTGACATAAAAAGTTATTTAGGCAACGAAGAAAGCTCATGTCATGTTGTATGAAATTAAGTTGAAACTCGACGAAACTTGTAGGATGTTATCTAACAAATTGGAAGACAATGGCAACGTGTTCTTACACGAAAATTAAAATGTAGTGTATTGATTATACCTAAATATAAAAATCAATAATTATTATTTATTTTTTAGTTCAGAAACTGAAATTTAAAAAAGCGAAATATCACCCTTCAAATGGCAATTTTCAAAACTTTGATGATCTGGTAGAGCCCACAGGATTTATTTATATATTTTTATTAATATTTTTTTCGTAATCTACGATCGATTTCGCAACTTTTGAGACGTCTTAAGTTAAGCAAATCTAAAAAAAACAGTTTTTCGGGACACCCTAATACCTATGCCTCTCCTATGAACTAATATTTTACATGTAATATAATCGATCTGTATTCTTCTTCTTCCGAGCCAAGTTTCTTTGGGGTCGGCCCTCCTAATACGTCGGCGACAGGGCGGTCTGTCCTGGGTTGTCTGAGTGTTCAATTGAGTAAGCCTGTTCCAAATCTTTGGTCACAATTGTTATCCACGTCGTGCTCTGCCCTTTTTTGCTTCAGGAGTGGCCAAAGCTCTTGTAACCATACGTTACCTCTTCTCATCACATGACCAAACCATCTTAGATGACCCTCGGCTATCTTCTTCCCCTCTTCTCATCACATGACCGGTTTGGTCATCTTAGACGACTCTCGGTTATCTTGTCCACTCTTGGAGAGCCTCTGATATATATGCGTTTCGGATCTTGTCCAGGCTCGTCACAACTGCCAATCGCTACATTTTCATCTCAGTTGTAACTCTTGCTCATGTTTTTTCGTAGAAGCCCAACACTCGTAATCGTACATCATAGAAGGCTTTACTGCAGTCTTGTACATTTTACCCTTAAGTTTAATTGGCATTCAGTTATCTCTGACCACTCCTGTTAGGGATCTCCACTTCAACCAGACTGCATTTACTCTGTGGGTAACATCTATACCTATATCTGCATCCGCAGTTAACATTGATTGATTGATATTACAATCTGTCTATCCTAACTAATATTATAAATGCGAAAGTGAGTTTGTTTGTTTGTTTTGTTACCTTTTCACGCTTCATTTACTGAACCAATCTTCCCCAAATTTTGCATACGCATAGTTAGAAGTACGGAGAAGGACATAGGATACCTTTCATCCCGGGAAAAAGCACTGCTCCCGTGGGAAATTCACGCGGGCGAAGCCGCAGGCAAAAGCTAGTCTTGAATAAAAATGTTATCCATTATATATGTAGTAAGATAAAGCACAAATAAAACATGAAAAGCATCATCATCAGCTTTCCATGACCCACTGCTGGATCTACGCTAACCTTCTGTATCCTTGGCTATCGCAATTCTTGTTTTCATATTATTTTTAATTTTCAAATAGAAACTACATTTTTCAGAAACCTGTTAGATAACAAATTTATTATATACCTTCTATAACATTAATAATATAGTTTGAAAACCTTTTACATATAAATATAAATTAGGTTTTCAAACTCAAAAATCATACAATTATAACAATTCTGCAAAAATAAAATATACAAAAATTAAACAATTCCGCGAAGTCACCGTAATAAATATACAATAGAGCCAAAATAAAACTTATTTAGTTGCAACTCGTATTTTTCTCTCCCGTAGTATTTTCACGTTCCGCTCCCAGGGGAAATATTTAGCATAGCGTACTTGCCACCTGATATTAGGTGTTTATTATGCATGCCTTTCTTTGTAAGTTTGCATATTCTGTCTCTTTACGATGCTGACTTTACGATCTCTTTTATATTTTTTGGCTTTTCATTCTTTCACGTAATGAATTTATACTGACATTTTAAATTCATCTCCTACTTTGCAATTTTAAAACAACCTCGCTAGGTATCCCTTTAATTTTGCCTGAGGGTGGGATTTTGAAGCTACACTTTTAAAATGAAATTACAATTGTTTTTCGACACACACATGCAAAATTGGATGTTGAAAGATAGGTATTGAGATTCAAATTCAAAATAGATTTTACTGATTTATTTTAGACATTTGAAGAAGCTTTTCAATACTTAGATGTTGTATTTATTAGTAAAAAGCTAGTGCACATATTTGAAATATTTCCATTACCATTACCCTGTATAAGTTAGTATATAAGAAAGATCAGATCACGCTTGACCTCTTCAACTTGTTAAGAGTTTCCTCGTAACGTTTTCACACATCAATTCATAGACGAAATTATTAAGTACGAAACTTGTGGAGCTTTCTAAAACAGTCAAGTCACGTACTATGTAAGTAGTCCAAACTTGTCTCAAATTCACACCTTGGTGAAGATAACAAAAACCAAACTTTCCTCATTTATCTTTAACGTTTACCTTTCAAAGATTGTTTAGTAAGTAGTTAGTTATTTAACCCAAAGTTTTTTTTATATAGAAATAATAAATGAATAACGGAGAAGCTAGGTTAATAATAAAAATAAAATGTCCTCAAATAATTTCATTGATTATATATTATTTGTCTAGAAGATACAATTTTATTGCTTAAGATATGGAGCGGCATTTGACTAATACTGAAAATATGATATCATGTCACACACATTTTCCTCACATATTTTTATTTTATTTTGTAACAACAATACAAACCTATCTGTAATAATTTAATCGTCAACTACTTAATTTTCTTTACCTTAATTCTTTTTATCTGTTTAAATTTTGATCCTTTCAAAGGAAAAATTAAGTAAGTACCTAAATTTATAGAGTCATTATGATACTAACCCATGACATAGGGTAGATATACATAAAACGCTAAATTATTTAAAATGCCTGTAATATTTTTCCAACATTCCAGTTAAATTTTAGATGCCTGTAAAGGTTAGTTAAGTACATAAAGCTACATATCACCAAAATCGACATGATTTATCATGCAATGTGAAATGTTTTCTCACTTTGTCACCGCTCCCCTCAGGTGGTACCAAATCGACACCATTTCGGATATTGGCTCACCTCGTGAAAACAATTTAGATGGTGTAACGCAGACTACCATGAAATATGACACGCATATAAATCTTTGAACTGAATTCAAAGGAAATCTCTGATGCGAAATTTAAATTGTACTTTGCAGGAAAATGGAAGACCAAAATGATTGTCATTATTAAAATTTGTAAGACATACCTAAATGAATTTTGTTTCAATTGTGACTATTGTTTGTTTGTTTGTAAACTCTTTATTGCACATACACCCAAGAAAATACAAAACATAGTGAAACAAAAAGAGAGGCGTACAATGGCGGACTTATCCCTTATAAAAAAGGATTTCTTCCAGTCAACCAAGTGTTTGAAAGGAATATTTGAATGAAATAAGAAGGGAAGCGTAAGGCAAAAATCAGAAAAAGAATAGAAGAACACGAAAATACATACACCAAAGTATACATAAATACAAACAAAAATATATACAATACATATACATAAATACATACACACTCAAATGTCTAAAGAGTCTTTATAGAAACTTTTGAGTTGAGATTTGAACGAGGAAAGCGAAGGAGCCATCTTTATGTTAAGAGGAAGCTTGTTCCAAAGCTTTGCAGCACGCACAAAGAAAGACAGAGCATAGATCCGCGAGGTGTACTCAGGAATATGCAACAGAGGATTATTGCGCGAACGCAAGTGGCCATCAACATTTCGGAAAGCGAATTATTATTAAACTATTACTACTACTACTACTAACTATTATTTAATAACCATAGTAGCCATCTATGTCCCAGTCTGGTACTGGGAAAAGGCGTCTTTCTTCTTCTTCCAAGACTCTCGATCTAAGGAAAATCTAAGGCTATAGAAATTCTGATAATATTACCTAGTTAAAGATTGTGAAGAATTACGATGAAATTTGGTTTATGGGTGTAGGGTGCAGCTAGCACAAAATAAATAAGTAATATGTAGAGAAGATTAGCGTGTTTAAATCACTTTTAAGATTATCTTCTATAAATTCGCTAACAGCTTTTAATATATAACATTGAAAATATGCGAGTATTGTTTAGAAAGCTGTAATTTCATTATTTTGTTTATGTATTATCATGTTTGCGTAAGTGGTCGATATTGGCTATGAAGCGCCAAGATCAACAACAATATAAAGTTTCAAAGCACTGAGTTGTTCGTGATCTAAAATCGACAAGATGGGACATGACAGCTAGGAATTTCAAAGTTTATTATCAGCAACGTATTTATGACAGAAATTTTATGAAGTCACTTCCAAAAGACCAAGAGAGAAAGTCTTTTGTAATAAGCAAATGTAGGTGTACTTTTGGTGTATTTTTACATGACTGATCATTAAGGAGTGTTATGTTTTCAGGGTTCTTTATTCCACCATAAGTCCTGAACGCCTGAACAGATTTTTATGTGAGAGGTATTTTTAGATTCCTTGCATTCCTCCGAGTGACATAGGGCCATAGGCTGTACCTAAGTGAGTTGTCAGTCGTGTTTTTTGTTTTTTTATAATTAGCTTGTTACAATGTTCTTTATATGTTTACTAGCTGTTGCCCGCGGCTTCGCCCGCGTGAGTTTCGCTTAGATGAAAAATCTTTTTGTGTTCCAAACTGTAGTAACCCAAACTCCAGTACTTAAAATTTCAGCAATTTAGTTATCCCGTGTCTCGCGGGATTATATTAGGTACTCGTAGTATAGTCGCGGTGTTAAAATTAATCAAAATTCAATAAACGATCTTCGTCTGCTCGTTATCTACAATTTACCACCACTCCCACCCCGAGTCCCTCTTTATCCTATCCTTATTATTGTGTCCTGTCTATTTATACGTCAGAAGAAAATGCTCATCAGGTTGAACGACTTTTGCTAAGGCCCCATTTCCATTTTTTATAGAGTAGCTGGTCTCTTGGAGTTCTTCATCAGATGTTCCATAAACTTAAATTTTTATACGTCAACAGAAAATGCTCATCAGGTTAAACGACTTTTGCTAAGGCGCCATTTCCATATTTGTAATACTCGTAGTGTAGCTGGTCCCTTCATCAGATGATCCTGATCTTCGATTTTTATACGTCAACAGAAAATGCTCGTCAGATTGATAAACTTTTCCGAAGGTACCATTTCCATATTTCTTATAGTTTAGCTGTTCTGTTAAGGTTCTTCATCAGGTGTTCCAGTTTTCAAAATCAATTTATTATAGCCATATATACAACAAAAAAGTTTAATTCAAATCCGTCCAGTAGTTATTGCGTGAAACGCGTACATACATACAGACGGACAGACAGACAGGCAAAAAAAAACAAAAAAATGTTTTTGCATTATTCTTTTTAATTTTAAGTGTCTCTCTATCCATTTCAGTCAAAAATACTAAATCTACAGACAAAATATTTTTACTGTTTTATTATATACCCACGACCCCTTTATGTTGTTAAAAATCAGAAATCACTAAAATGGCGCAGCGCCATCTATTGGAAACATGAGAAATAATTTAGCTTACATTGTACGGATGGCTATCGAATACGTAATACAAACATAATGGTCATCTCTTTTTCGTGCAGACTCAGTGGATTACGATTTATGATTATATGCAAAAATTTACATAGGAACTGCGTTTCAAAATAAATAAATTAAAAAGTTAAATTCAATCACTTTAAAGACGCCATTCTCATTTTATCAACGCCATCTATTGGATATTTTTCTTGACACAATCAGTAGATGACCGGAAATAAATTTGCAAATAAATTTATTCGTTTCTTTTGAAAATTAAAAAAAAAGTAAGAAAATAATTCTAGAAAACAAATAAAAACGAAAACAGAAAATTATTGTTTGTGGCAGGATTCGTTCCAGCTACTTTCTTGAAACATTTCTTTACTAAAATTATTAAAAAATATATAGAATTCTAAAAAAAAACTAATACAAAACGAAAAAAAAAGTAAGTAAAAAGAAGTCATGTCTACCAGGATTCGAACCCTCTATTTAAAAAATTGATCCGCGACCTCTTCCGACAGAGCCAACATGCGTTGTTTATAACTGGCGAAATTTCAAATGGGACGCAAATTCACTCCTTTTTTGTACTGTAAGGGTTGAAATTGTGAACAACCCTTTCTTATGTGGGCAGTATATAGTATAATGAAGACACTAACCAAATTTCACGTTTATTGCTTTTGTAGTTTCGGTTTTGTGATGATAAATTAGTTTACTTCCCCCTTTTTACCCCTTTAGAGGTTGAATTTCAAAAAACGCTGAAACACGCCATTGGTTATTTTTGTTGAGAAGTATTCTTGCCAAGTTTCAAGTAAATCAGTGAAGATTTTAATTTTTTTTCATACAAACTTTGCCCTCAATTTTAACCCCCTTAGGGGTCTAATTTTGAAAAATCCTTTCTTATCTGAGCACTACGTATTAACATAAAACTTCGGTCCAAATTTCAAGTTTATAGCTTTTATGGTTTAGGCTGGGCGTTGATTTATCATTTACCCTTGTTCTTTTATATATATAGATGATAGAAAATTTTGACTTTAATCTAATTACTCTTATATTAAATCGTATTAAAAAAAAGTATTGTTTAGTAAGAAAGCCGCATAGATATAGAAGGCAATCTTCTTATTTTCGTGTCTGTAAATAATTTAAATCACGGCAGACAAACCGTACTGGCTCTGTCAGGTTGAATAATTTAGATTTAGGTACCAAGAACATGATATGAGCATGATTTAATAAATTAAACTAAACATTGTTACCCGGGTATTAACTACAAAGGATTTCTGAAAGCCTATCCTTCTGACAGCCAAGCTTCTTTGATCTGGAGGTCTAAAATGGACACTGTAATGAATCGGAATATGACCCATTTCTCTTTTCCTAAATATTTAAAAATGAACCTTATGATCCCTCTTTCAAGGTTCATCAAAGTGGCCATTTTTACCCCCCTATGCGTGTGTTTAGCCCCCAGCGTCGTCGGCTTTATTTAATTACTCAAATTCATGCCGGAACTAGCTGAAAGTACGCTGAAACGTTTGAACTTAATTACGTTTGTTATTACAATTTGTGAAATACGTGACGATAATTTTCAGAATATAATAATGCGACATCAATTTTGTGGAAATTTACATCTCTCTCATTTAATAAAATTAGATACTGACTGACTAATTAGTAGGTATATCAATGCAGAGACGAAACCGTTGAAAGTAAACTTGGTATTTTTGAGAAAGGTACTTTAGCATAGGTGAACACTAAGAACTTTCGCCCCTAAGGACCATTCCTTAGTGACCGACAAAATTCACGCGAGCAAATCCGGGGTCAAAAGTAGTTTTTATTTAAATTATTACTACGTTTATTTGGAAAATTTTAGACTAAACTAACTAAACAACATAAAATGTTGTGCGATTTTGGCAAAATAATGAAAATACTAACCCATTTAATATAAGCATCGCTGCGAAACAGGAAGGACTCGATGAAATGATAAATGGGGGTAATAAATTGCAGCCTCCCGATATAAATCGCAGCCCTTAGGACGAGTACTCATGAAAAATATCAATTCGTCACGAACCATCGCCGATTTTCTTAAGAGCAGGAATTAATGTGAAAATGTTCAACGTACGGAGATATTATTCAAGTAATCATGTTTCAAATTCCCTGGGGCGTCTTTTGAAACTTCGGAGTGAATAATTTACGAATTTAAATATGCTTTTTTTACAAATATTTAAAAAAGGAGTTTGTATTAATGTTTTATATATCGCCCTACGCCATAACTAAATTAGATGTGTTAGATTTTGTTAGAATCTTGTAGTTCAAAGTTCAAGCCCTTTAACATCGCTATTGACTCACGTAATATTTATTTTCAAAATATAAAGAAAATATACATAAATAAAACACGGTTTAAAAAAAAATGGCTCTGCATTCAGCTATATTTTAAAAAATGTGTTTTTTGTCTGGGGTCAACAAAGCTCCAGCATGAATTACGGAATTATCTCTATATAGAATAAAACATTTAGTTTAGAAAGCATAGGTATTTATTTTAATACAGATCAAAACATTAAGTCATGAGCATTCAATACCTACTTAATTAAATTAACGCAATGTTAAAATTCTCAAATGCAAACACTATCCAGTGACAGTGTAATAGTGAAAAACAATACTATGTGTGAGGGAAAAGTGAAGTGATGATTGTAGTAGAAGCAGTATGACCACATGGATGGCGCTGTTCGGGCTAGTGTGGCTGCTGCGTGTGCGCGGCTCCCTGTGCGGCTGCGCGGCGTGCAAGCGCGCACGGCACCTCGACGCGCAAAGCGAGCACGACGCGCGAGCGCGCACGCGCACGCCTAGCCCCGAGGAACGCGCGCCTTTCGACGTCATCGCTTTGCAGAACTACACGCGTGACGTCACCGTGCAAACCGACTTCGATGATGACGAAGTCGAAGATCTCGATAAGATCGAGCTGCAGATTTCTGAGGAATGTAAGTGCTACATTTATTTATATCTACATCCTAGTCCTAACTAATCCTAATCCTAACTAATATTATAAATGCGAAAGTGAGTTTGTTTGTTTGTTGGTTTGTTTGTTTGTTTGTTTATTTGTTTGTTACCTCTTCACGCTTTATCTACTGAACCAATCTTCTTGAAATTTCGCATACACATAGCTGGTAGTACGGAGAAGGACATAGGGTACCTTTCATCCCGGAAAAAAGCACTATTCCCGTGGGAAATTAACGCGGGCGAAGCCGCGGGCAAAAGCTGGTATTATAAATGCGAAAGTGAGTTTGTTACCTCTTCACGCTCTATCTACTAAACTAATTTTCCTGAAATTTCGCATAGAGATAGTCAGAAGTACTGAGAAGGACATAGGGTACCTCTCATCCCGGGAAATAGTACTTTTCCCGTGGGAAATACACGCGGGCGAAGGCGCGGCAAAAGCTAGTAATAAATAATTCTCCAAAGACTGGCAAGAAGTGGTGCAAAACTGGAAAGAGTGAAACTTCTCGTAGTATTAGAATCAAAGATCCTCTTTGGGTATCCTCTCTGAGCCTTCAAAGTAAGCATAAAATCCTTCAAAATCATGTTAAAATAGCTAACATTTAAAATAGTCACTACACAATACCTAAAACATAGGATAGATACGTTTGTAACCTGGAAAACATGCACCTAAATAACTAACACGAAACAAACCAGAACCTTCACTCGCTTGTTAGTGAGTTGAATAGCACAGATGTTTTTTGAACCTGCGTGTTATAAAACTTTCAAATTTTTTCTCGCCTTTTCGCCGACTGGATGTTGTCGATATGTTTTCAAGCGTACGTGATCCGATGACTTTTGACACATAAAAGCCTCAATTTTTAAATTTCACCGCTGGATTTGGACCGTACTTTTTTTTGGTCCATAGATACCTAATGGATCTGAATACTTTTTCACATGTAGTCTTGTTTATAAATGATATTTATTTATTTTAGATTTATTATATGTATTGATTATAGCCTAAACTGATATTATGTTTAAATTTTTACACAATTTACCTAACGTAGACAAACATTTTCCAAAATTTTTGTACAAACTCAAACGTTTAACAGACCTCAGACGTTTCGACCTCATAATATTTACATGTATGGAAAAAAATAAATTATATAAAAATATATTATGATAAAATTCAATATCCCCCCATTTTGCGTTGGCTTTTTGTATTTGTATATTTAGTTTTTTCTAGTATGTTTCATTTGCTATATTGATAACGTGAAATATGACAATATTGTAAACGATTTATATGATTCTGTGTAGGAATTCCAATTTATTTAGCCATGTAGTTTTATATTGACTTTTTGGAAACATCACAGACTATTTAAATGTTCACATCAATTTTTCACTATAACATTAGCACAACAAAGATTAAGGTTACTGTCGCTATAAATAAGAGACGAAATACAAAACTCTACAAAAACTAGAGGTTAAAATTTTCTCTAGCCTCTATACAAAACTTCATCAAATTCTATATACAATCTACAGTAGATTTTGCGTTTATAATACTGGCAGGATAAGAGAAAATGATAATTTCTTATCATAAAATTATACATTGTAAAAATATTTTATCATCAATCAATACATATTATAATAAAACTATAACTGGTCTGTAACTGTACCTTAAGGGCCCGTACTAGGCCAGATTGCTTCACATGATCGTCTGTAATATCTACATTAATGTAAAACTGAATGTAAAATTAAGATATAACAATCTTCAGGACTAGCATGAGGGATTATGTTACTCAAAAACACGATTGCATAAAATTTTCACGATAGAAAAAAATTGCGAAGTTGACTCCAAATCACCTATAATTAACACTTTAAACTGCTATTATTCAAGCAATACATTAAAATAAAGATTGAAAATTTTTGTATGAATTACTCTATAGATAAGGCAGGGATTATGTTACTTACTTTTTTTTTAAATCTTTTTATAAAGCTTTTAAAAAAATAATACGTATAATTGCCCGCATGCTTTAACCATCCGCCTCTGAGCCGCCGCGCCGCCCGCGACCCCGCGAGCATTTATTTAGAACGCGGATTGGATGCGTGCGGGCGAACTGGGTAGCGGGTAGCTGGGGCCAATCTTAGTTTTCGTTGGCCTAGTGCGGGCCCTTAAAGATATCTAAGAAAAAACATTACGAGGGGTCTTTATAAGGCTAATAGAAGCCAAAAATTGTTTTTGTAGAATTTTTGTCTGTCTTTCTGTCCTTCTTTCTGTCTGTATGTTTGTACGCGCATCACGCAAAAACTACTGGACCAAATTTGATGCGGTTTTCACTGTTGTATTATAGAAGGTCTATCTTAAAATATGGCGTAAGTTTCATCTTAAAACGCCACTTGAAACCTGAGAAATGCGCGGATGAAGACACGGGCACAGGCTAGTTTGTAATAAAAACATTGTAAATAGCCAATGCGACTCAACAAAACGATGTTCACCCTACTAACGATGCCTACTTCAAAGGAAAAAAAACACCATTTATCACCCAGGATTATCACTCTCTGGACAGAATGCGAACAGGACAACGCAGGACGGACGCAGGCTTGACCCAATTACTCTGATAGCATAATGAAATAGTTGTACCTTACTCGTTGTCCTAGGTGAGCGGCAAAAGCAAATTAAACGTGTGGCTTATGTTTGCGGCGGCGCACAGTGGTCTGAAATTCAAGCTTCATTCTCATAGAAACTGATTGTCAGAAATTGATAATAAAAAAATGTTATTGTAATTAGTACACCTCCCTTTGTTAACTATTATAGTATGAATGTCGTGAGAAGCTCCATATTTGAGAAAAAAAATATTGTATTTTTTTTTTGTATGGGAAAAAACCTTTAAAGTGGATTTTTAAAATACTGAACAGAACTGAGGGTCTGGTATTCACATGAGTTATTACATCTTACATGGCGATTAAGATGACATACAATTGTTATGCCTTTCGGTGCCGCTTTGCATGTAGCAAGCTTTTGAAAGTTTGAGTTTTTTGTAGTTGATTATTCATTTCATTTTCATATTGGTAGTTGATTATCATATATTCCTATAACTATATGGCTGGTATCACTTGCCATCTAGTGTCCATAAAATTTTAATGCACGGTGCTGAAGTCATTAAACATTTTTACATGATGCCCAATGGGAAATTATCTGAAGAGGCATCGGAAGCCAGAAACAAAGATTTAAAAAAAATCCGAGAAGATCATTCTCGAAAATTTTGTCGAAAACCAACAAACGAAGACATTTTCATTGGTCTCCTTGTTTCGTCAGATCCCTACCTGTCTAGCATAAGGCCTGTGCTAAGAAAGTCAAAACACACACCTATTACCGATGACATGAAATCTCTTCTCATTGGTGACGATGCAGATGTAGACAAGGAGAATATTGAATTTGTTGATGTTAATGGTTCTTTATAATAATTTGTATTTTATAAGAAGTTGATATATAAGTAAATAGTAATATTTTATATGCTATAGTTAATAGAGCATTAAATAGTTTTAGCCACTGTTATGTTATATAGTGTTTCTTTTACATCCAATCCAGTGTAATTTTTGTTGAAATGTGTTAGGATAAACTTATTTTTAATTATTTTTATCTATTTAGGTATACTTTTTTTAACAATCACTTGATCACAGGCATAAAATATTTATTATAAGTATTTGACTATAATTACATTATTACTGTGAAGTGAAATGTAATGGCATAACTGGGACCAATACTGTTGAGTTTCTTTCGGCGTTTCTTCTCAATAGAGGTCATTCCGAAATGCTAGTAGTTTTTAGCTCTGAGTATTATTACATTACATTATGTAATTTACTAATAATATTTAATAGTATAATCAAATAAAGAAATTTCTCAGTAATTATTGAATATGTGCTTTTGATTTCCTATTTTTTAATTGAACAATTACATATACTATTTAAATATATCCTAAGTACATATTTATTTATTCCTTGTGTAGGTATATACAAATTTCAATTATTTTCATGCTCAAAGTTATAGGTATCTTTATAATATAAAATCGAAGACTTGAATAATCTTCTACCAAAAACTCAAACTTTCAAAAGCTTGCTACATGCAAAGCGGCACCGAAAGGCATAACAATTGTATGTCATCTTAATCGCCATGTAAGGTGTAATAACTCATGTGAATACCAGACCCTCAGTCCTGTTCAGTTTTTTAAAAATCCACTTTGAAGGTTTTTTCCCATACAAAAAAAAAAAAAATATTTTTTTTTCTCACACATGGAGCTACTCACGACCTTCATACTATAACAGTTAACAAAGGGAGGTGTACTAATTACAATAACATTTTTTATAACATATTTGCTCGTAAAGTGTCAGTTATTTCACCAATTTCAATATTGTAACGTATCTCATTACGCACTTGTGCGTTATTGTAAAGTAAAACGCACGCTCCGTCTAAAAACGAACGATACTTTTTTTAAATCTTAGCAAATAGTTTTTATGTCAGAAAAGTGGTCAACATTTTATGAATAAAATTAACTTTAGGAGATAAAATAAATAAAAATTTAATTCGTTAAATTAATTTTTACAATTAATTACAACCATTTATCTGTAACAAACCACAAAAATATTAATTTACTTTATTAGTAATACTGGCTGTTTTTTGTGCCTTTGCCTAAAAAAAAAAGCGCTGATGCGCGCCACCTACCAAAGATTTTACTTGTTCACAAATTAGCGATGCGCTAATTTGTGTAAGTAAAATCTTTGGTATTTTATTTTTTTGATTTTATCGCTTTTTCTTTGGTATTGTCGTTTTGCGAGTTTTATTAAAATATTTCCTCGCAAATATGTTATAAAACGTCGTATGACATACGTGCGCTTTGAAAATTACAGCCTCTGCTTTCTTGTAGCCCTCGCCTATGGCTCGGGCTAGCAATATCGCCTCGGCTGTAATTTTCAACTTACCGCACTTATATCATAATGTACTATTAATTATCAATTTCTGACAATCAGTTTCTACGAGTATGAAGCTTAAATTTCAGACCACTGTGCGGCGGCGGCGGCGGCATTGTCACATTCTGTCGTTCACCCAGGGCTAGGACTAGTTTCCAGAGTAGAAACATTTTTATTTTATTTTTTTCTGTTATTTGTATCTTGTTGTTCCTATTCTGTTTGAGCCTTATGTTGTTCCTAATTTGACGCACCATAGCTTTGAAACTACGACTCGTATCAAAATAAATGTTAGAACTTCTTTGTGGATAATTTATTGATAAATAATGTAGCCTTTGATCATTTTGTCCTAACTTTTATAGTTTTCCTAAGAATTCAGAAAATTTGTAAAACGGGACACGTTTCAAGGGGGAAGTGGGACGCCGAAAGCGAGAAGAGGGGGAGGGTAGTGTTTTTTAATGTACTCATATATAGGCATAACACAGATACAATAAAGCATGATAAATAATTTTGCCAAATTTTCCATACATTGAAATCTAGAATGAATATACTATCTATGGACTCCATAGTCAAAAGATATCTCTATATCTTTTGACAATGGAGTCCATAGATAGTAATACAAATATAAATACTCTTATTTGCACAAATCAAGACAGCAAGAAATAGTGCGATTTTTAAATAAATTAAAAATCCTTTTGAGGGTTGAATAACTGAAAACCCTTGAAAACAATTTCAAAAGCATTCTTGATTCCTTCGTTTATCAATCCATCCCAAGGACGGACTCATTTCAAAAAAGGGTTGGATTTCCGAGATAAAATATAGCGTCCCCAAGATAATGTCTTGTCTATATTCTTGCCAAATAAAATAAACAGACAGATAAAACAACAACATTAGTTATGTTTACACTGTGGCAAACATCTAAACCATCAAGGAATTTTCTGACGGTATAAAAGTGGTAAGTATTTAATTTTTGGAACAATTTCATAGTTAGGTATAAAAATTAACTAATGTAATTATGTGTGTATTTTTAACATAATGATCGTAGATTTCTACGATGTTAAAAATAATTAATAATAATTTTCTGTCCGTATTGATTATTTGAAATTGAGATATTATCTCAAAATGAAAATAAATTACACTAATATTGCTAATACAGTAGTCGCACATATTTCATTCCAAGTAATGCCTCAGATAAAAGCTCTTAAATTAGAAGAAGATTTAAACAAAAATCTTTAGAGACCCCTTTATAACCCCAAAACACAAATAAATTACAAAGGCCTTAATTAAGTGAAGTAAGATGAAGTAAACACGAAGTTAGGTGACCCTAAATCATGATACCCTTAATCTTCTTATGGGACAAAACAGGTGTGCAGGATTAAATTTATTTTGGACATATTTCTTGTTTAGAGAGACACATGACTTCGCCTAACATATTCTTTGTTTATTTTCGAAACATAAAAGGACGCCCTTTCTGACGTTGATGGTCACTTTATGGAAATTCTATGTTGAGTTTATTTTATACCTCAACTCATTTTAATAGGAGAGATTTAAATTTGTTGAGGTATCAAAGAAATGTAATTACTCAACTCATATTATGTACAGTCACAAGCATTGATATAGGTATGTATCCAATTTTCTACCTCGCATATTAATGCTCGTGACTGTACTAACATCTTTGAGCAAGAATGACCGAGTTGCTCTGTGATGAAACATAAATCATCATATACTCTTATTCGGAAAGTCATTTAAAAATATCGTAAATTATTATGTACAATCAAGAGTCAAAAGTGCAGTAAAAATCTACAAGGCATTATGATCATTAAAGCTAGGCAATCAGATCTTTGTGAGACTGCACTTATGAAGCTTGACTGTACAATCGTAAGTCTATGTTACAATTACAATACGATATTATGTTTCGCGCGTTGTTCACTAGGAAAATTCATACGAATTATACGAATATAAATAATTTTTTTTTCAATTACTTAATACTTTTTATTTAGTAACATAGTTCACTAAATTTGTGTTTACACGATAATTAATTTCATATGTGTGTTACACAAATTACTACACTTTTGTCTTTGCTTTTGTTCAATCACAAATCTCCGTTCCATGTATAAAATGGTGAAAACGTTTCGTGTCAGAAACGAGAAATAAACTTGTTTTTTGTTTGCAGCAAACACTGGCAACTGCGAGGGCGGGAGGGAGCAGGGGAGTCCAGGAAACGGCCGGCGGCTCTCAGGAAGCTGCCAGGTTCGTTTTACAATATTATCACCACGCCAACAACAGCTTTACCTAGCGCATTCAACTGGGGGTCTATGCTGGCAACTTCGTTACACATTTCACGGGTTCATTTTGTACTTCACTTTATTTTGGTACACTTTTTTCTGGCTTGTCGTTCGTATACTGTGTCTCTACTTTCTTTTCAAGGGTCACTTTTTGTACACCAGTAAATTTTTCAGTGTGTTTTTCATGGTATATTTTTATACTAGCTGTCGCCCGCGGCTTCGCCCGCGTGAGTTTCGCTTAGGTGAAAAATCTTATTGTGTTCCAAACTGTTTCAAATGTTTCAGATTTTAGATTTTTATACGTCTACAGAAAATGTTCATCGAAGGTTAATCAAGTTTTGCTAAGGCGCCATTTCCATACAATATGTTATAGTGTAGCTGGTCTCTTGGAGTTATTCAGATGTTCCAATCTTCAATTTTTATACGTCAGCAAAAAATGCTCATCAAGTTGAACGATTTTTGCTAAGGCGCCATTTCCGTATATGTTATAGTGTAGCTGGTCTCTTTCAGTTCTTTATCAGAAGTTTCAGATCTTCAATTTTTATACGTCAGCAGAAAATGCTCATCAGGTTGAACAACTTTTCTTAAGGCACCATTTCCATTTTTCTTATAGTTTAACTGTTGTGTTTTGGTTCTTCATCAGGTGTTCCAGTTTTCAAAATCAATTACAGACTATAGGCTTAATAGCTACACATCAAAAAAGTTTCATTCAAATATGTTCAGTACTTTCGCAGATTAGCGTGATCATACATACAGACAGACAGATAAGAAATTCCAAAAATTTTTTTTTGCTTTCTATTATTCTTTTTAAGTATCCCTCTATCCATTTCAGTCAAAAATACTAAATGAACAGACAAAATATTTTTACTGTTATATTATATGTATTGACTAGCTGTCGCCCGCGGCTTCGCCCGCGTGAGTTTCGCTTAGATGAAAAATCTCTCTTGGAGCTTTTCATCAGATGTTCCAGATCTTCAATTTTTATACGTCGGCAGAAAATGCTCATCAGGTTGAACGATTTTTGTTAAGGCACCATTTCCATATTACTTATAGTTTAGCTGTTCCGTTATGTTTCTTCATCAGGTGTTCCAGTTTTCAAAATAAATTATAGCCTATATGTTGCCCAGGCTTAATAGCTATACAACAAAAAAAGTTTCATTCAAATCCGTCCAGTAGTTTTTGCGTGAAACGCGTACATACATACAGACAGACAGACAGACAGACAGACAGACAGACAGACAGACAGACAGACAGACAGACAAGAAATTCCAAAAAAAATTTTTTGCTTTCTATTGTTCTTTTTAGGTCTCCCTCTATCCATTTCAGTCAAAAATATTAAATGTACAGACAAAATATTTTTACTGTTTTATTATATGTATAGATTTAAGTATCCATACTAATCCATACTTCCATACTTATATTATAAATGCGAAAGTTTGGATGTGAGTTTGTGAGTTTGTGAATTTGTGAGTTTGTGAGGATGTTTGTTACTCAATCACGCAAAATCTACTGGACGGATTTCGATGAAATTTGGTACAGAGGTAGATAATGACCTGGAATAGCACATAGGCTACTTTTTATCCCGGGAAAAAGCACTGTTCCCATGGGAAATTCACGCGGGCGAAGCCGCGGGCAAAAGCTAGTAATATTATAAATGCGAAAGTTTGGATGTGAGTTTGTGAGTTTGTGAATTTGTGAGTTTGTGAGGATGTTTGTTACTCAATCACGCAAAATCTACTGGACGGATTTCGATGAAATTTGGTACAGAGGTAGATAATGACCTGGAATAGCACATAGGCTACTTTTTATCCCGGGAAAAAGCACTGTTCCCGTGGGAAATTCACGCGGGCGAAGCCGCGGGCAAAAGCTAGTGTAATATATATAAAAAAACTAACAATACAAATAGTATAAAGGTAAATAGTTATAGGTAACTAGCTTTTGCCCGCGGCTTCGCCCGCGTGAATTTCCCACGGGACAGTGCTTTTTCCCGGGATAAAAGGTACCCTATGTCCTTCTCCGTACTTTCAGCTATGTGTATATGTAAATTTCAGGAAGATTGGTTCAGTAGATAAAGCGTAAAGAGGTAACAAACAAACTAACTCACTTTCGCATTTATATATTTTTTTTTTTATTGATACCTAGTTTCCTCTATCATAGGACAGAGTTTTTATTTTTCAAATTTTATTTCCATTTATAATATTAGTTAGGATTTGGATTAGGATAGGATAGGATTATGCGAGGATATTTAGAATAGACCATCTGTCATTAATTGCGAGCTCAACTTAGTTCTCTACTGTTTATTAAATATGTTCTTCTACAGTTAATTCTCTGCTTTTGTGAATATTTTATAATACACTAGCTGTTGCCCGCGGCTTCGCCCGCGTGAGATTCGCTTAGATGAAAAATCTTTTTGTGTTCCAAACTGTAGTAACCTAAACTTCAGTACTCAAAATTTCAGCTATTTGGTTATCCCGTGTCCCGCGGAAATATATGTTGATGAACGAGAACAGATGTTCCAGATCTTCAATATTTATACGTCAGTAGAAAATGCTCATCAGGTTGAACGACTTTTGCTAAGGCGCCTTTTCTATTTGTATGTAGTATACAATACATATAGAAATGGCACCTTATATATTGGCGCCTTATCAGGTGTTCATGTTTTCAAAATCAATTATAGCCTATATGTTGCCCAGGCTTAATAGCTATACAACAACAAAAAGTTTCATTCAAATCCGTCCAGTAGTTTTTGCATAAAAAGCGAACATACATACAGACAGACAGACAGACCGACAGACAGACAGACAAGAAATTCCAAAAAAATATTTTAGCTTTCTATTTTTCTTTTTAGGTGTCCCTATATCCATTTCAGTCAAAAATACTAAATGTACAGACAAAGTATTTTTACTGTTTTATTATATGTATAGTTAATTATAATTATTATTCTTTACTATGCTATGTCATTGTTACGAAAGACTCGTCAAACACAGGTTTAAAAAAAACTTGTGGTGAGCCCCTGCATTGCAAACATTGCTGGTTTGATACATATCTGAGTAAAGTCCATTTATTCATAATTGTCCTATCATGTAAACAATCTTACCATGTCTTTTTATGATTTTACAACAATATAAACTAGTGGTTCTGTGAGAACAGTAGACCTCGCGAGCCCTTCCACGAAATAACCGATATTTTACCGTGTCCCTGGCTTAGAAGAGTTTTGAAACCAACCTACCAATGCTGTAAAGAAAGTAAAAAGTTCTTGTGGTTGGTTGTGGTTGGTCCACTAAAAAAATGACTGAAACCTGCCTTTTCCGCCTCAAAATAATACTAGTGGTTCTGTCAGAACAGTAGACCTCGCGAGCCCTTCCACGAAATAACCAATATTTTACCGTGTCCCTGGCTAAAAAGAGTTTTAAAACCACTTGGTAGGTACCAATGCTGGAAAGAAAGTAAAAAGTTCTCATATTTTACCCATAAGCCGAAACATGTTTTTGTGGTTGGTCAATACCACAAAAAAATTACTGAAACCTGCCTTTTTTGCCTCAAATAATATAAATAATAATATAATAATAAATATAGACAGACAAATCACACAGATTGAGTTAGCCCCAACGTAAGTTCAAGACTTTACGGGATGCTAATTTAACAATACTATATTTTATAACAAATACATATAGATAAATATCCACAACCCACGTCAATCTGAAAAAGATTATTTTCCATCTTGACCCGACCGGGGTTCGAACCCGGGACCTCTAGTGTAGCCGTCCAGGGCGTAATGACCGTTAGGCCACGGAGGTCGTCAGTCGTCAGAAATGCATGGTACCTATTGGTTATATGTATGTATATGTTATTTGCGCAACAAAATTAAAGTTCAAAAAAGAAAGTTCAATTTGAAATCGAATCTCTCTGATTAGTAGGTATGTAGGTATTATATATATTACTTTTTTTATATAATAGGATTCTAATCATACAATGAAGTTTTTTGATATCAGAATTATTTCAAGTGTTCAAGATAATTCTACCATGCAAAGCAATCCACAATACAATACCATTAACCAAATAAATACACACAATTCAAAGTCAAGCAAGACAAAAAAAGCCATATGATTTTTAAGAACCATTTAATTTTATTTAACTAGTAGTTCGCCACGAACTTAGACCTCGCGATTATTACTCGCGTTTTTATTGATTTACTCTTACGTATGTATGTATGTATGATTGAAGAGTGCTGATGAGCAGGGTAAAATCACAGTTAAAGAAATAGTATAATTTACAATATAAAAAAAAATTGGAAGACCTCTTAATAGCCCAGGCGCTAAAATAGTATCAATCAATCATCAAAATATATAAAATCTTGCGTTAAGGAGTGACTGACTGAGCTGACTGACTTACAGTCAATGCACAGCCGAAAACGACTGGGCATACGAAGCTGAAATTATTATTTAACTGTAACACGACTTGTATTTTCTTTTATGTAAATTATACATATAAATTATTTTTACCAAACGAATAACGAGACGAACGACCAAACCAAACAAACAAACAACAATATGAATTAGAACGTTTTTTCAATCCTCAAAGTCTTTCCGGGTGGTCATAAAAAAAATAACCTAAACCTAATTTCTTCTCCGCCCTCAAAGTCTTTCCGGGTGGTTATAAAAAAAAACCTGAATCTAATTTCTTTTCCGCCCTCAGTCTTTCTGGGTGGTCATAAAAAAAAATAACCTAAACCTAACTTCTTCTCGCCCTCAAAGTCTTTCCGGGTGGTTATAAAAAAATAACCTGAACCTAACTTCTTTTACGCCCCCTCAAAGGGGCTTTCCAGGTGGTCATAAAAAAAAATAACCTGAACCTAATTTCTTTTCCGCCATCAAAGTCTTTCTGGGTGGTCATAAAAAAAATAACCTAAACCTAACTTCTTCTCCCCTCTGCAAGTCTTACCGGGTGGTCATAAAAAAAATTACCTGAACCTAACTTTTTTCCGCCGTCAAAGTCTTTTCGGGTGATCATAAAAAATAACCTAAACCTAACTTCTTCTTCACCCTCAAAGTCTTTCCGGGTGGTCATAAAAAAAATAACCTGAACCTAACTTCTTTTCCGCCTTCAAAGTCTTTCGGGTGGTCATAAAAATATAACCTGGAACTAACTTCTATTCCGCCCTCAAAATCTTTTCCAAAGGTGGTTTCTTTTCCAAATAAAAAAATAACCTGGACCTAACTTCTTTTCCGCCCTCAAAGGTGGTAAAAAAAAATAACCCGAACCCAACTTATTTTCTGTCCTCAAGTCTTTCCGGGTAGTCATAAAAAAATAACCTGAACCTAACTTACAGCTCAGATCGTTTGGAGACAAACTTTCTTTTTTTTATAAAAAAAATAAAAATAGTTTATTTACTCCACAACAAATGGCCTTGGACTACATTACATAGGTATGTGATAAACATTAATTAAATTTAATACCATAAAGGACAGTATCGTTGTGAAGATCTGGTGCCCGCGCTAGGTATCAAAGATCCTGTGTTGCAGCACAGAATTAATATAAGTACTACGTACAGAAAGGAAGCTCCCTGCCTCTCCCGCAACATGGCGTACCCCGCACCTCTACCCCGTTCATTTGAATCGAGGGACACTATGAATCGGGGTTAGCAGCTGCGAAGCGTATCTCAAGCTACTCTTACGTTTCGATTTTGTAGATAGAGAGAAACATAGTTTCATTGAAATTAATTATGGTAAGGTACTGCGCAGTTAACCTTTGTTTATCTAGTACAAACCAAGAAGGACGTAAATTTTATAAATTTCCGAAGGTTGAATACAGGTAAGCAAAGTAATTAACAATATTTCACATCATTAGATATTCATTTTTTCGTTATATGCCATTTTGTTAGTAAATGGGAGCAACATATGAGAATTAAATTTTATTTTCATGTCTTTGTCGTCGGCTTATCATCCTAAATAATCCAACAATCCTGCTTTTCTAAATAAATGTTGAGTAAAGTTATTATCCAGTAAGCAATAATGGAACGAACGGAGTTGTCACTTTCAACATACAACATTGTCGCGGCGTCTTTTTATACAATATATTTTTATAAATTTTCTATGCTTGTATAGGGTATTTGACAAGGTGTAATTCTTCAACATATTATTGAATTTTTCGAATCATTCAACTAAAACAATAAAATGTTATATAGGTAATGATTTTCGTAAAATATGCCGCCGGTCGAAGGTCACACGCGTATCCTGCGCGCGCATGTCGACGACGGTCGTCGCTGGCGCCGCCACCGCCACGTCCGCCACTCGCTACTGTTGATTTGTTTACTAGTGAGCCGTGATATGATGACAATAAAAAATAATTTGTTTTGTTTTAGTTTAATCATATTTAACACAAAGTTTGGCGCTAATATATAACCATAGTACAATAGTATATTCAATGCGATGTGTGTCTGTGAATGATAAATAAATACTTAATAATATGTGTACTTATAATAAATTAATTTTTAAGCCTCATAGTGATGTGGTTGTGACAGTTGCAGTGCCTATGTGGAAGTTTACTTATTTATGATGCAGGTATGTTAGGTAAGTCACAAAATATATAAGCAGGTACATAAGATAAAACAATCTCAAATCTTACAGAATTGAAATATATAAGTGTTCATAATTAAACTATTCATAGCACGTAGTAACTATTTTATTAATTTGTGTCATACGTATAAATAAATAATTTTGCTGTGGCGACCCTCATAGTTTAACGCACACATTGACGTGTTCACGGATGACAGTTTCGTTTGTAGTAGTAGTAGGTATATTTGACGCCCCGTTTATATGAAGCTCCCGCCCTGTGGTTGCAGGTTACCAGGTCCCCCACCCGGTGTGACACAATAAAAGGTATTAGCATGTTGATATCATGTCACAATACGATTTGTGAGTTAATTTACAAATAAAAGACGAGTAATGACTTCTGTACCTAACCCTACGATGAAAATCTTGGGTCAGTAAGTTTAAACTTGAAACTTCATATCGTCTAGTTTTGGTAAATAATATTTATCAAACGATGTATTTGCCATAAGATATTTTGTCTAACGTTGTTTTACCAATTTAAAATTTAGTTAAATAATTTGTTTGTAAAATGATAATTTGAAAAAAAATAATATTTGTCTAGTAATTAGTTTGTAAAATGATTACATTTTTAAATGGATGAGTTTGTCAAAGCATATGTTTTTCAAATGTATAGTTTTATAAGCGTTGTTTATAAAATGACTGTTTTTTAAAAAATAATTTGTAATATGAGGGTGTACCTTACAAATAATCTACAAGTCTACAACCGCTGCTTAGATCTGATTTCGACTTTTCTAACTAATTCAGTTCCCTAAGTAAAATGTAGATGGCGCTATCCAAAGTTAGAACACGCTATGGTTTCGTTTGCTACGTAATCGCGGACATTTTTATTAATATTTCAAAAACTACTAAACCGATTTTGATGCCCAACGAACTTAAAAATTCTATTGATATTTCCTACATGCCTACCAAATTTCATCAAAATCGGACCATCGGTTGGGCAGTTATCGCGGTACAAACATACATACATACATACATACATACATACATACATACATACATACATACATACATACAAACAATGTGTTTCGCCCCCAACTCGATTTAGAGACCTTCGCTCGCTTCGCTCGCTCGGTCAATAAATAAATCAAGTCACTCTTGTAAACGTATTAGCGATTTTGCGAGTATTAAAAGCTTTGCTGCGCCCTCTATTGATTTTTTTGTGAACTATCGTATGAGAATTTATAACATATGGTTTTATAGCAGTTTTATTGCATTTTACTATGTTGTTCAAACAAAAAAAATGCGTCTTAATAAGAATAACAAAAATGTCTAATGACATTTTTGAATTATTTTTTTAAATAGCTGAGATATGAGGTTTTTTTTTATATATTTCGGCTTTTTTTAAAATTTCGAAAAACTGGCTCGACTAAAAAAATCTACAAAATTACCGAACCTGCTTACATAATTTCATGAGAATCGGTTCAGAAATGCGACCTGTAGGCGATAACATCCGGACAGACAAAAGAATTTTCGGCTGGTGAAAACTGAGACGCTTCGCTCGCTGCGCTCGCTCGGTCGATAAATAATAATAATAAATATACAGGGTTATTGGTACCTATTAAACGTAAAACCTTCCTAGGGGTGAAAGTACTCATAAATATGAACATCTTTTTGTATGGGACCGACTGAAATCTCAAAAAAAAAATCAGCTGTTCCATACAATTTGGGCGAGTAGGTATTGCAAATTGTATGGAACAGCAGATTTTTTTTTTAGATTTCAGAGTCGGTCCCATACAAAAAGATGTTCATATTTATGAGTACTTTAACCCCTAGGAAGGTTTTGCGTTTAATACCAATAACCCTGTATACGGACAAATCACACAGATTGAGTAAGTTCAAGACTTTACGGGATGCTAATTTAATAACAATACTATATTTTATAACAAATACATATATGTATAGATAAATATCCAAAACCCACGTCAATCTGAAAAAGATTATTTTCCATGTTGACCCGACCGGGGATCCGGGACCTCTGGTGTGGCCGTCTGGCGTGATGACCGTTAGGCCACGGAGGTCGTCAGTCGTCATAAATGCATGGTTTGACCTATTAGTTATATGTATATTTATGTAATTTGCGCAAAAAAATTAAAGTTCAAAAAAGAAAGTTCAATTTGAAATCGAATCTATTATATACATATACGTATATATTACTTTTTTTTAATAGGATTCTAATCACACAATTAAGTTTTTTGATATCAGATTTATTTCAAGTGTTCAAGATAATTCCACCAAGCAAAGCAATCCACAATACAATACCATTAACCAAATAAATACTTGAGTTATTTTTTTCAGTTTGCGTGTACCACCCTAGATCTCATCTATGTTTCTCATCAGGCAAGATAGAGGTCAAACGCACTCAGTTTAAAAAAAAAATACACGCAATTCAAACAATCTCATTTTAATCAATAAATCAAGTCACTCTTAAATGAATTTGCGAGTATTAAAAGCTTTGCTGCGTCATCTATTGATTTTTTTGTGAACTATCGTATAAGAATTTAATAGGTATATGGATTTATAGCGGTTTTATTGAATTTCACTATGTTGTTCATACAAAAAAGTTGCGTTTTAATAAGGATAACAAAAATGTCTAATGACATTTTTGAATTTTTTTTAAATAGCTGAGATATAAGGTTTTTTTTATATATTATAGCCATTTTATAAAATTTCAAAAAACCTGCTGAACTAAAAAATTCTATAGAATTACCGAACCTGCTCACAAAATTTCATAAGAATCGGTTCAGAAATGCGACCTGTAGGCGATAACATTCGGACAGACAAAAGAATTTTCGGCTAGTGGAAACTGAGACGCTTCGCTCGCTGCGCTCGCTCGGTCGATTAAAATAGACTTTTTAGGAAATTACTTTCGTGGTTAATAAATGTTTTACTTTAGAATGTTTAAGTTTGAACTAATATTTGATTTATTTTCAACAAAATTCAACAAAAAGTACTGTGAAGATTGTTTACATAATAGGACAATCATGAATAAATGGACTTTACAGTAGAACATGTTGTCCGCAATCAAATTTCCTCAAATTATCGAGAGGCCTGTATATAGAGCTACAATTGGTCTTACTTTGAATCCCTTACTTTAAATTCAATTGATTGCGTAGTTTTAAGTATCTTGTGTTAGCATATCACACTTTTACATTTTAATTGCACATTATAAATGCGAAAGTTTGGATGTTTGGGAGTTTGGTGTGTTCTCTAGAAAAATACCAGGAATAGCATATAGAGTACTTTTTATCCCGAAATTCCAACGGGAGTGAACCCAATTTCTAATTTCCTAAATATAAAAAAATGAACCTTATATTTGGTAGAATAAGGTTCGTTTTTAAATATCAAAGTGGCCGTTTTAACCCCCCTGCTTTCCGCAGTTGCTGGGTTTTGTCAATCATAACCTTTGAAATGGACTGAATGAGACAGATTTTAATTAATGGGACGCAGAAGTATAGACAGCTCACAGTAGGACTTGCGTTTTATTAATTGCATTCAAAATATACCTACCTGTACTTCAAAATATATTTTTATCCATCAATCTACTTATATGTACGAGTTTACATTTTAAGTAAGTACAGTGATGATAATTATGTATATAGAAAATAATAAAAATATGTTGACAAAAGGTACTAAAATAGCACGGAAATCCGTCCTTTATAAATAATATAAGGGCAATTATAATAATAATATTTTAATTATCCTGATAGAAATGGTACAGATTAATTTTGCTGTTATTATTGTATGAGTTCCACGAAAGCCAAAATGTTCATGGAATTTCATTTCCGAAACTTATAATAATTTCTGTAATATTATATTTTACAATGAGAAAGTTCGTAATTATGTGAAAATTATTAATTACCCTTTCACGGAAAATTTTGTAATAGTACATTACGAAACAAGTGTGCAAAGTTGGTTGTGCAGGTTGGTTGTGCATTGTGCCTAAACCTAAAAAGTCTTGTTTTTAATTCGTGCGCCGCGCACCGTGCGCAGGGAGCGCGCGGCGCACGGTGCGGTTGGTTATAATAGGTTGTGTTTGTCAGGTACATTTTCCGATTTTCGCCGTGTTAGCCATCGAGATATTATGTACTAACGCACAGTTGTATTTCGATGGTGTTAGCATATTAAATATTTATTAAAATGTCGACTTACTAGTCACACAAATTTAATTCCACCTGAAATCATTAACGAAGCGCGTAAAGTAAGTAATAGTTGATTGCCTCCAAAATCAAACGTAAGTATGTGGCGGCATATAATGTTTTATAAAGTGGAGGAATGACAAAAAGGCGCAATCGATTTTCGATAATTAGATGTTAGGACCGCATGATTTTTTTTTTTACTCGCAAGTCTGTTGAAAAACGTCGTATGATACACGTGTGGAATGATCAACTTTGCACACTTGTTTCATAATGTACTTTATTATGGTACACAAATGAATTATAACCTTTCGCACCCAAAATTTCAACGAGAACAAGTAGATATTCTCATATCGTCGCATCAGAGCAACAGTCATGTATCCAACAATCTATTCACCACATAAAGTTCAGCGTGACTTATGTCCGTCCATAAGTTTTACCACTAGTAGGCACATAAAATACCCATTCTGTATTATATTCATTCGCGTACATTCACGACTCAAACGGAGCCAACATACCTTAACTATGCATGCAATATGCGCACTATGCGCACGCATGTAGTTTCTCTCTTCTTTTTCACGAGTTAATATTCGATGTCCCAGTTCGGCCACACATTTCGTACGCTGTCATAGTTTTTCACGCAAACAATGCTTGTGCACAAAACTCCAGTCTGCTCCAGGATGCGGCTCATTAAAATCAGGAAACGTTTCATTTAGTCCAAAGTTATCAGAGCTGCAATGTAAATCTGGCATCCCCGACGCGGACTTTTTGATATTTTTGCTGATTCAAAACTTTCTAGGTCGTCAGTTTCCACTTAATGTAATTATCTGAGGAGTGAAGTGCTGGAAAGTTGTCAGATATCGCAAGGATTGCAATTAAATTCAATTTGCAAATACGCCTTTGAATTCGGTCTTGAAATCAGAATATTTAATGTAATTTTGAGGTAGGTATAGGTGTTCTTATTTTTTTATCATCACGTCACAAATTGTTCACAGATTCTAGTAGCGCTTGTACAACATCTGGATTAGAAATCGAATAAATATATGTGTCCCATTCACGCGGGAATTTCGGGAAAATTTGCCTCCAAGATATTTTATTTGTTCCGCACAGATACAAACAATACACTCTTCAGCTTTTCTTTATCAGTATTGATTCAACCAAGATCACATACTTATTTGATTGTTTTCCCAACAGTACCCTGATTCAGACAACGAGTCGGTATGGGAGACGGAAGACGTGACTTTAGAGCGGGGCGCGGGGGGGTTGGGGCTCAGCATAGCGGGGGGAGAGACCGGTGGTGACGTCAGCATAACTCGGCTAGCCGCTGGGGGAGCGGCCAAGAAGGACGGACGGTTGCAAATAGGAGATATTTTATTGCAAGTAAGTATGATCAGTGAATAAATAGTACACACTCTTAAGTTAAATTAAGCTAATCCATACTAATATTATAAATGCGAATGTTTGGATGTGAGTTTGTGAATTTGTGAGTTTGTGAGTTTGTGAGGATGTTTGTTACTCAATCACGCAAAATCTACTGAACGGATTTCGATGAAATTTGGTACAGAGGTAGATAATGACCTGGAATAGCACATAGGCTACTTTTTATCCCGGGAAAAAGCACTGTTCCCGTGGGAAATTCACGCGGGCGAAGCCGCGGGCAAAAGCTAGTATAGTCATATTTTTAACATATTAGTTTGAAAATGTTCCTAAATAACCTTTTTTCTCATAAGTTGAATAATAATATATTTTTATTGAATGTCATAAATTTTTAATTGCTGATTTCTTGAACTTCCTTATCAGACAATCAACTTACTTAATCCTCAATCAGCACACCTGCTTGAAACTTCAACTTAAATACTGACCTACCAATTAGACCACAAAGCATTTTTAAAATTTAATATCGTTCGTGTAATCCCAAAAAATTAAAGTTTCACACGTCTGGCTGGGAGGACGCAAACAAAGAGAATAACTATGTAGCAAGCTTGCTAGAATAAAAGGTGCAACTTATATCTTCGCTCTGCTAAAAAAATACTTTTAAATAGGATTAAAATAAAAATATTCAGATTGTGGCAAACAAGACAAGATTAATTCTTAAGAATTTGATATCTAGGTATCTACATTTGTGATTTTGTTATGGGAATCATAAAATTCTTCTAATATTAATACTTAGGTGCAACTTTTACTTTTTTTATTTCAATAAAAATAAATGTTGCGCTAAAATAAATTAAACCTTAAGAAACTTTTCTGCTTCAATTTCACTTAAAAATTCGCTGACCGCTTTATTACAGGTAGAATTGAATTATATAGAAAGTTGCGTTATTTTCTTTTCCACAAAGCTAAATGAAATCTCTTGAGAGGAAATAATCCCCTTAGGCAATGAGCTTTGGAACTTGTTGGGGATTTTGAACAACACTTCATACACTCTCAGAAGAATTTTAAGAAAATTGGAGCCAGATTAATATTACTTCCATTTGAACGCTGCTCGAGTAACACTTAAAGATTTTTCCGAATAGGAAAATAAAAGTTATGCTGATCTCTTCTGATATTTAACAATGATTTATAGGAACACTATGAAAACATAATTCAGTAGATGGCGTTATAGGAAGAGAAAATATGCCGCTCATTTGATATCTACCTATAGGTAATGTATTAATGATGGGCGGGCACTGATAAAACGGAATATTATACAAATTTCTCTAAATTAAAAAAAGTGAATGAAATTATAAATAGAAAAATTCTTCTAACGCGCCACATGTTGGTGATTAAATAATACTATAACCTAACCTTCGACCTAACTCTTCAGAAAATGTAACATCAAAAGTGACAGCAGTCTTACAAACTGATCACCGAAAATATTTTCGGAAGATTTTATGGATAACGCATAAAAAGTAAGCTTGGTTTGCAAAAAAAAATAAAGGCGCATTAAAGCTAGGAAATAACCTTGTCAAACTTTTTTATCACGCTGTTAAAACTCTTCACGGGACTTATTTAAACGACATTCTTTGGGAACTTGGTCGTTTGTTTAATGAAATTTTATGTTGGGTTGTTCGGTATAATTTGACAGGTCGATATGTCTTCAAACAGGAAAATCTAAGTGCCATCAATCTACTTTTTTGTAGTTGTAAGTATAATATTGCTGTAGCTTTTTCCACAGAATTAATACAAGTAGTACGTACAGAAAGGAAACTCCCTGCCTCTCCCGCAATATGGCACTCCCCCGCACGGGGGAGAAGTTCGGGGCACTTCTCCCCCGTTCTTGTGTGTATTGGGACGTTTTGACTATGAAAACGCACACATTGACGTGATACTGACGTGTTCACGGATAAACTAAGTTTCATTTGTAGTAGTAGTAGGTATATTTGACGCCCCGTTTCTATGAAGCGCCCGCCCTGTGCTTTTTCAGCAAAGTAACTTTTTCAAAATATAAAAATATAGTTGTTAATATTACACCAGATCGATATTTATTTACTTATTTATTTATTATCGATAGTATTTTAGCAGCCAGTAGGAGATAAAAGCATCTATCTGTTCTTTTCATCGCGTTTTCTATTTGATATTACTAATAAATCTTCATAAATAGTAAACTGCACTTAGTTTTCCTTCTTATCAAAGATCATTCATTATTGTTCTATCATTAGTTAAGTACAAAGAAAACCTATTAAACTCCCAAGTTTAAGTAATGTAGGATATAATAGTCGTTCTCGCTTCCAAGTTTGAACAAATCGATATCGCTTTTAAGTTACTATATCTTTAAGTAACGATTTCTGAGAATAATCACTACTTAGTTATAACTTTCTTTTTTTTTCTTGAACAGCGTAGTCAATACCTACACTTCATACCTACTGTCATCAGTCTTATATTGATATCCTAACTAATATTATAAACGCGAAAGTGAATTTGTTTGTTACCTCTTCACGTTTTGTCTACTGAACCAATCTTCCTGAAATTTTACATTCCTACATAGTTGAAAGTACTGAGAAGGGTGGGTACCTTTCATCCCGGGAAAAAGCACTGTTCCCGTGGAAAATTCAAGCGGGCGAAGCCGCGGGCAAAAGTTAGTAATGTATATGATATTTAACATTAATGTAATTACTTAAAAATAATATCATTCCTAAAACCCATGAGGGGTTTTGAAATGACAAATATTTTTACTTAAAGTCAACATATCTGTAAAGTGCGCTCCACATCATGTCATACTTTGTTGTTTAAGAATATGTATATATATAATGAAAGTGAAAATCAGAAACAACCAATTAGATACAAAATAAGTTTCATTAAAATAATATTTTGGTAATTACATCAGCTGGCTTGTGGTGTGGCCCTAGAATAGCACCAACCCATCTCTTCCCGTGGGTGTCGTAAGAGGCGACTAAGGGATTAAAAACACCGGAGGATGGGCAGCTGCATCTTTCCGCGTACTATGCCATCACACTGCGATCGCCAACCCGCCTGCCAAGCGTGGCGATTACGGCAAAACCCCCCACGGATAAAATCCTTGGGGGAGGCCTTAGTCCAGCAGTGGACGTCTTTAGGCTGTGAGAGAATTACATCAGCAGGAAAGCAGGCATTAATTTTTCTGCGAAATCCTAACTATAATATTATAAATGCGAAAGTGAGTTTATTTGTTTGTTACCTCTTCACGCTTTATCTACTGAAACAATCTTCCTGAAATTTCGCATACACATAGATCGAAGTACGGAGAAGGATGTAGGGTATCTTTTGATTCCGGAAAAATGTACTATTTCCGTAGGAAAATCACGCGGGCGAAGCCGCGGGCAAAAGCTAATATAATATAAAATTCAGAAATATACATCTCAAAGCATCACCAAACGGCACCAATTTCAATCGCACTGTGCATCGATATCATTCTTATTGGTGCGAGATAAAAATTAGGCTACCACGAGAATATTATGGCCAATTTCCCATTAAAATAAAATAAAGAACCTAGATCAAATGAACTCACTATTTCACCAACCACAAATTAAGGACGTTTTAACTGGAAGACGTTTTTCAGCGGAATTAGTATCCGTTTCATCAGTGATAATAAATTTAGGCCCGACCGTCCGTGGGACAAAAAATGTTCATTAAGAAAGGTAGAATTTAAAACAAGCAATTTAATTTAAACCAGAGTTTCATTCGGGGTACATGAATTTTAAATGTAAGGTACGACTTTATATTGCGTCTGTTGGGGTTTTAATCTTATACATATTATATGGAAAAAATATTGGAATGTATTAAAATGAAAATTCATTGCGTAGGTAGTTTAAATTTAAGTAGGAAATCTAAGGGATTTTTCCTTTTCTGGCCTGTTCGTTGTTGATTTTTTATTTTTTATTCGACTGTTTACTATGATTTTGTCGAAATATAAAAGTAGTCTAACATAAACATTTTGATTTTTTTGCAATAATCGCTAGTCACTACCTAGCCTAATGGAAAAAGACGTGGAAATATGTATGTATGTAATTAACTTATTTCTTTCACTGGTGGTTTAACACTGGTGTCATATTTTATTCCAGTCGCCTAAGACATCTGTCATGATTAATAATTAGAAAATGTATTAATTTACCTAATCACTCGCTTGTTACAGGTAAACGATCTTTCGGTAGAAAGTGCGCCCCATTCGGTAGCTGTGGACGCTCTACAGAAGGCGGGAAACATCGTTAGATTAGTAAGTGAAGCAAGATGACAGACATGGCAATTTCGGTATACTACGGTCAATTAAAATTTGAATATTTTATAATGACATAGAGAAAAAAAACAGCTTTTGAACTGCCTTTAACGACTTTCATAGGTACATATTATAGTTTCAGGGAGTTAAAGCGTTGATAAACAAATGTTACAAGTCGATTTAGAAGTGGAATAAAATATAATCAATTTTACATAACAGTCCGTAGGTGCTTTAACTAAACGCCGCTCCATGCAGTCGAATAAAAAAAGCCAATTGACATAGTAAAAATCAAATCATAAAAAACTATTTCAAAAAATATGTTAAAATCGACTTATTGCAGTTTATTCACGTACCTACAACATTTTGGTTGACCGTTTTGTAGTTTGGCATGCATATAGCTTTTAATAACAAGCGACTTTTATTTTGATTGAAACGACCGCATGGCTGAAACCACAGTGCTGGCACCGGAAAAACCAATTATTTTATCAATATTTGAACAGTGTATGCTACTCTTGTCTGTCGATTTGATTAAATGCTGAAAGGTAGTGAACAATAAAAAAACAATAGTTCAGTAGTTTTGAATTAAATGGAGTATCGATCAATCGGTATTGTTGTTTTGTTTGGCCTTTTTGATATTACACAAATATTATGTATCTGTTTTGTATAAGATTTATGTTATTGTTCTCTTTGTTTGTGAAATGTCAAATAAACAAATTATCTTTCTTTCTTCTTCTTTCTTGTTTTAAAACTTGACATCACGGTAAATGCTACGACTTGAATGAAAATATATACATTTTTTTAAGTGGCATTTTCCTGGCTGTATTATTATGCTGTAAATCTTACGTAAATAAATAAATTAATAAAATTGTTATTGGTAACTCGTAGTACCTATTTTGGATTTTGCACGATGAGTTACATTTATACTCACGCATATACATCAAAACTTTCTCATTTTATCTAGTGGGATGGAATAAGATTTATGAATTGGTTTACCTATAATTTTCGAATTGTTTAGTTGTTTTTTGCTATATTTTGGTAACGTTAACTTTTAACTTTGTCGAGAATTAAAGGCTACAAACTAACATAAGAAAAATCTTTACAGCGAGTTCGCCGTGCCCGAAGACCAAGGGTAGTGACACTGTGGAGAGGCGTTCGCGGACTCGGTTTGGGCATAGCGGGCGGAGCGGACGAGGCAGCGGGCGGCGGAGGCGTTTTTGTGTCGCACATTGCGGTCGGAGGAGCGGCTCATCATGATGGTAGACTAAGTTTAGGAGATAAAATTTTGGCTGTTAGGGATGAAGATGTGAGTACAAGAACTACAGAAATCTAATCTATAATTACAACATGCCTTCTTTCATGAAAATATAAAATATTATATAATAATTTTAAGTATAATTAACTTTTCATTAAATTACAATTAAGTTTTTATTAAAAGTTAATTATACTTTGATAATACTTACTATTTCACTTTTAGTAGTATCTGCCTACCCCCACGGGAAAAAGGCATGATAATATGTATGTAATTAACTTTTTATTCCATCATCAGTACTGAATGTTTTTTGTTTTAGGGAATTGAAACGTCATTGGTTGGTGCTACACATGCGCAAGCAGTAGCTGCGTTACGGAATACAGGAGAACACGTCACTTTAGTCGTATTACCTGCTGGATCAATTTTACCTGTCGCCAGAACCGCTCCGCTTTATTCTAGTGAGCATACCTTTACTGACCACTTATTTATGCCCAACTTGAGAACTTTAGCAATACGTCTTTCTTTTGTTTTAGCCTTAAATTAACTGCGCTGAATAATATAACCTTTGTCTTTTAACTTTTACTTTGAAATGTGTTGATTTTTGCGGTATTTAATGTCTTTGAACGAAAAGAAAAATATCGAAATTCAAATGAATAAATCTCAAAGGCAAATAATACATTGATTAACACAATAATAGATTTAAGAAAGTATTTTGGTCTCTAAGGATATCTCTAGTATTAAAAAATATTACGTGTTCACAAACTTTTGAACAGGGACAACTTTTGTGATACTTAAAACATTTTATGTTTACATAATATTCTTCCAAATTAATAAACTTTTTATCGTTTATTTTTATAACTTTATTAGGGGCTCTTTTTCTGGTAAATATTCGTGCTCTATATAAAAAAATCATTACCTTTTTTTTAAATATCCTTCTTGAAAGCTTGAAGCCTTGAAAAAGATTTTTATAATTGATAGATAAACTGTCTTATAAATTTCAATTCTCTGATTGATAGTATACTGTCTTATAAATTTTAATTAGGCTTAAAATCCTTTACACAATCGCAGAACATGAAAATTATTTTCTTACACTATAAATACAATCTACCCAACCAAAGTTTTGTCCATCATGTCTGATGCAATAAAGAGTTTTTACTTATTTACAACATAAACAAAACATTTAATACACACAACAAGATTCACAAGAGACTAATTAAAATTAAAGACGTGTGCCTTTTCACCAACTCTTAAATGTGTAACTGAAAACAGCAACGTTATAGTGACTTTATTGTTGCAGCGCGAACACAGGCCACCTCTTGTTCCACACTCCACGAGCTCTTGGAAGATGAACCAAGTGAAATACCGAGGTGAGTTCAACGTTCTACCCACGTTTTATTCCCCCTAAATGACGCTAACGTGTCGGCAGTTGGCACTAATTCAAAAACTATAAAACGGTTACTTTTACCGAACAAGCCTTTTTGGCACGCTTGTGAATTTGGACTTGCTTCGATTAAATCTGTTTTGTTTGAATTGTTTTTACTGTTCTGTTTTACAATTTATATTTCCACAAAAATAGCACTAAAGTTCTTTGTTTGTCATTTCGTGCGACTGAAATTCCCTCTCTGATTTTCCATAATAATTATGTATATTGTTAATTATCGGATACTGCTACATCGTCTATCTTTGTAACTCGTCCATTTATTTTTAACTCAGATGCGTCCGCATGGTGAGACTGGTGCGCTCTGGTTCACGTCTCGGGATGGACATCGTGGGGGGGCTAGGGGGGGAGGCTGAAGGTCCCAGCGATGACGAGGCTTGTGGGGTGTTCGTCTCGGGGGTGTCGGAAGGGGGGGCAGCTCACGGAATGCTGCACCGAGGCGACAGGATACTAAGCGTTGATGGACGGGACCTAACAAGGGCTACACATGAACAAGCTGCAGCAGCGTTGAAAGTAATTTTTTATTAGCAATTAAACATATCTTTGTGATATTTTCTTCAATAAACTTTCGCCTATTTACGTATGTTCTCATAACAGAAAAGAAAGAGTACGTAAATATTCAAAACCTGTTGTAAAATCATCCTGTTCTGATTCGCAAATATTTACAAGCCTTGATCAAATTACCTTTACGTACAGTTGACTGGGCAGGATATACTCAGTGAAATTTAGTACTATCAATTCTTCTTTCAGTAATCCCAATATTCGAAATACAATGCTCAAAGATTTACCCTTTACGTATTGTTTTCTATTTTTATATCAATTGTTGATTCGTGCAAGATTCTTTATATTTGAGTTGAGTGAGATTCTACTTAAAATATGTTAAAATTCACGAAGTTATTATTGAATACTACCTAAAATCATGCTTGAAGAGTTTCGTTTTCACATTATTTTTATTATAAAAAAGTATAAAGTTTATTTTATAATTCAGCAGTACTCAGGAAGTGCGGTGACGATAGCTGCGCAGTACCAACCCGAACAATACGAGAGACTCCGAGCTAGGATCCGCGCTATCAACGCCGCGGCGGCCATGTCACCACACCTAAGACACGCAACTATTGCGACACACGCAGCTATTGCTACACATGTGCCCGTGCATCCTGACCTACATGCTATGTATCCGAGGTGGGATTCTTTCAACTCTTTACTCTAACTTTCTCTAATGGTAGTGACCGACATAAGATTCTTGAGAGACTCCGAGCCAGGATTCGAGCTATCTACGCCGCGGCGGCGGCCATGTCACCACTTTTAAGATACGCAACTATTACGACACACACAGCTATTGCCACACATGTGCCCGTGCATCCTGACCTACATGTTATGTATCCTAGGTGAGATTATTTCAAATAGAAATAGAAATATTTATTTGCAATAACATCTCAACTCTCTACCCTTACTTTCTCTAATGGTAATGACCGACATTAGATTCTTGAGTGGCTCCGAGCTAAGATCCGAGCGATCAACGCCGCGCGCGGCCATGTCGCCACACTTACGGCACGCAATTATATTGCAACACACGCAGCTATTGCCACTCATGTGTCTTGACCTAGGTATGTAGCAGAGGTGAGTTTATCTTTACTTGTTACTCTTTATTTCTTTCAGTTTTTTTAACAAGGAATTAAATTGTCATACGAGTTTTATTGTTAGAACTTCAACGCCGCGGCGGTCATGTTATCACATACTTAGATAGATACAAGTATGTGTATGCAGGTAATGTAAACCGTTGTAAATGTTAGAAGTTGGCACTAAAAATAATTAACATTCATGACGTTTTTTTTTAACATTTTAGGTCCTGGTAACAAGTCATTACGTTTACTAATAATGCATAAATTACCCATTTATAAGTCTCTTGTAAATACTTAATATTCAATTAGATCATAAATAAGGACCTCAAGAGGAATAATTAAATTATGGAAAGATCTCTGAGAGCGGAGGTAATCGGCTTACGGGATATATCAATATCAGGTTGCAAAAATGTTTTGTTCTGACAAGAATTGTAATTTACATACTAAATTATTAGTTTTAAAAAGTTTATTTTTACTTGTTTTTTTAGTTAAATTAGAAAAAAACTAGGTTTTGAAAATTTTATTTTTGGATTTTCATGCATCTCAGATGCAATTAGTACTAAAGTACTCTCATATAGAAATGTATATAGGTATCTAATTCTTTTGAAAATTTTATTTGTAAATTTCAACAGGTCAAGTATTTTGTGATAAAGCTAGTACGAAACTCAAGTTTCTATTACAGGATAAACGTACCAAACATAAAATTTTGCTTTTGTAATATGAACCACAATTTAAGTCTTCCTTTAAAATAAATTTTCTATTATCCATACTAATATTATAAATGCGAAAGTTTGGATGTGAGTTTGTGAGTTTGTGAATTTGTGAGTTTGTGAATTTGTGAGTTTGTGAGGATGTTTGTTACTCAATCACGCAAAATCTACTGGACGGATTTCGATGAAATTTGGTACAGAGGTAGATAATGACCTGGAATAGCACATAGGCTACTTTTTATCCCGGGAAAAAGCACTGTTCCCGTGGGAAATTCACGGGGGCGAAGCCGCGGGCAAAAGCTAGTAAAATCATATATCAGTATTGGACTCCGTGGTACCTCTTGCTGGAGGCCGTATAAAGCTGCTTCTAGTAGAAATAACGACATCGTTACAGAGAATTTATTGCTAACAATATTAAGCGCTTTAAACATAGTTGAAATTTTAGAAATGCACTTAGTAACTTTCCCGGCCTCTATAGTGACCTTATACTACTAATAACATATAGCTTAGTGAATCCGAACAAGATACAACCGCAAACTAAAGTCATAAGATGTTTCGTAGTTTAGAATTCTTCGAAAATATCTAACTTAGATATTTTCAATGATGTAGCTACATGGACGAATATTCACCACTGATAACTTTAGACTCACTGTACTATGATAGTTCCTAACGTAATAATTAGATAAGTATTATGAGTTGTATGAAAGGTAATAAATTTTTTATATAAAACCGTAAAATCCATGTTTTACAAAGCATTATGTCACTAAATAGCTAGTTAAATAAGGTTCGAATTTTACAAGTAAATTTCAACATTGGAAACAAATGCTCCTTCAACCGGAACATCTGCGCAATGGCGCTGAAATATCAGAAATTTAATCCTGAAAATACGATTTAAAGTATTGAATCAGAAGTCAAAAATGGAACCCTATAATATCACTTTGTTGTCCGTCCATTGTCAAGAATATTTTTACAGGATAAAAAGATCGTATTTACCATTGAAGAAAAAAATCCCGCTTCCTCAGCTGTCTGTGTCTCTAAGGAAACTAACTCTATGGTATTTACTTAGGAAAATCTAGGACTGAAGCAAAACCGCCTCAGTATAGTCCCCAATTTATTAAGAGATCCTTCCCAGGGAGATATACATGAAATATTTAAAAAGTATTTTTATAAGAGACTATTCTTTTGCAGGTAGCAGTGAACTGGCTGTGAAAATGACCATTGTAAGAACTGAAAAGTAGTTAGTGAATCAATTATTATTATATCTAATGTAAGACCTTACAGGAAAACTAAATAAGGATTTTTCATTTATATAATTTTTCATTTAAATGATAGGTTCACAGACATATATGTATAAACAATAGTAATTAGATAACTACATTACACAACTATTTATTTTAACCTCAATTTGCCCTATTACTTAATGGTAAAAAAATACTAATTCTAGGTACCTATGTACTTATTAAAATACTCCAGTTATTCTTTGTTTCAAAAATAACACGAATTAAATACAGTAACATCTATCTTGCTTGAGGAATAAAAATACCGACTTTTTGACTAACTAATATGTATAGTTTAAAGTTGCCAAAGGCTATTTAGAAAAAGATAAAGTGGAGTGCCAAAACTAGTTCTATGAGAATTAATATAAAAATAAACTAATAAATCCTGAATTCAAAATTAAGACAATGTTTTGTGCGTTATGTAAATATGAGTAAAAGTGTACAACAATTTTATATGTTTTGTATGTACTCATCGGATTGTAAACTACTTGTAAAATAGTGGCAAATGTAATTGTATCATAATAATGATGTTTTTGAACTGTGATATTAATGTAATGTTAGGTTTATTGTATATGTAGTAAAAATGAAAATGATTATACGATATTAAAAAATATGTATTTTTATTTGACCATTATCATCATCATTTTCAGCCTGGTGAGTTCATCAATTATATATGAGTATTAATAGTTACAATTCAGATATTTTTATGGTTCTATGACACTTAAACCATTATATCTTCATTAACTAAGTTATCTGATGGAAGTAAAGTAATGATACTTTTATTATATACTTACTTACAATCGCTATTATGTTTCGAATCTGCTATGTCTCCAGTTTCAAAAGACTGAGTTAAATTAACGTCTGGCAAAGAGCCAACCTCCTCTTTCTCTGATCAAGTCCTGGCAAATATCCGGACGATCATAAAGGGGCAATGGTCGCTAATTTTTCGAATTCCGATTGTCAACAACGAACCATTGATTCACCATCTCTTTCTGTTTCACCATCTACTCTCCTCAGATGTAGACTGCTATAATTAGAATAAGTTCAACAAAAATATGTCTTATTTACCTGCACTGACACTCACTCACATTGTGATAGGATGTCGTTAATTGAGTTAGTTCTGTCCGGCCAATACGGCTCTTTCACTATTAAAATTGGTATCTAAATCATAGAGTTGACACATTAAGGTCGTGTCACACGTGTGAAAACGAAATTGCATCCTAATTACTACTGGTAGTTAGCATTGGTAGTAACATATGGGCAATAAATTAAAATATAGCGTTACCTACGTCGCAAAATGTCCCTTTCGCAAAATTTCAGTTAGAGCATATTTTGAGTGGAACATTTTGCGACGTAACGAAATATAGACGTGAGAATGGACAACGTAAGAATCCTTTATTCCATCTATTTGGTAAACTAAACTAAGGATCACTGGCTTAGAGGCGTGTCTGCCCTGTGAAACTCGTTCTTGTAAGTATGGATTTCAGATGCTCTTTGATGCTCAAACTAAAAATAGGTTTAGGTAGAATAAATTATGAGTTAATATACCTACATATAACATTTTTCCCGAATTTCAGCATTGAGGAAGCGTGGGCGCAGGGCATAATCTCTACATTTTAAGGGATTCCAAAGTACCTATATATTATAGGTAGCATTTGTAGTCTCTTCATACACAGCGACAAGTTAACTTGATTTCATCTAAAATCCTGCACAAAATCATTTGTCATAAGCCACGCTAAACTGTCTCAGCGCTCAAAATTGTAGTTGAGATTTGAGATGGCAAACAAAGTTGGCTCAAAGATATTTATAGAAGTTAAAACTCCCTCAGGAATTGTTCCTGGTAGTTATTACATGAATGTCGTGTTAGTGCCCCGGGCAAAGGATAAAACGTGGCTCGCGTTCTTAGAAGTTCAACTAACTTTGAGATGCCTGGTGGTTAGACAACTCCAGATGATAAACAACAAGCGTTATTAATGATACCGCATGAAAAATGAATGTCCTAAATCTAAATAATATTAATGACTGAAAGTTATATCTTTAGATCTATTAGTGGTCGGACAATTTAGTAATTGAATGAAGAGATTTTTCACTTGTTGTTAGTAGTAGTTTAGTAAACTTACTTAGGTTAGAGAAATATACTTATACAAAGTACATAATGTTTAGTAATATCTGGCTTTATAATCAACGGTGATAACGTTTAGTAAACTTTTGTTACATTTGATATTGCTACATTAGCCATATTTTACACACCCCTTACCACATTTTCTGCATATACCTAATATGCAGAAAATGTGCAAAAAACCTTTATATCGATATAAAATGCCCTTATGTCCATCCTCGGAAAAATCATTAATGTGAACCAGAAATTGATGTCATTATACTAAGTGGAGTATTTGTACCATATACTAACTCTATGATTTGTACATAGATTTAAAAGCATCAATGACTAAAATCGATCTAGACTTAAACTATCAAAGATTCTCTAATAGTGTATAAAAGATAAATCTATCTAGAAAGCACTAGAATGCATCCTTATAAAAATGATTTACCACCTAACTTTAGCTTGGTAACTAAATTTAGTGGAAACTTATTATCACAGGAGCACCAATTTTGGCCTTATGAACCTATACCTTTTAAACATTTATCAGCTATTATAACAACGAGGGAGAATAAAATGACAGGTAATAGAATAGATGTTAAAATTGAGCACCAAAATTGAGGTTAGTCTTTGTCAACGTTTTACGTTAACTTTTGTATGCTATTCGGCAACTGGTGCAAATCTATTTTTCCTAACCGGTACGGTTAAGGTTTGGTTAATCTTACTGTTACTGTCAAAGTAAGACGGTGCGGTGCAACCTAGCCTAAGTATATTTTATGTGTCTGTCAATTTTTACCTAAAAACTAACAATATAACGACCAAAATAGGAATTCTGCATTTTTCTCAAAAATTCCCCTTTTACAGAAATTTCAGAGCAAACGCAGTGAAATTTGACATTATCTGTTTCATGCCTCATGCGTTTATATATAACGAGCGAGCGGCGATCATACCACGTGTTTAATCCTAAGTAATAAATAAAATAAATTTGGCATACACATAGTCAGGGGCCCAGAGAAGGACATCGGCTATCATTTATCCCGGAAAAAAGTACGGTTCCTGAGGGATTAATATTAGCGCGGGCGGAGCCACGGGCGAAAGCTAATACACTTATAAATAATGGCCCTATATACGTAACCGTTCGAGTACAATTTACACTAGGTACAGTCGGGGGCAGATGACTTTAAGGCTATTAATTCATCATCGTTATCAAAGTCAATTACTTTTAAAATAGTTTTTGAGGTGATCATCATCATCATCACTAGGCTCTTGTCGGTGGAGTTCCTTCCATTTTACTCTTTTCATTGCCAACTGTTTCACTTCTTGACGCCAACCTTTTCCTTTATTTGTCTTATGTAACTCTATCTTGGTCTTCCTGGGCCCCTTCTTCCTTTTAATTATTCCTTCTATGATGTTACTTACGAAGTCATTGTGTCAGTTGACCCAATTTTTCCTCTTCTACTTTCAATAGTTTTGATAATATTTATTTTTTCTCCTAAAGGTGAAAAGTTGAAAAAGTTTAGTTTAGCTCAATTTTCTCACGTGGACAAGTTATTCAATGCATTTAGCATACTCCAGTCTAGATTTACCATACGTGGGGCGCACTATAAGTTTCCGGAATGAATATGAAAAAATACTATTAAAGGTACAAAATTAATTTATTGTTTTTCAAAATAATCTCCCTTGGCGTCTATGCACTTTTTCATTCGATGAAACCAGTTTTGAGAACTTTTGTGCCACTCCTCTGTGGTGACCTCTGAAACGTGTTTTTCATACTCCTCGACAGCCTCTTCTGGTGATGAAAATCGTTGACCGCGTAATTGGTTCTTAATTTTTGGGAACAGAAAAATATCACAAGTTGCCAGGTCGGGACTGTATGCAGGATGACTCATGAGTTCTACATTTTTCGCCTTCAAAAAGTCTAGAACTAGCATTGTCGTGGTGCAGGATGATACGGCGTTTACGGTTATTTTTACGGAGTTCGTCAATAACTTCCGGCAAACAAATGGTCGTGTACCAGTTACTATTCACTGTACGACGATTCTCTAAAGCAACAGTAGCCACGTGTCCAGTTTTATTAAAAAAAGAAGCAATCATCCGCTTAGATGCACTTTTCACGCGCGCCACTTTGGTTGGTTTCGGCTCATCTTGAAAGACCCATACGCTGGATTGCTGCTTTGTTTTGGGATCTTAGCAATAAATCCATGTTTCGTCACCTGTTACTATATCCCACACCAAATTTGACGCACCTTCGTTGAATCTGGTAAGCATGGCACTACACCAAGTGACGCGGTCCGTTTTTTGAGCCTCGGTCAAGTTGTGTGGGATCCACCGCGAGCACAGCTTTCTCACACCCAAATGTTTGTGTAGGATTAATTGTATTTGACTCATGCCTATTTCTAAGGATGCGCGAATTTCATGGTAGGTCACATGCCTGTCTGTTTCAATCATACTGCGCACAGCATTGATGTTTTTGTTGGTCACAGCGGTGGACGGCCGACCATCGCGAGATTCGTCACTGAGATTGATACGACCACGCTTGAATTCTGCAAACCAGCTATAAACAGTTGTCTTGCATGGTGCTTCATTGCCAAAAGCTGTTTCAAGCCGAGCGATGCTCTGTTGAGCTGTCAAATTACACTTAAAATCGTAGAAAATCATACTACGAAAATTTTCCCGAGTTAAATCCATGTTGATGCAGACACACCATTTTTTAAATGGCGCCACAAGGTAAAAACAAGAGACAGTCAGATGAAACAAACTGCATTCTACAGCCAAAGAGTTCTATTTTCAAATGTTGCAATAAATTTTTAAATATTATTTATGTAAGTGGCCAGTTCCGGAAACTTACAGTGCGCCCTATGTAGTCAAGAGATTGGTCGTAACCACCTAAATGTCAAAAGCGGACTAAAAATATCAGTTTTGGCACTCGGACCCTAAAATTAGCATACCAAACGTTCTCACAGTACATTTATGTAACAATGTCTCTTATTCTTAAGTGTCTTGTTCGTTGGTTATTCAAATTAGCTGATAAGCATTCAAGTACAAACTTGGAATTAACGTTAATCGTTTACCCGGGCCCTTTCAAAACAAAATCTGCTGTTAATGAAAAAGCAAAGACAAAAGGTCCTAATCTAATTTAAAATAACTAAGATAAAATATCCCATTTCCTCGCCAGATTCAAAGATAATGCAACATTTCATTTGGATTCAATCAGTGGCGTGGGGTGAAAATATACAAAGGTGAAGCCACAGTGCAAGTCGAGTATGATAAAAGTGGCTTTAAAAAAAGTCGTTTAAAGCACATGTCACTCACACTCGGATTATAAATATATAGAAAAAAAACCGGCCAAGTGCGAGTCAAACTCGCGCACCGAGAGTTCCGTACACGCAAAGCATCTCACATTATAGCTCTAACTAAAAGACCAACTAGTTTCAAAAACAAACTTAACTTTGCAGTTTGATCCCTAACAGATTCACACTGAATCCAGCGCAAAAATAAGTTTGTAACACTTTTTTTAGGCTTCCAAAAACATATTTACAATTTTCAGATTTATTCCTGTATAAGTACTGTTAGACCTTACTTTTTGCCAAATTTCATAATTTTAGGTCAACCTATGGGGTCATACCTAAATTATGAAATTTACAAAACCTATGGGGTACTTACCCCATAGATTTTGATTGCTGCCTGAAATCGCAAAATATTATCGCGTTGATGTATAATTTTAATTATTTTTTTGGTGATCTTTCACCAAAAAAATAATCAACCGTGGATCCGAGTTCAATAGTAATTTTATCTTGATACCTTTATGCGTTTCATATCGCGATGAGCCATGGGAGATGTTTAATGATATATTTTTTATTTTCGAACGATTGTTTTGAGAACGAGGTTAACTCATTTAATAGGTAATCTGTAAGACAACAACCTATTTGTAGTTGTTCGACAAGAAACAAAAATAAACGTTTACCTTTACAATGAAACAATCCATAAACACTATACAATGTACACATAACACTTGGCACGTAAAATTTCACCACTTTCGATTCTTATAAACTATATAATATACCACAATCAAGTTAATCACATATCACAACAATAGATAATTAACGTTCGCCGTGAGTGCAAAATGCAAATGCGCGCAAATCAATCAAAATAACCTTAAAACGTGCAAGACTAGGTGACATTAGACATTCGCGGAAAATCGCTGTGATTGGACGAAAATTTTTCAAATGAACCAATAAGGTTTCGTTGGAGGCGATGCATGGGCTATCGGCTTAATCGCTGGTCTATATCGACGAGTGGTTGCATATGGAGTTGTAATGTCATGGTGTGTGTGTCACCATATATTTTAATTTTACAAATTCCCAATATTATTACCGAGTTACTTACTACCGCGCCACGCGACCTGGGGCCCTATTTTTGAAAGTGTGACTCACCAAAAAAGCGTGAGCCGAATGATTTTTCATTCGATATCCATTATTCCGTATTTTTGAATTATCTATGTCGAATAATTCGCAACGAGTGGTCTAGACCACTCGTTTTCGTATGAGTTGGTAGTCGAACGTTTTTTACGTCAAAATCTTGAATGACATAGACAACCGGATACGGATATAGATGGTGTCTATTAGAATTTCATTTTTGCGTTCCGTTTAACACTTACGTTCTCTTTGATTGAAAATTTACGAACATTTTTTTTACGATTCGTTACCGATTCGGTTTTCGTTGCGTAGAATGGAGCAGAAATTATTTCTCGCATTATTTTCATATCACTGGCAACATTGCTAGACAAGTGATTTCAAAAATACGGCTTTTATGTTTTAGTGACATAGTAGGACGAGTGCGACATAATAGTCTATTCGTTTTCGGCGGTATGTCACACTTTCAAAAATAGGGCTCCTGCGCTGCGATTGAGATCGTGTGTGTGGCGTTTGCGCTGTTTCGAATACATTGCGTACATTGTATCAAGCTATTGAAGAATATTTTTGCAAAGCGCGCAATATAATTATATGCGCGCAATGTAATTGTATTTCGCGCTCATATTAAAATATCTAAGTTAATGCCGTGGATCGTCGGCTTATGGTTTGTTATATGATTATAGATTTTTGTGCAAGTGTAGGCCGCAAGATTAAGCTATTATTGTTAGTCATAAAAATAATGTATATATTAGAATCTGCCAAGGGAAGCCGGTAGGAATCGTGTTGTAAGGACGCTTCGCCACTGTATTCAATTTTCTTTATTTTGAAGATTTATACTTAAAACATATAAAAAAAGAATGCTATCTGATCGTAGAGCCGAAACGGCTGAACATAGAAAGTTGAACATTTACAGAGAGGTTCTTTACATAGCCGAATTGAGCTCAAAAAAAGGAATTTTGAAAATTCCACCTATTTTTTCCTGATTAGAGCAAGAAATATTTTTTTAACCGGCGAGTTCGCTGGATTTTGCAGTCTCTACTTTTGCGAGTTTGCGGTTGCAAGGTAAGCAATAAGTTATACTAGATAAGCTTAATAAGAGCCCTAAAACGTTACCATCTTGAAATAGGTCAATTCCTAAACTGGCAGGCCGTTCATATGTCGTCGTTACGTTAGTATTATAGACATTCAATAAAAAGTCTAGTTGAGCAGATGCTACGGACATAATCATAAAACAGATCGGGCCCTTCCCTCTTTTACGATGAAACCGGGTAATTTCAGTTTTAGTTTTATTGATCAGAAAATGGTTTTATAAATCTATTATTTGAGCATAATTTTAGACAAAGATGTGAATTGATAGCTCTATGAATGAGTATGATATTTAAATGGCGATACACTTGACAAATAAAACATTAAAAAATACCATTAATCTGACTAATTAACAAAGATATATTTTCAAATCATTGTACTCGTAATAGGTATTGGTTCTTTTTAGTAAGAAGTTGTAGCCACAACTTGTGCTCTGAATGGAATCTATTAAAAAAACAAATTCTTAATTTTTTAAGTTAGTTGTTAGTTTTTAAAGTTATAACCTTTCTTTATTCTTTATTATCCTTTCTTTTTTTATTTTATATGATAAATAGACATAAATTTCTATATAATGTAAAGCTCGCACTAACCGCATAACCCAAAAATTGGGTACCGAGGGCCGCTTGTAGGAGAATCCCTTGTAAAAGCCTATTATGCATAAAAATGTATCGGTGAATACAAAAAGGAGATGGCTCGTAGTCGTCGGAGATTCCCGTCCGTAAAGATTAATCCACTTTATTTCACAAGTATAAAGGAAAGCATTTGCTCGAGTGTAAGTGCGATAAGCCAGTATTCTCGTGAAATTATTCAAAATGAACTATGACCGTTTAAAATTTATGTATTTTACGTGACAATCATATAATTGTATTCAAAATGTTTTCGTATAAGATTTAACAGCAGACAGCTGTGAATATGCTTATAAAATTCACATATCAAGTCTTGATATGTGAATTTTATAAGCATATTCACATTCGTTGTCACTTAGTGACAACGAATATTAATTATCGCCAATATTTTAACACAGCCTATCTATAGGTATTTGTAATTTTAATTGTAGCATTTAAGAATTTACTTCAATCGCTGGCATGAATGACGCTTTACGAAGCCGAAATCGCCGCATTAAAAATTATCCTCTTAATTTTTTTGATGCTAAACTCTGTACATAATATGGGACTTGATAGAAACGTGTCTACGTAATGAACATTTTACAAAAATATCAACTAAATTATTTTCTGTCCAAGGCAACCTTCGCCATTTTACTTGTTCCCGTCCATTTTACTTCATAAAAAGGAAAAGTTAATTTTAACAACAAAGGAGACGTTCATATCTTCCGTTAATTTTCTTTTTTTTAATAAATGTCAGGGATCTTTTTCATCGTTTTTTGTTACTAACAGAAAAAAAAGCAAAGCAACCGAAAACTAGATTTAGTACCAAAAGCGTCTTGAGAAAGTGAGAAAGTGAATTTGTTTGTTTGTTACCTTTATCACGCTTTATCTATTGAACCAATCTTCCTGAAATTACATACACATAGAACATAAGTACTAAGGAGGACGTAGGGTACCTTTCATTCCGGGAAAAATTACTGTTCCCATGAGAAATTCACGTGGCCGAAGCCACGGATAAAAGCTAGAGCATATAATAAATGAAATCGACTGTTATTGTTAACACTTCTACTCGCACTACTCTGGTTATAAAAGCAAATCCTACAAGTATCTGTTTTTTTTTCGTTACTAACTTACAAGTGAAGCGGATATTAAAATTTTCATTCTAAAATCTCATGAACCAATCTTCCTGAAATTTCGCATACACATATACTTAGAAGTACTGAGAAGGACAGAGATGAAAGGTACCCCTTTCATCTCTGGAAAAACACTGTTCCCGTGGGAAATTCACGCGGTCGAAGCCGCGGACAATAGCTAGTAATTTAATATTCTGGGAAAGCAGATAAATCTTGTAGATATTTATCAGGGGCGTAGATATTAGTTTCCATTGACGCAACATTAAATTTTGCCGCCATGATATAGGGTCTCATATACGGTAAATATGTCTATAAAAACGTCTGTTTTGTGTACTTACGTCAAATCTGACTTTTTGCGTGACACGGGTCTGGTCAATGTGTAATGTAAAAATAATACTTTGGGTGCCTATTACAATCTATATGGCTGACAGTGTTCTAGTATTTCTAGATTTTTTTTTATAAACCGCCACGTCTACGACGTTAGTACGTAAATAAATATTATGTGAATTCGTTTCAACTAAATGAATGAGTTGGAAATGCTACCTCATTTATAATTTATTTCATTCATTTTTAATGAAAATCTCCAAGGAGATAAAATGGTACACTATAAATAAGTCTCATTTGCCACGGTGTGATTATATTTGTGAAGTTACTTCACGGATTTTCGTATGAGGGAAAATTATCTACTACTAAGCAAGACTATTGGTGATGATGATACGTGTCCGACCGATTTCGGTCATGGCGACCACTTCATGAATTAAAAAGGGCTCTCTCGTGGGCTCGCATGTGTCCTATGTAGCCAATCTTATTGGAGAAAATTCTCGAACACTGCGGGCATGTGAGCACTCCAATAATATAATTAGGTATATTAAGTTAGCACAGATGGTCGAGCTTTTAACAATTAGCATTTTTATTTTTTTTATTTATAGCAAGACTATTATTAATAAGTTATGTAAGTACATAATGCTGTAAGTACGTAGTACCTACATATCTTTATATGCAAATGTTTAATTTAACAATAATTAATTAAGTCACACCCACATGAACTCTCTGCTCAACCCTAAGGTTTGACTGTCAGACAATGCTCTTAGCATTAAGTCCACCTTATGTACTTTACTTTTGTATGTGTGTACAATAAAGTTTAAATAAATAAGTAGGTAAGCAAATGATTTTACTGGCTTTAGATTTATGCAAAAGCAAAAAGTGATAAACAAGTCAATGTAGAAGCGGCAGATACCAAAGTAAGTTAAAAAGTATGGCTACAATAAAATGCAGCTTTGCAGAAAATGCACTTTGCAAGTTTTACGGCAGAGGCTGGAACATACGGCACATCTGTCGGCGTAAGGTTTATTGCATATCAATAACAGATAGCCATGAACCAACAATGTTGTAAATCTATTTATATTTTATGGTAAAATAGCATATTTGTTTGTTTGATTCATTCATAGTTTTACATTTACGAGCGTAAGATGTCGTAAGTATAAATAGTATCCTTTGGAAACATTTCTTCCAAAATTTCTTCCAACATGTAAAGCCGTAGAGGTTTTAGTAATATTTTTTAGGATGCTCTACCTATCGATTGGACCATACTTTACAATGGAATAATTTATAGGGTAAGCTTGCACTTCCGCTTGCCGTTTTAGTTTCACGAGTCAAGTAATTTTGATACATAAATGATAATAAATATAAGGTAGTGTTTGATACGAGAGCTGACTTAGGTCATTGATCAAGTGTTGGAAAATATAATTGTTTATAATAAACTGAAGGTTTTCAATAAGCAGTCATGAACGTTTTATTATTTTTTAAGATTATTTTATACCGACGAAACTAGTCGTGAATATTTTTATTTAATAAATAAATGATGTAAGTATTATTATGAACCACATAAATAGTTTAAACATGAAAGTGCTCATAAAGTAAATTAGATTGGTTATGCCAAATGTAGGTACCTACAGCAAAAATCCTTGAATAAGTACTATAAATTTTCCACACAAGTGCATTGTAAGGCATAAACCAGCTGGCTTTGTGAAACCGACAGCTCTTATTCAGAATAAAGCTGCACTTCTTAAAGCCACAGTGAATAAATAATCCGTCATAACAGGGTATCGCGTATTATGAAATTGTGCAGAGCAACTACGGTCTGCTGCCAGAAAATGTGGCAGAGAGAATCCGGACAAACGAAGCGGCGGGAAGAATTCTGTACCGGAACTTCACCGGGAAAAAACCACCGGTAAAAATAAGTACCGGGAAAAAATCTCCACGCGGCACCACGTTTGCCCGACTAAAACCTAACTAACTTAACGCAGTCTGCTACCACCGTAGCTTATGAAGGGAGCTACAGGGCCCTATATGATAACCTAACCTATAAATTAATTACAATGGAAAACCACTTACCAAGCTAAATCTTCTTTCTCTTCGGATCCAAACTTGAGTGTCTTCGGGAAGGGGGAATTCCTAATCACCCTACCTAACCCATGAGATCTCAATTCCCCAGAACACATAAATAGATTTCTTCCCGAAATCGGCTCGGCAACAGATAGATGTGAGCGAGCAGCCACGCGTCACATCCCACAGGAGAAAGTCACAATGACGGGCACACAAACACAAAGTTCAATAGTTATTTAACAAACAGGAAATTCACCAATACAACTCAAGATAATTAGCAATCAAAGAACGCGGGACCTCTCGCGTATTAAAAATCAAACCGATATCGCATAGGACAATGGCGACCGTCCGCGAGCCATCTTGCACGCGAGCAATGTGAGAACCCCAAAACGCCTGGCGGCGATAACAGGAAACGCCTGCGTTTAGTTTTACCCAATATATTACAAACATCCCCCGTCCCGGTCTGAGAAGCAGACCGCTAGCTTACTCTACGGGAAGGCGGGCGAGAGAGGTCACACCTCTCCTTAAAATCGAACCGTCGACCAACACCTCAGCCACACGCGGAGTGCCATCTCCGCCAAGAATCAAACGTAATATGCGAGCTCGTCGCCAAAGCAATGAGGGCAAATTTGCCTCTTTTAACAATACTAAATCACCCTCCCTGGGAGGCTCAGTCCTGTCTGTCCACTTCACTCTTTGCTGCAGCAAATGCAAATATTCAAGCGACCAGCGACGCCAAAAGTCCTGGCTCATTTGCTGCAACATTTGAAAACGCGACAACCGATATACGCGTTCATCCTTCCACGGGTATTCGGGCAGGGCATTCAACGGCCCTCCCACCAAAAAATGACCAGGGGTGAGAGCTTCCAAGTCATTTGGATCTGGAGATAGCGGACAGAGAGGACGAGAGTTGAGGACCGCCTCAACTTTACAAAACACTGTGGCCAGCTCTTCAAAAGTTAGAGCCGTTTCTCCGATAATGCGGCGGAGGTGGGTCTTTGCGGATTTCACAGCCGCTTCAAAAATCCCTCCCCAATGGGGGCAACTTGGGGGACTAAACTTCCAGGTTATTCCCCTTTGGGCAGCAATTTGACTTAAACTAGTACAATTTTTATCAATAAACACAGAAACATCCTTAAGATAATTTACAGTTCCTTTATAGTTTGTGCCATTATCCGACCTAATAAGGGAAGGTAGACCTCGACGCGAAACAAAGCGATCCAACGCGGCGACGAAGGCCTCCGTAGTCAGAGCCGATACCACCTCCAAATGGACAGCCTTGGTGGCCAAACAAACAAATACACACAAATAGCCCTTCACAATACGGGCATTACGAAAGGGAGAAGCCTTGATCGAAAAGGGACCGGCAAAATCGGTTCCAACGCCGTCAAACGGTCTCGAAGGTCGGATTCGATCAGCGGGCAAATCACCCATCTGTGGTTGCATCGTGGATGCCTTCAACCTATAACATGCAATACATCGAAACAGGACACTACGGATTGCTCTTCGGGCAGACAAAATCCAAAACTCGCGTTGCAAAATAGCCAACAAAGCATTGCACCCAGCATGGGCGTTACGAATGTGTCGATCAGACACCAAAAGCTGCACCAAGGGTCCGCCCTTGGGCAACAACAGAGGATGGCGAGTCTCATATGGAAGATCCGCCTTCCGGAGCCTGCCTCCAACCCGAAGAAGCCCATCCGAGTCGATGTACGGGTTCAAACGAGCGACCGCGCCCTTCAACTTAGCGCGTCCGTCGCGCAAGATACGAAGCTCTGACTCAAACCGTCCGGTCTGCACGACACGGACCCAATGCAACAATGCGCTCCGGCGCTCTTCTGCACCTGCAATCGGCTCCAACCGCTTTGCCTGTGGGTTTCTACAATTATGTATGAAACGCTTAATCCAACTGGTAACACCCAGAAGCTTATCCAAGCTACTATACCGAGCAAGTAGCCAATCCGGCTCCGACGTCGTCTCAGCGACTACAGCATGTACACGGAGCCCAGTCAAACTCAAAGAAGTAACATCTGTCTGACAGACAGGCCAAGAAGTTTCTGATCCCATCAGCCACTCTGGACCCCACCAGAGCGGGTGTGACACCAATTCTGGTGCCGTACAACCTCGGGAGGCACAGTCCGCTGGGTTAAGCTCTCCCGGCACATGTCTCCATGTTATATCAATTCCGATATTCTGGATTTGGGAAACCCGATTTCCCACAAAAACCTCCAAGGTATGTGGGGCCGCGCGCAACCATGCAAGCGCGACCTGGCTATCCGACCAGGCGAAGATGTCCCGTATCTCGACCGTGGCCGCCAGCTCACATGCAACGTGATGCAACAATTTAGAGAGAAGGTGAGCTCCACTCAACTCAAGCTTGGGAATAGTCAGCCTAGTCCTGATGGGGGCGACCTTGCTCTTCCCTAACAAAAGCGAGACTTTGACCCGGCCATCGGCGTCAACTGTCCGCATATAGACTGACGCGGCGTAGCCTCGCTCCGACGCGTCACAAAAGCCATGCAGGCTGGCTCGATATTTCCCGGGTGGCAATATTCGACGAGGCAAGGCAATCCGGTTGACTTCCCTAATCGATGAAAACAACTCGAGCCAATCATCCAATGGAGAGCCAAACAGCGGCTCGTCCCACGAGACGCCCAAAGTCCAAAGTCTCTGAAGAAGACACTTCGCAGAGAATATCACTGGACTGATCCAACCGCTTGGATCAAACATACGAGCTATTACGGACAACACCGTTCTCTTAGTCCAGACCTTTGGTATTTCCAAGTCCACTTGGAATGTAAAAATATCGGTTAGCGGCTGGTACTGCATGCCCAGCACCGCTATCCTGTTGGGATCATCCACATCCTCAAACAGGTGAGGGTTCTGTTGGTGATCCTCCGGGATCCCTTCTAGAACTCTAGGCTCATTGGACAACCACTTACGTAGCTCGTAGCCACCTGTCTTCAATATTTCGATCAATTCATCCCGCAGTAGGAGGGCCTCCTCAATACTTTGGGCTCCGGTGCACACGTCATCAACATACAAGTCACGTGACAGCACGGAAGCCCCACGGGGAAAGCGGATCCGTTCCCGCTCTGCCAATTCAAGCAATGATCTGATGGCGATATAGGGACTAGATTTCAAACCATACGTGTTTGTGTTGAGTTCATACACCGTCACAGGATCCTCAGGGCGCTCACGCCAGAGTATCAACTGGAATCGCCTGTCCTCAGGATGTATGACTGTCTGGCGGAACATCATCCGGATGTCCGCACCAAAAACCACTTGATGTCTTCTAAAGTTCAAGATGATGTCAATTATGTCCCTATGCAATTTGGGACCCGAATGCAAACATAGATTCAACGAAACCCCGTTCGAAGTGGGTGCGGACCCATCGAAGACGGTCCTCAATTTGCCTGTTGAGGCCTTCACCACCGCGTGGTGGGGCAAAAAGTAATGCTCAGTTGAGCTCCAATCAACTCGAGACGGAGACATGTGACCCAAATCCTCGTACTCGCGCATAAATTCAATATATTTATCGCGAAGTACGTGGTCACGCTGCATACGTCGCTCCATGGACAGCAGTCGTTTCTCCGCAAGCGCCCTACTTTGCCCTAGGCTAGGACGAGAGGCAACAAAAGGTAACCTAGTTACAAACCGACCGGAGGGCAACCTCTCCGTGGTCGATCGAAAAAGGGCTTCGCACTCAGCGTGTTCCGGATCCATCCTGGAACTCATAGGTGGCTCCTCCACCTCCCAAAACCTTTGCATGGTCTTGGCCAAGGACGCTGATGCGACGACCGGTGGCTCCTCCACGGTGCTATTATCAAACACAGGGCCCATCAGGGCGAAGCCAAAGATAGTAGACACTGCCATCAGTGAAGACGAACCCAGAGCTCTCTGGGTACCCAACAAAATCCAACCCAATACGTCCGAGCCCAGGAGCAAGTCCACTGGGCCGGGATGAAAGACAAAGGGGTCGGCCAAATCCAGACCCGAAACCAAAGACAACACACCCGGCGGTATGTCTGTCGAGGGTGCCAACCCGCAATGGTATCCATTACCATAGCCGAAGTCGTGATCCTCATTGTGGAGGACTTCAGCGAAGAAAAGGTGACAAGTGTCTGGCCCGTCAGACACTTCACTTGTATGCCACCAACTCCAAGAAGTGGCACAGGCGAGTCTTCCACGACTAAACCTAACTGGCGTGCCACTCGAGTGGTAACCAAACTGCTTTGAGCCCCTGAGTCCAACAGAGCTCTCAAATTAATGGCTTCCCCCACGACCCCATACGCGGACCACCGCGGTAGGGAGCAGAACCGTCCGCGGCTCTGTCCCAGCAAGGGAGCAAGCTAGTTACGGGCTCCCCACTCTCTCCAAACCAGGGGCGCGCCACTGACCCGGATAATATGGCGGGCGAGTGCACATCCCCATCTGAGGGGGGCATAACCCGCGGCCCGGCCATACATATGGTACGGCGGGTGGTACTCCAGCCGTGGGTACTCGTGCAGCGGCGGAGAAAACCGCTGCGGCTGCATGTGTTGGGTATTGGTAACCCGCGTGGAGGGGGTGTCCCCACTCTCACGTCCGATCTAGGGCCCCCGCCCATGGGGGCCCTATCCGGGGCCTGGCCAGCCACATACTGGCCATGACCTTGGGGCGCGTGGTCCCGGTCCGCCAAGACCCGCGCAGGTACGCGACCCCCTCCCGAGGGGGTGCGACGAGCGAAGCCGCGTCCTCCGTCCGATGGTGGAGGGCTTCGCGCAGGAGCGCCCCCGCCCATAGGGGACCCCTGCCTCAACAACCGGGGGCCATCCCCGTTCCGGTTCATGCAAAGCATCGCGTGGTGCCGCCCACGGCATGCACTGCATGGTATGGCCCTGGGACAGTCACGTGCATAGTGACTGCCCAAACAGTAAAAGCATAGTTCATGCCGCTTTGCCATGCGGCGCCTATCTTGTACTGGCAGTCTCTGCCAGTCCCTGCATTGCAGCAGGCTGTGGCCCATCCGGCCACATTGCAGGCAGTCCGCGTCCCCCGCGACTGCTGCCGTGTGTGCAACCCGCGCACCAGCTCCACGCGGTGGCGGTTGCCTTCCCTGTTGGGGCTTCCCTCGCCATGAGGGTTCCAAGGGCCTACGTTCAGGCGCTCTGGATGGCGCTGAGTCCGTCATGGTATTCTCAGCAGCCCGTGCCTCAAACTCCAAAAACTTCACCAAGTCAGTGAATGTTGGTAGGGTGGTGCTATCCCGTTCCGCATTCTCGCGCTCAAATCGCGAGCGGATGTCATTGGGTAATTTGCCCAATACAATGTGCACCAGCAAAAAGGACCATTGGTCCACCGGCAGCCCCAGTGTGCGGAGCGCGTTACAGGCCACTGTAACGGGCGTGAGCAACTGCAGGCGCAACTGTGCCCTGTTGGCCACCTTGGGCAGGGCCATCAACTGTGCGGCGTGCGCATCCGCTAACAAACGTAAGTTTTGGTAGCGGGAGTTCAATAACTCCCAAGCCGTATCGTACTGGTCGTCCTCCACCCGGAGGTGCTGGATGAGCGACCGCGCTTCATCCTCAAGAGTGGAGAGGAGGTAGGCCATCTTCTGGGCCTTCGACAAATCCTGTCGTGCTACGACCAGGGACTCAAACATATTTTTATATGCTACCCACTCCTCCATCCTACCCCCAAAGTGGGACAGCTGAAGGGTGGGGAGCCGACCAGTAACCGCTGGTCCTTCCTGTCTAACAGGTGTGCGAGGGGCTGGTCCGCCAGCCTGTCTCGCCCTTATTGCGGTCGCCGCCTCCGCGATATCATCGTGCAGACTCAGGATCTGGTCCATGTCCGCCATGTGACCTGCGTAGACCTCCGGGGCAAGTTCGGCTTCGGTAAGCACCACCATGGCCGCTTCCGCGCTAATCAATCGTGAGTGGAGGTGATCCGCTCTTAGCAGTATGGCGCCCTCCCTGTCCTTCCGGGACAGGAGTCCTCCGGCCGTCACAAACCATCTCAGTTCGTTGGCGAGTGTCGCCTTAGCATTGGAGACCTTCGCCATCGCGTCAAGTCACAAACAAAAAATAACAAAAGGTAAATAAAAAACAACAAAATCAAACAACTACACGAAGAACCGCGGTAGGTATGAGAATGGCACAAACCCGGAACGCACGGTACAAACCGCAAACAAATACAAAAAAGGTTACAAATATTCTTATACAAACAAACTAAGAAAAATCTAATAATTTTTACAAACAATTAATTATTTTTTACAAACGAACAAATAGAGGGTAGATAAACTACGCTCTGCTACCAGAAAATGTGCAGAGCAACTACGGTCTGCTGCCAGAAAATGTGGCAGAGAGAATCCGGACAAACGAAGCGGCGGGAAGAATTCTGTACCGGAACTTCACCGGGAAAAACCACCGGTAAAAATAAGTACCGGGAAAAAATCTCCACGCGGCACCACGTTTGCCCGACTAAAACCTAACTAACTTAACGCAGTCTGCTACCACCGTAGCTTATGAAGGGAGCTACAGGGCCCTATATGATAACCTAACCTATAAATTAATTACAATGGAAAACCACTTACCAAGCTAAATCTTCTTTCTCTTCGGATCCAAACTTGAGTGTCTTCGGGAAGGGGGAATTCCTAATCACCCTACCTAACCCATGAGATCTCAATTCCCCAGAACACATAAATAGATTTCTTCCCGAAATCGGCTCGGCAACAGATAGATGTGAGCGAGCAGCCACGCGTCACATCCCACAGGAGAAAGTCACAATGACGGGCACACAAACACAAAGTTCAATAGTTATTTAACAAACAGGAAATTCACCAATACAACTCAAGATAATTAGCAATCAAAGAACGCGGGACCTCTCGCGTATTAAAAATCAAACCGATATCGCATAGGACAATGGCGACCGTCCGCGAGCCATCTTGCACGCGAGCAATGTGAGAACCCCAAAACGCCTGGCGGCGATAACAGGAAACGCCTGCGTTTAGTTTTACCCAATATATTACAAACAGAAATAAATATACTCTTTTTTCTTTCTTTAGTATAACGGTGTAGTTTTGTTTTAGTAGATGTGTTATTTTATTTATTAAATATTGCGCTTTAATTTTTATTTAATTTGTATAATAATATAACTACTAGTGGTTCTGTGAGAACAGTAGACCTCGCGAGCCCTTATCACCATGAAATAACCAATATTTTACCGTGTCCCTGGATTAGCAAAGACATTTAAGAGTTTTGAAACCCATCTATATACCAATGCTGGAAAAAAAGTAAAAAGTCTCATCACCCATAAGCCCCACCGTGTTCTTGTGGTTGGTCAAAACTACTAAAAAAATTACTGAAACTTCTCTTTTTTGCCTTCAAATAATATAAATATAAACGGACAAATCACACAGATTAAGTAAGCCCTAACGTAAGTTCAAGATTTGCATTACGGGATGCTGACTCAACGATACTATATTTTATCTTCTTCTTGCCAAGTCGAAATAACAAATACATAATATATAGATAAACATCCAAGAACCAGGTCAATCTGAAAAAGATTATTTTCCTTCTTTAACTGACCGGGGATCGAACCCGGAACCTCCGGTGTGGCAGTCCGGCGTGATGACATGGAGGTCAGAAATGCATGGTACATAATAGTCGGTTACGTATATGCGGTTATGTAATGGTGCCTTAACAAAACTCGTTCAACCTGATGAGCATTTTCTGATGACGTATAAAAATTGAAGATCTGGAACATCTGATGAAGAACTGCAAGAGACCAGCTACACTATAACATATATGGAAATGGCGCCTTAGTAAAAGTCGTTCAACCTGATGAGCATTTTCTGCTCACGTATAAAAATTAAAGATCTGGAACATCTGATGAAAAGCTCCAAGAGAGATTTTTCATCTAAGCGAAACTCACGCGGGCGAAGCCGCGGGCGACAGCTAGTATAATATAACTTTTTTTTATAATAGGATCCTAATCAAACAATGAAATATAACATAACATGAACAAGAATGAAGAATAACAAAAAACTCTAATGACATTGTTGATTTTTTTTTAAATAGCTGAGATATAAGATTTTTGCGATAACATCCGGAATTCCGGATAGATAAAAGAATTTTGGGCTAGTCGAAACTGAGACGCTTCGCTTCGCTATTTAATGCAGCAGTAGTCGTTCCTAAATAGGAACGACCACTGCTGAGAAGAAATGCCGAAAGAAACTCATGAAACAGTATTACATAAAACATATTCAGAAGCAAATCCCTGTAACATTGTAAATAACTCTCGTATTAAACACTTGCTTCTGGATATGAAGATTACAAAGGATGACTTATATAATAATCCGGGATTATAATATAACTCATACAAAATTATCTTCAAAATATACGATTGCCGGAAAATTCGAGCTACAATAGGGTGTATCTCAACGCATAATCGTTATAATCGCACAACCTATAAACGGCAGTCGGCATAAAGGGTGAACCAGATAACTGCCACTTTGCTCGGATTCCAGCGTTATCGGTACACTTTTAAAGCCCATAAATAGTTAAAGAACTTCTTCCGTATCCGAACCAGTTACGTAAAAGGATTTTTTCCACAGTACAATGTAAGGATCTTGTTACTTTGCAGTTTTTTATGTGATGGAAGGTATCTATGTTTACCATTACCATTTTATTTTCATTTCATACAAAATTGTCATGAAAATGCTAGGTTGTTGTATGTATACTAGGTATATTTTCTGTTATATACTCGTATACCGAATCTTTCAAACAAAGGAACAAAATAGTAAAAATGTTTAGTGTTGTATTGTCTTTTTTTAAGTATCCTGGAAGGCCGTGGCATAAAAAATAAAATGGCACTTAAAAGCTTGCTAGAATAGGGAAAAATGTAGGGAAGACAGAAGGCCATCCCATCATGCTAATTTTTAATATTCTTTTTATTTGCCATGATGTATTAGCTTACTGTTAGGAACAATACCTTCTTTTATCTATACATAGGTATAATAAGACAGTAAAAATATTTTGTCCGTACATTTTGTATTTTTAACTGAAATGGATAGAGGGACACTTGAAAAGAAAAATAGAAAGCAAAAAAATTTTTTTTTAATTTTTTATCTGTCTGTCTGTATATATGATCACGCTAATCTCCGAAAGTACTGAACCGATTTGAATGAAACTTTTTTTGTTGTATAGCTATTAAGTCTGGGCAACATTTAGGCTATAATTTATTTTAAAAACTGGAACACACTGGAGATTTCCTGAAATTCTTACGGAAACAAAGTCGTGGATTTATGCTAGTGATCCTAGTGCATGATATTTACCAACAAATACCATCAAATAATTATTTTTAATATAACTCTTTTGTTTTTAAAAACTTAAATCTTTATGGAATCAAACAAGGAACTTTATTATTTGAGTTCAATTTCCCTTACCATCGTAAATAAGCAGAGATAGACTGTGAAATAAAACGTTGCGGAGGATTATTAAAGCAATTATCGCTGGATATAAGAAGCTGACTCATTCGAGATTCCCTCCGAATAGATTAAGATCTCGTTTGTCCGCTTGCCTTTCGTAATCCTAATTAACCAGTAAGTCTCAAGATTAAGCCGGTTCAGTCTCTTTGAAGTTTCAACTGTATGTTGTAAAGTCTGCTAACTTTGAACACATTATCATGCGGCGTGGTTTGTGTACCTTCCATAACATTTTCTATGGTAGGTCTTTAACTGCCATAGAAAATGTTATTGTAGGTATATGACTATAGATTGCCTACAATTCAAATCTAAGTAAGTATATCTTTCGAATCTTAAAGTAAACTGTTCATTCAAATATTCCTTTCAGACACTTGGTTGATTAGAAGAAATCAATTTTTTGGGATAAGTCCGATATTGTACGCCTTTCTTTTTTTTTCACTATCTTCTGTATTTTTCTTGTGTGTATGTGCAATAAAGAGTTTACAAACAAACAAACAAACTGTTAGACCACAGGGCCACAAGGGCAGTATGGCAATAACAAAAGTTATTATCGGGTTACCCTGAATTAAAAAATCACTTATTCGACAAACAATACAAAATAAATTCAATAAAAAAATTGCTGGCACATTTTCATTGCGGGGAAAGATTAGGTAGGTCAAGTGAACTGAGAACTGCAATGCAGCAATTTGGTAAGTATAAAAAAAAACAAATACACTTTAAAGTGAAATTTTATTCCAAATCCCATTGGGTTTATAAATTTTAAGCGTTTTAAAAGAGTCACTGTTATAAGTACTAACTATAGAGAGTGCGAGCTTTTTGTAAATATTAAATTGAACTAGGAGAATTGAAAATACTGAAATGATTTTTTTGTTATAAAAGTCATTACTTACAATTTTTCATTATTTTGTTACTAATTCAAATTATCGTACTGTGTTTAATAAAATTAACCACTATTTAATGTTTTCTATATGGGATTTTAATTTTACGATACACTGATTATTAATAAAAACCTAAATAAAATGACAAAGTATACAAGTAAGAACTTAAAAGAACTGCAAAAAGTTGAAGTGACAATGATTATCATCATACCTATATTATACTACCTAAGTTAGTAATATTACTTCTTCTGTGAGCTAACTTAAAATAAAGATAAGAAAGAAAGATTTCCAAGCAAAGAAAGTAAAGTAGTTGCCTACTGTTTACAAAGAAGGACTAACTCTATGGCAGTATGTCATTTAGACAGTTTTACAACAACATAAGCCGATGCATGGTCCATATGGAAGCGAAATAGGCCATTTGGCAAAGGAAAGTCGGTGATTATTTTTCACTCCTTTTTCAAGGAACAGTGTGACGGAAATGGTTTTGTTTACAGAGGTCACTGGCCTGTATTTGAATAGTTGACCGAGCGAGCGAAGCGAGCGTAGCGTCTCAGTTTCCACTAGCCGAAAATTATTTTGTCTGCCCGGATGTTATCGCCTAGAGGTCGCATTTCTGAACCGATTCTCCTGAAATTTTGTGAACAGGTTCTGCAATTATATAGATTTTTTTAGTCGAGCCACTTTTTTGAAATTATAAAAACTGCTGGACAAAGGCCTCCCCCAAGGATTTTATCCATGTTTTTTTGCCGTAATCGCCACGCTTGGCAGGTGGGTTGGCGATCGCAGTGTGATGGCATAGTACGCGGAAAGATGCTGCTGCCCATCCTCCGGTGTTTTAAATCCCTTAGTCGCCTCTTACGACACCCACGGGTAGAGATGGGTTGGTGCTATTTTAGGGCCATACCACAGGCCCCCACCAGTGGACCTAAAATAATGAAATTTGGCAAAAAACAAGGTCTAACAGTACTTATCTATACATATAATAAAAACAGTAAAAATATTTTGTCTGAACATTTAGTATTTTTGACTTAAATGGATAGAGGTACACTTAAAAAGAATAATAGAAAGCAAAAAAATTTTTTTGGAATTTCTTGTCTGTTTGTCTGTCTGTATGTATGTACGCGTTTCACGCGAAAACTACTGGACGGATTTGAATAAAACTTTTTTTGTTGTATAGCTATAAAGTCTGGGCATCATATCCATACTAATATTATAAATGCGAAAGTTTGGATGTGAGTTTGTGAGTTTGTGAGTTTGTGAATTTGTGAGTTTGTGAGTTTGTGAGGATGTTTGTTACTCAATCACGCAAAATCTACTGGACGGATTTCGATGAAATTTGGTACAGAGGTAGATAATGACCTGGAATAGCACATAGGCTACTTTTTATCCCGGGAAAAAGCACTGTTCCCGTGCGAAATTCACGCGGGCGAAGCCGCGGGCAAAAGCTAGTAGGCTATAAATTGATTTTGAAAACTGGAACACCTGATGAAGAACCATAACAGAACTGCTAAACTATAAGAAATATGGAAATGGTGGCTTAACAAAAGTCGTTCAACCTGATGAGCATTTTCTGCTGACGTATAAAAATTGAAGATCTGGAACATTTGATGAAGAACTGCAAGAGACCAGCTACACTATAACATATATGGAAATGGCGCCTTAGTAAAAGTCGTTCAACCTGATGAGCATTTTCTGCTGACGTATAAAAATTGAAGATATGGAACATCTGATGAAAAGCTCCAAGAGACCAGCTACACTATAACATATTATATGGAAATGGCGCCTTAGCAAAACTTGATTTCAGATGAACATTTTCTGTAGACGTATAAAAATCTAAAATCCGAAATATCTGAAACAGTTTGGAACACAAAAAGATTTTTCATCTTACCAAAACTCACGCGGGCGAAGCCGCGGGCGACAGCTAGTACAGGAATAAATCTGAAAATTCTAAATATGTTGTTGGAAGTAAAAGAAAAGTGTCAAAAGCTTATTTTTGCGCTGAATTCAGTATGAGTCTCAGGGATCGATTGCAAAGTTAAGTTTGTTTTTTACACAACTGACCAAAAAAGGAGTGTTATGTTTTCAGGGTTCATGTATGTATGTATGTAAGTTTCTTTATTCCACCATAAGTCATGAACGGCTTAACAGATTTTGATGTGAGAGGTATTTTTAGATTCCTTGCATTCCTCCGAGTGACATAGGCTATATGACGTCATCATAAAAACAAAATGACGGATTATATATGCGATAAATAGCAGACCAAAAAAATTTAATTTGATCAATCTTATCGAGTGGGGTATCAAATTGAATGGCTTTAAAAGGCGATTTCAAAAATGTATATAACTTATATGTTTGTATGTACATTTTGAGTAAAAACATGTCAGTCGTGTTTTTTATTTTTAATAATTAGCTTGTTAAATTAGTAGGTCTTTTAGTTAGAGCTATAATGTGAGATGCTTTTTTTTTTTTTTTTAGTACGGACAAATCACACAGATTGAGTTAGCCCCAAAGTAAGTTCGAGACTTGTGTTATGGGATACTAACTCAACGATACTATATTTTATGACAAATACATATATAGATAAACATCCAAGACCCAGGCCAATCTGAAAAAGATCATTTTCCATCTTGACCTGACCGGGGATCGAACCCGGGACCTCCAGTGTGGCAGTCTGGCGTGATAACCGTTAGGCTACGGAGGTCGTCGAAGCTTTGAGTGTACGGAATCCTCAGTGCGCGAGTTTGACTCGCACTTGGCCGGTTTTTTGACTTTTTTAATAGCACCCAAGATGCAGTTACTACTAAAGTACTCTTATTAAATACAGGATTATTTAATAATTTGAAATGATGAAAAAATTCCATGCGAGCAGGACATTGTATAAGTACCTACATAATGAGCGATTTTCTGACAGCTAAATTAAGAAAAAAAAAATCAGTCCCTATAAAAAAGTCCAAACAGATAGCGTTTTATGAAAGCCGAGTTATAATAATGGCTAAACCTATATGGTGCGCTTTTTCTTGTCAACCAGAGGCAGAAAAAATCACTTAACAGTTTGACAGTTGCACAAATCACAATATTGATAGTATTAGTTGTTTTTTTTACTAAGTTTGTAGTGTATTCATGTTTATTTAACTTTTATTCTTGTCTATTTTACTATTATAATTACTTATTTAGCTCAAAATGTTCTTTTTTTACACTTTCTGTAGTAAAATTTCTACGTTGCTAGGGAATATTTCTTTAAACTTACCGCTATATCTTCATTTTTGGTTATTTTATGTTATTTTGGTTTTCCCAATATATATTTCGTGTTTATTTCCACTTTTTTATACTTAATTCTTTAAATTGTGTAAATTTTTACTTGCGTTTTTTTCATTGTAAACAACTATGATTGTCAAGCGTTGTCGCATGTCAGATTTTATTTTTTCTAAAATTCTATAAATTTCTATGTATACCTTTTCGCAAATGTTCTAATTTCGTATTTTATTTGAAAATTATGAAGCAATACGAAATTCTAAATCGAGGCCTATATAAAGACACTGAATGTCAGAACGGGTCAGTCTTCACTTCTCCGAGAAATCGGAGCGCGGAGCGAAATAAAGGTCTTGTCCCGGGGCCTGCTGACCCCGGGACCCTGCAAGCCTTCGCGTCGTAAAAACATCAATCTAAAAAACTCATTGAAGACCCTGTTGCTGTGGACCTGAGGACCGTACCGTACCGTACCGTGAGGAAATCTAAACCTCATTGAAGACCTTGTTGCTGTGGACCTGAGGACCGAAGCCGGCCTCTCATTACCGGTCGGCCGAGAGCATCGGGCTCCCATTACCAGCCTACTGTGCCTGCTGTACCGTCAGACTGTGCCTGCTGTACCGTCAGTAGAGGATAAGGCAAGGCCACCTACTACCTGCCTGTCGTGCCTACTGAGCCGTCAGTTGTGGATAAGGCAAGGCTCCCTACCGCCTGCCGTGCCTGCCGTGCTGCCCGTGTCCTCGTCCAAATTCCTCACCCTACCTTATTTCGTTACCCCAATACCCCCTGTGCCGCGTTACCTCAGTGTTTTTTTACTTAAACTGTATTTTTTTTACTTCGTTATAAATAAATTAATATTTCCTTAACAAATCTGTTATTACTACATAACAGTTGGCGCCCAACGC